>OY776116.1:78670407-79139582 GCA_963675035.1 Allygus modestus | reverse complement strand
GATACTTAGAATCACTTTCCTTATCAGTAGCTAAAATGGCTCCCGACTACTTCCTGCGTTATCAGCTATCATGACTTTCCGGCCAGCGCACTGGGCCACCGCAACTTCCTGCTCCATGTTAGACGACCGGCCTTGATTTGTAAAAAATTAAGACTTTTTATCAGTCAAGATGGAGACAGCGACGAGTGAAGAATATAGTTATCAAAATAATAATAACTCAAGAGAGAAAATAAATAATATGTTAAGCAGTGCCACCGCTGATGCTGCTGATGACTCAAACTTGGTGTTTATTGATTTAAATCTTTATGACGAAGATATGATTCTAATTAAAAAACATAGAATTTACGGGAAGGATCCCGTAAGTTCTATTGACTTAGCAAACGCACATTTTTTAACGGTAGATTTTTTCAAAAAGTCTCAACTAAAAAAAGAGTACACTGAAAATGAGTTGCTGAAAATCGGTGATGATATGTCTGATTACGTAGGAATAGGATTACGGTTTTACACTTGTTGCACATCCGAAATGTCATATACTTTGAGGCGTACGGTTTACGCAGGGGTAAGTAAAAAATCACCGTTTAATGTGTATAAGTATGATACTTTAAAGTATCATTTATTAAATCGTTCTTCAATCCATATGATTAACAATAAAGAAACAGAAAATGACACTGACTGGTATGGTGACAGCTCAGATATTGAATATTTATCTTGTGATAGTGAGGGTGATTCAAGTCGAGACACGTCTTATTTAGATTATAGTGATTCATCAGATGATGATGACGACATTGATGATGACGATGATGAAGATAGGAGTGAGGAGGAGGGGGTTGATGATTAAGGAGGGGGTAGTATAATCTCAGAGTAAATTTTGATCAGTCTACAAGTGATGGAGTTCGAGGAAGCAATGACACAAACAGAGGAGAATCAGGTAAGCGTAGAAGCTTCAAAGTATTTAAAACCCAAACCAAAAAGGAAGAGCACAAAAGTAGCTCTTCCGCAAAACACGTTAAGAGAGATATTTTTGAAAAATATTTTCTATTTAGACAAGAATTATTCAAAATTTGTAGTTGTCGGATATTTTGAGAACCCCGGGCGTACAGTCGGTATTCTCTTTAAAACTGGGAAAAGCTACATATTTTGGCCTTATAATACTTTTAATGATTTTTCTGTTCATTTTAATAACATAACGTCCTCATTTACTAGTGAAACCAAAAAGGGCTACAGTATTATCAATAATGAGGGGTGCGCGATGAAAGTGAAAAAAGTGTTTGGTAATCTGTATGTATCCATTCATGACATTGAGCGTTCAATTTTGCTTAACCAAGACGAATGGGCTCAGTTCATGCGCAGCCTCCATGAGATAAAGAAGCATCTTGTTGAACTCTTTACCAACGAACAACTTATTCAGCTTTTCATAGACCGCGTGCTGGTCTCTGAGGAGGAGGACGACGCTGTTCCTCCGGAAGGTTTGCCTACACATTTTATAAATAAATTAGTTGACGAGGTGCTGTTTTTCAAAAAATGGCTGGTGTGGAATCAGCAACAGGAGAATCTCCCACAGCAGCGGCTGTAGCCGAGTTCCACGGGTTTAAGGATAATCAGAATAGATTTGTAGTAAAGGAGTTTGCTATTGTAAGTAAATATTTTAATACGCATTTGATCTTTGACGCCCCTTTCAGTGAATCATGTTTAAACAATAAAATGTTACGGTCAGCTCGATGGTTAACGAGACATTTCCACTTTATAAAATGGGATGCACAAGGTATTCCCTATGATGAGGAGTTGATTCGCGCTCTTTGTAAACCCTTTACAACAATATACACCAAAGGCAGGGAAAAGGTCGAGTTTTTAAAAGAGTTTCATTTCAACGTAGAAGATATAGAAGAATCATTTACACGTTCTTCAGGGGTACAGGTTAGCTGTATCTTACCGCAGCACAATATTGGGGGTAAGTGTGCTTTACGCAGCGCTAAAACATTTTACCGGTTGAAATTCAACTTTGATTCATTTTCACGCTGACTGCAGACTGACCAAGATGAATGTTTGGGATCTTCTATCCACTGAGCCGAGGGAGCCGGAAGGGGTTTTAAACGATAGGTTTGTTATGAAATTTGAGAGATACCTCAACTGGGATTTACTATCAAGACATTATAATTTTAATGTTGATTTACTTAGAGTATATTATCATAAAGTGAACTGGTGTATACTTGTAGAAAAATGTATATTTAGTGAACGTGTTCTTAAAGAATTTTCCCCCCATTTCTCTCCAGAATGTTGGTCTATTATCAGTGAGAAACAAAGTCTATCAGAGTCGTTTATTCATGATTTTGCAGACAAGGTCGATTGGACTAACATTGCTTTGTACCAGCGTGTGAGTGGAAAGTTTCTTTCCGATCATGTTAGCTTTTCCCCCATAATTTCGCAAGATTGGCGGAAGTAACGATGATTGCATCCTTATCATTATTAATATATAAAAATAAAAAATTAAAAAAAATAAAAAAATAAAAAAATAAAAAAAAAACAATTAATTTAACCTTTGTAAATAGTTTAATCAGTTATTGTTTGCTAATGTGCGCTTTGAAATACTTTTAATTTTCATTTCTTAAATAGTGCTGATGTTACTGTGTAAAAGTTATGGAAAAATAATGTTAAATGCAAAGTAACAATACAAATTAATTTTCTACACCACATGTCTGTGAACGAGTTTGTCACTTTTCTCTGGCAAAAGTTGTAAATCCTATACGGGGAAAGAGGTTGCCTTAAAAAGCTTAAAACGTAACATGTTTCCCTCTGGTTTACTGTACCAACAATATTACTCGTGGGGTTGCCTTAAAAAGCATAAAACGTAATATGTTTCCTCAAGTATAATGTTGGCGAAAAAAAAATACACAGGCACCCGTTTTAGGTTGACTTTATAGGTCCAAGAAAAGAAAAAGTTGGAAATAAACCTCTGTAAAACCGTGAAATGTGTTATCTTTGCGACAACTCTTTTATAGGTGTGTGTGTGTGTGTGTTTGCGTGATATAGAATTTACAGCTGATAATAAAAATGAAAATATAAAATTATTTCTTGCACAATATATTCCAGCTTTGTGTATTCCTTAGTATTATAGTAAAAAATCGCTGGAAAAAGCAATCGTTAGTACTTTTGACTCCAGAGGGTTAGGCCTACAGGGGAAGCCTCTGGGTTAACAAAAAAAGAGCGCGCCGAGACCCTACGGCATAGCTTTAAGCTTACCGTGGTGTGGAAACTTGGGTCATATACTAAAGTAAAAATAAAGGGATCATTTTGTCTTGGTCTCGGGACAAAGGCTCGCTTGGTCACATGTTGCAGCCCGTGCGCGTCACATGGTCACGTGACTGACAGCGCCGCTATTTAACCGGCGCGCTGCCACTGCGTGCTTCAGTCGACTCACGATGCTTGCCTCGCTAGTACAACGCTGCATACTTCTTATCGTGTTGGTGACCTGCTGTGTCGCCATACTACCAAACAATCAGGTATGAAATATTTTCAATATAATAATTAGTCAAGAGGTCGAAACATATAAGTCAACCTAGAAGTAAAACGGATTATTGCTCAAAACTTATTAAATAAATATGTGATAAAAATCTAAAGAGTCAAGATTTACAAAAGTTTTTTTTACATTTTAATATTAACCATTTTTTGTTAAATTTACACGGCTTTTATGTCTGATTTCTTACAAAATGAATTTAGTCAAGATTTACAAAAGTGTTTTTTAATATTTTAATATTAACTATTTTTGTTAAATGTACTCGGCTTTTATGTCTGATTTCTTAAAAAAGAGTTTTTCAAGATTTACAAAAGTGTTTTTTAATATTAACTATTTTTGTTAAATTTACACGGCTTTTGTCTGATTTATTACAGACATCTCAAACCCCCAACCTTCAGGGTGATGAGGAACCTTTGGTCATTGATGATAGTGATGACACTGATGTAGAGAGGGGTAGTGATGTTGTTGATGATGATGATGATGATGATGATGGTCATGTCAATGGCGTAAATTATATATGCGAAAGACTTCGACGACGTGCCGAAGAGACAATGTATATAACACGAGCGCTGGAGATGATCGATGACAGGCACCACACTGCCTGGTCATCTGTGCGGCATTGTTTGGAAAGACTAGTTCAACTTTTCAGCAACAATCCGCTAAGTGTATGTATATATTTATGTATGATATAAACTCTGTCATTTTTAAAACGTTATTATGTAATCACTGTAATTGTTTCCATTTTATTTTATCTTCATACTAATATTGACATTAAATTTACGCTAAATATTTTTCCCTTCAAGCTGTGGGAGTGTGTGCAGACGATTTGGGTACTCTGATATCAAGTGTACAATATTGTGTAAACTCACCAGGACTTTGAAGTTTTATTTTTCAATATTTTCATGCCATGCACTGGTAACAGGATAGAATTCCTGAAACTGAATATTTTGTTTAGTATTTGGTTTTTGATTGAAGGAATCAATTTTTTGGCTATGTTTATAACGATCTTTTCAGCCTAACATGCTTTTAGAGAACACGCACACACACACACACACAAACACACACACACACACACACACACACACACACACGCACGCACGCACACACACACACATCGATTTGGCATAGCTCTTTTGTATACCTATGCTGTATTTTGTACGTCCATAGTAATAAACTTATTTGTTTCCTTGCAGCGAAGGGACCTGGAGGCAGTTGATCAAACCTTTCTGGAATTAAGGGGCAGGATTGAGCAGCTGCCAGACCACCTCAGAGAGAGTTTCCAACCATTCTTTGTGAGGATGAGGGCTTTTGCAACCAGAAGAAACCAGCAACGGCAACAGCCGCGGCAGGGACAGCAGCAGCAGCAGCAACAAACATCACCACCACTGCCACAAGGGTCAAGGCCTCCTCCTTCCGTAAGGGTCCTTCCTGCTTGGATGCAGAGGGAAGTCACGATGACAACGGTACCTACCACTTCAACATCAGCTCCCGTGAGAAGAGAAGAAGAGGAAGATGAAGAAAACATACCACCATCATTAACACAATCAAGTTCATCGGGTCACGCCATTAGACAGCCCTCCGTGATAACATCTCACACTCAAAATCAACATTTTCCTTCTTCTTTAACGAGAGCGAACATTCTTCGCCGTAGTCATGGCAATCTGCAGCGACAGCGGCAGCAGCAGCAGCAGCAGCAGAGACCCATGCAACGCCCACGGGAAGAGGAGGAGGAGGACGTATTTGCATTCCCCCCGAGACCTACTCGTCCAGTCCCTCCGGTTATGACAGGCCACAATGTAAGTTTGTATTAAGATATGTGATAATTTTAAATTTAGATTTTATTTTATTTATTTGGTTCAGTGTTGCATAAATGTGTGTGGTAAATACAATTTATTGAATTTTTAACAATTGATTTCTTTTTAATTTATTCAATCATAACATAGTAAAGATAGAAGAGGAGGATGAAGTTTTACACATTAGAAACAGATCAAAAGATAAGATGGTGAACAAATACAAATATTTACCCCTAACCTGATAACTAACGTAACATACAAAATAAAGCTTAATAATTTGAAAGTTAACTATCTCAAGTATGTGTTTTTCTTGTGACCTGATAACTAACGGAACATACAAAGCTAATAATTTGAAAGTTAACTATCACAAGTATGTGTTTTTCTTGTTCACGTAGCGTCAACAGAACATGGTCCAGTCAGCCCCCACTGCTCCTGCTACAGCTGCTGCTACTGTTGCTCCTGCTACCACCTCTGCTACTACAGATCAACGCAGCTTTTGGGGGTTGTGTGGTCATTGCTGTGGCATCCTTCAGCATTCCGGGGGGTTTTGTCCTCAAAACCACCTTTCGAGCTCGCTTATCATGGATCGTGTGGATCGATACATAAGGGTAAGAGTCGAGATTTAAGTATTAATATTCAAATAAAAATAATTTTCTTCAAGCGAGGAATCATAACTTTGATTTATTAATAAAATAAATATTATCGAAAAATGTAAGTCTATAGATGACAAGTGAGCAATTATCAGTCTTGGAAAAACTAAGAGCATCATAGTCCACAGGTACTAGTGATCGAGATTTAAGTATTAATATTCAAATAAAAATAATTTTCTTCAAGCGAGGATTCATAACTTTGATTTATTAATAAAATAAATATTATCGAAAAATGTAAGTCTATAGATGACAAGTGAGCAATTATCAGTCTTGGAAAAACTAAGAGCATCATAGTCCACAGGTACTAGTGAGCGATAAACAATAGACAAATTATTACTTACCAAAAGTAAAAATAAATTTGAACCATGTACAACATTAAAGCCTACTTGTAATGGTCACTTTCAAATTTCTAAGATGTTTATAAACAAATATAAATAATAATACAACAAAGATATCATGTTGTAAAACACGTTGTAAAATACACATAGACAGGTAATCAAAATAATTTGACCCTTTTTATGTTACAGACAAGAGCCACAGTCGATCGTGAGTGCGACTGGTCGGACAATCGGGGGGCGAACCTCATCAGGAGGTGGATGCGGATGCTGAGAAATATGCTGGTTTTTACCAGCTATTTCTTAGCACGGACCAACACTGTCCAACAGGCCGCGTTGGCGGCAGTCGTCTGGCGGGAGCTTCACAACTCCTTAAGTGAATACCTCCAAAGCGACAACCTCCTGATGAGGGAATATGCTGACGAGAACGGGGTCGGGGACTTCAATATTGAGGTCAACACCAGACCGTCCTCGCCCGAGCCACCAGCGGATAACCCTCCGGAATGTGTAATTTGCATGGATGCGAAACCAACGGTGGTGTTGATACCATGTGGCCACACATTTTGCGGTCCCTGTGTGGAGGGTCTGGGGAGGTGCCCGACTTGTAGGGCCCTCTTCCAGGCAAAATATAACATTTTCTATTAATCATTATAAATAATCATTTTTTTTTTAATATTTTACTATATATTTTTTGATTTTCATGATCTTGTGTATTTTCAATGCCACACTAGCTTATGAGTGCTACATTAGAAATTTTTCATTAGTGTAGTTAGGCCCAGGCAAAACATTTTTCTATCCTTATAAACAATTTATTCAATTTAACATTTTACTATATTTTTTAATTCATGATCTTGTGTATTTATTTCTCATTAGTATCGTTTGACAAATTCGTTCATAACAGTATTTATATATATGTGAGCATGTATTTTGAATTGTTTATTAATTGTATATGGCTTTTTTGTCAATAATTTATTATCTTGTGTATTTTCAATACCACTCTAGCTTATGAGTGCTACATTAGAAATTTTTCATTAGTGTAGTTGGACCCAGGCAAAATACAACATTTTTCTATCCTTATAAACAATTTATTCAATTTAACATTTTACTATATTTTCATGATCTTGTGTATTTTCAATGACAATCTACCTTATGTGTGCTAGAAATTTCTCTATCGTTTGACAAATTCGTTCATAACAGTATTTATATATATGTAAGCATGTATTTTGAATTGTTTATTAATTGTATATGGCTTTTTTGTCAATAATTTATTATCTTGTGTATTTTCAATGCCACTCTAGCTTATGAGTGCTACATTAGAAATTTCTCATTAGTGTAGTTGAGCCCAAGCAAAATACAACATTTTTCTATCCTTATAAACAGTTTATTCAATTTAACATTTTACTATATTTTCATGATCTTGTGTATTTTCAATGACACTCTACCTTATGTGTGCTAGAAATTTCTCTATCGTTTGACAAATTCGTTCATAACAGTATATATATATATATGTGAGCATGTATTTTGAATTGTTTATTAATTGTATATGGCTTTTTTTTCAATAATTTATTAGAACACATTTTTGTACTTGTCATTTTGTTCATAATATTTATTTATATAATGAGGATCACGGGTTTATTTTGTTAATTGTGATAAAGGCTGTATTTTTTCAATAATTTATAACAAATTTTTTGTACTTTTCATGTTTGTAGTATTTATTTGTATAATGAGGAGGTTTATTTTGTGAACTGAATTTTGCTAATTATGAGCAGTGGCAATAAAGCTAAAATAAAAAATGTGTTCTTAATCCTGTATTTTTATTTAACCTTGCATAAATGTAAAGTCTTTTATTCTTTAATTCTAATCATAAAACAATTTAAACACTTTTAGCTTACAAAAGCTAAGGTAGTCTAGTATCTGACAAAATCTAACTTACCCAAGTAGAGCAGTGCATCTAGTGGTGTGATCTATATGCCGATGATTCACTAATCACAACTGTAAAAGTGAGCTTGTTATATACTAAACAGATTGCCACTTAATCAAGTCATATCGGCTGAGTTGAATTGCAAATAACAATTGCAAATATCAGTTTGTCACCACTGATATGCATACTTGTTTGCATACCGATAAGTAAAACAATAAGCTGATATGCGTACTTGTTTGCATACCGGTAAGGAAGACAATGAGTTGATTATGCGCCGCATTAATTAGGTATTGTCTGTCGGTGTTGTGTTTCACTCTAGTCGACGGTTCAGTAGCCGACTCAGTGCGCGCTGGCGTCACAGCTGATGTCAAAAAGGTAAGAAAAAATACTAAGTTAGAAATAGGTATCATATGTACCTCCGTTTAATTCCTTTGGTACCCACGCATTCGCACCGCCATCTTGAAGGGACAGAGCTTAGGTCACGTAATAAATGACGTCACAGGTCACGTAATCTATGACGTCACAGGTCACGTAATCTATGACGTCACAGGTCACGTAATCTATGACGTCACAGGTCACGTAATCAGCTCTCGACCAATCAGAGGGCGGGGCTCAATGCGGGGCTTTACTACTTTCGTTTATGGGGTTATCTGAACACTGACTTATCTGAAATGAAAAATTACTATATTATGGTGAAAATAGGCAAGCAATCCTCTCTACCTCTAAATAAAAAACTAGTTTATAACATTATTAAGTTAAATAAATACGAATGTATTTAACAAAATTCCCAACTCAAATTAAAGCATCACATAATAATGTACAAGTTGCATGACAACCTGTCACGTCGGAGCTATACATCATCACTCATATAGAAAGTCTCTAAATTACACCCCAAACCGTGCATGGATATCCTCATTTTTTAATATTGTCAAGAGATGAACTACTGAGCCTACTATCAGAAATAATGACAGATTTGTTGAGCACTGTGTTTCAGTGATTTGTAATGGACAAGAGAACAGAACTCCAACCAGTAACAAGAATCCCAATTTTAGAAATAATAAAAAATTGTTGGGAAAGGCAATTGGGAACCGTTTTACTGATTATTGAGTATTACACGAAGAAAATAAATTATAGAGTTAATTATGTTAATTAGTGTCAGTGGGATGACATTGGAAGTAATATTATCACTATCGTTCAAACAAATCAACTGAATGAAATAATTCTGAGCAAGCTTATTAGAAGGCACGACTGTCACGTTGTTGATCATAACATTACAAGGCGTCCGATGCCCTTGAAGCGTTTTAAGTAACTAAGCTCTGACTGTTCTGCAGTAAAAGGCAATTGTTTAATTTAGCACTATTTCAAAATAAACTGAGAGCAAATTTCTTGATGAGGTTAAATTTTCTATAAATCTATCGGTAAATCTAATTTATTTCTTAATAATTCATGCGTTGATTCAAATTTCTTAATATTTTGTTACCTTTTTTTGAGAAATTTAGATAAAGTACCAAAGTTGACTTTAAGTTCTTAAAAACATGTTTGCCATTTAAATGGAATTAAAATTAAAATTGTCTTCAACCGTATCAATAAAGTTACAATAAATATTTGATTATTTGTATTTTTTTATCGAGTGGTCTTATGCAAAGGCTGCCAGCAAAATATTATATATTTCATCATAATCTTTATGCAATTTTAAAACACGTGTAATATTCTCCAACCCACGTACGGGTACTAAACTGAATAAACATATTTAATACATTTTCCCTTGATTGTTTGATCGCCTGAGATGGCAAAAATTATGTAATATGATGTTGTTTACTTTTTAGTGTAAATTATCGTACACCAGCAATGGAACGAAAGTAGTCTTAATACCTTTGAATGCACAAGTTTTTCTATCCCTTTACTCTCCTAAGTGCCTTTGTTGAGAAAAGTGAATGCAACGTATATACTGAGTAACAACTATACAAATTAGGTTTTGGGTGACAGCTAACGGAAATTAAAAATAAACTAAATTTGATATATGTTCATGGTTGCTTTGTAATTCTGGATTATTATTTGTTGTTAAACATTTGTGTTTAACGTTTCTCACAACCTAACAGTTTAGTCATAGCATACGTCAATACATATGAACTTTAGTTGTAAGCCAAGAGTAGTTCTATATACGTCTATGTGACTTCTGAAAGTTATTACTAAAAGGTTTTACAGGATGACACTCGACAGACAGAGCTGTTGAGAAGAGATCTGTTGGAAGTTGGGAACGTCAGTGCAAATTAACTCTCAACGTTTAATTAGAAATTAAAAAAGTTTCTCATCAATAATATTTTATAGCTTTGGTTCTAGGAGTAAATTGTCTGCAGTAATAATAGTATTCAACGTTGTATTATATATTAGTGTTAAATAAATATCTTCTTTACTAACTCAAAGGCAAAGACGCATGTGTGATGTTACGTTTCATTCATCATTTCATCTATAAATGTAAAGTAAGTCTGAAGTATTGCATATGACTTTCAAATAATTTTCTTCAACTTGCTGATGTAAATCGTATTTTTACTGTTAAATAATCTTGTCATGATCGAACAGAAATATGAAATGCTAACACATACTGTCCATCATATGCAGCTTTATTAAATAAATGTTTAGGATAAGTAAGTGAGTTTGCTCACAGTTTGAAACACATTGCAGTAGGATTATCGCGTTTTACTTATTGGGTTCGTTTAAATTAATTTACTTGACTATAAAATAAATAATTAAAACAACTAGAAAATTAGAACAGTCTTGGTCGCTGAGTTCCTAGGGATCAAGACGTTTGAGTCCTCCTCATCATCCTGCGATTTGCTAAACTCCCACAATTTTGACTTAAAACTTTCGCTTACAGATATAAACATCCTATGACAAAGCCAATAAAGTTATGGTCACAGTTTTAATGTTAATGTGTTTTATGTTAATATTAACATAATCTTCATTAAGTTCAAACTTAACACTAAGAATTGTGTTACTGTACATAAGAAAATAATATAGCTGTTTAATTTATTCTATTGTTGTGAGCTTAGAATTGAGTAGTTCTAATCTAGATTTCCTGTGCGGATATCTCATCTTAAGTTAACAAAATAAGAAAATACATATATATATATATATATAACTAACTAACCTTCTTTTACACTAACAACCTTCAGTTACAATCCAAGCACATTATTTAACAATTATTCCCTCAAATTATTGTATTGATAACCTTCGATCCTAGATTTATGATAAAATAATGACAAAAGGAAAAGTTAAATATCCGTTGACCAACAGGCAATTTATTCAAGTAAACTTTCAATGAAATTCTATACAAAAGGTTTTAATTTAGCAGAACAGGGGAAAACCGAAAAGAAAACAATCGAACGATGAATCAGTAAATTATTATTTTTTAACTAATTGAAAGAAAGTGGAGAACGAATATTTAATATTTCCTTTATTAATTATAAAAGGAAATGTTAAATATTCGTTCTCCACTTTCCTCAAGAAAACCTTCAATCGAATTCAAAACAAAATGTTTTATTTTAGCACTGTAGAGGAAAAATTATAAGTAAATAATCAAATGATGAATGAGTAACACAATTGTGTACAGTAACACAATTGTGTACAGTAACACAATTCTTAGTGTTAAGTTTGAACTTAATGAAGATTATGTTAATATTAACATAAAACACATTAACATTAAAACTGTGACCATAACTTTATTGGCTTTGTCATAGGATGTTTATATCTGTAAGCGAAAGTTTTAAGTCAAAATTGTGGGAGTTTAGCAAATCGCAGGATGATGAGGAGGACTCAAACGTCTTGATCCCTAGGAACTCAGCGACCAAGACTGTTCTAATTTTCTAGTTGTTTTAATTATTTATTTTATAGTCAAGTAAATTAATTTAAACGAACCCAATAAGTAAAACGCGATAATCCTACTGCAATGTGTTTCAAACTGTGAGCAAACTCACTTACTTATCCTAAACATTTATTTAATAAAGCTGCATATGATGGACAGTATGTGTTAGCATTTCATATTTCTGTTCGATCATGACAAGATTATTTAACAGTAAAAATACGATTTACATCAGCAAGTTGAAGAAAATTATTTGAAAGTCATATGCAATACTTCAGACTTACTTTACATTTATAGATGAAATGATGAATGAAACGTAACATCACACATGCGTCTTTGCCTTTGTGTTAGTAAAGAAGATATTTATTTAACACTAATATATAATACAACGTTGAATACTATTTTTACTGCAGACAATTTACTCCTAGAACCAAAGCTATAAAATATTATTGATGAGAAACTTTTTTAATTTCTAATTAAACGTTGAGAGTTAATTTGCACTGACGTTATGATTTATTTCTTCCTCTGTTGAAACGATTAATGTATACACCATTCCTAAGGTGAGACATTCAAATGCTGTATGCACATAGTTGGCCAGCATGTAGTGTTCCAACACTCTGTTGGTTCTGGAAGTAGTTTACCCAGAAAAATATCCTCTATGCTTTTGGACTCTAACCCGAGAACTGGTAATCAAATGTCTTCAGATTAGGCATACTTTACGCTGCAGGGTTCTCTTCTTTCAAGCTGGTAAAACTTGTAAAGAGCCCAGCCTAGGTATGTGTCTCTGCGTGACGACCCGTGGCTTGCAGTCCTAGATGTCCTCAACCTCCACTATATTTAGGGTGATAATGTCCACCACATTGCTGTATGATGTATTGGTAATAAATTAAATATAAAATGACAAGATAAGAATATTGCAGCCCTTTGCTACACACTATCCAACCATATTCGTTTTTATATACCATCATCATATTATGTATGTCAGTAAATATTCATAAACACTAAAAGCAAGGACTATCCATCAAATCTTTCGATTTGGATTGGTTAATTAATTAGATAATTAATTAGCTCCTGACGCAATATCGAGCTGGAAGACAAATATATTACTTTCGATTTATATACATCACAAAATTATTATTTTAGAAATAAAACTTGTCGATTCATATTTTATGATGATCAAAAGGTTATAATGAGCCATGAAACAATAGGCAATTTAATGCAATTTAATGACACAAATATATTACTAACAAACAAATCGGTAGTATTAATTCCTCAATTATATTTATATTTACTCTTCAGATTTTTTTGTACAAGATACAAAAAATACAAATTCTAAATATTTAGTAAAGTAAATAGTTTGGATACTTTTGAGGCACGTTCATATTTTAATATCAAAATTAAATATTTGTAGGTTGAGTATTCAGTAAAACATTTACAAGTTAAACTTAATAATATATAAACGCCGTCAAATATCGGAGAATGATTATTTTTTGTAAAACGTGCGAATCACAAATAAATTTCAAGGAATCATTAGTCATCGAAGAAGGGTCGTTACGCACAGATGTCAGGCGCTAAGTCAAAATGATTTCTAATGTCAAACTAATATATTCCACTAATTACATTATAATACATGACTCCTCTAAGGGATTATTTACACAATTTCAATCGTGTACTATTATCAGAAAATGTATGCCTACATTTTTAAGTAGATATGTGGTTGGGTACAATCTTTGTTAAATTTAATAAATACAAGTAATTATTCATAAATACAAACATTTAATAAATACAAATATAACACCTCCTATACAATAAGAATTTTAATATTAGAGTTATAAATCCCAGCATTTTCCAGCAGAAGGAATGTATGTATAATATTTATGTTATGAACAACTAAAATCCATTAACAGAACATATCTAATGACTAAGTTACGCTGCTGATGTTTATATTACATATACATCATTAAGATATTTAATTTAATTATCATAAAATGTAAGATTGGTCCTGAGTCATATTGTTTGTTATGATCCGTACAAAGAGGAACGCCACAACTTGAATATCTAGACACCAAGGTGAGCGAGATCCCAGAGGAATCTTTCAGCACGGTCTCACACTCTAACTACGTTTACACTGGAGTCTTTGGTTTGTCTTGTAATTGTATCCTTGATAATATGTATCTAATGAATTGAATTTTGTCTCTGAGTAATTTTAATAAATACAAAAACATATTGTGTTTTATATTATTTTTACATTCGTCATAAAAATTCAGGTTTTCGTGTTAACATGTTTGAAAACCTGAACAAATTATTCCTGTGTGGTTTAAATCTTCACTTATGTTTTACTTTCTCCCCTTATACATAGTATATGGAGAAAGTATTATTTTCGTAAAAATTTTCGAATTTGAGTTGTTAGTAGAAATATTCGTTTTGGTGCTCCCTGAACCCTAAAAAGTGTTTTTTACGTGATGTCTGTCTGTGTGTGTGTGTGTGTGTCCGTGTGTGTGTGTCCGTGTGTGTGTGTGTGTGTGTGTGTGTCCGTGTGTGTGTGTGTGTGTGTGTGTGTGTGTGTGTGTGTGTGTGTGTGTGTGTGTGTGTGTGTGTGTGTGTGTGTGTTTGTGTGTGTGTGTGTGTGTGTGTGTGTGTGTGTGTGTGTGTGTGTGTGTGTGTGTGTGTGTGTGTGTGTGTGTGTGTGTGTGTGTGTGTGTGTGTGTGTGTGTGTGTGTGTGTGTGTGTGTGTGTGTGTGTGTGTGTGTGGATGTGTACAGAGCTAGAGCCTTAACCAATGGGCCGATTTTTATGAAATTTGGCATGTAGGTACTAATCCACGATATCTCCAGGTATTTTTTCATTTTTTTGAATTTTTGATTTTTAAGGGTAATAATCCCCCCAAAACCGCCAAAAAACATGAAAAATCAAAATTTCTCAAAAACGGCTCTAACGATTTTGATTAAACTTTAGTCGTTTGTAGAAATTTAGTTTTCCAACAAAATGGCACCACCCACATTCCTGTAAAAATTCGGGTTCAGAAATTACAGGACTTAAAACACCCAAAATTCAGTTTTTTGGATTTTCATAAAAAGACATAAATGTAAACAAATATTACTATTCACCATTAAAAAGAGCTCAAAAAACTAAATAATTTAGTATTTTGAATTACTATTCTACGATTGCTGGTTTCGGAGAAAATTGAAATTTTCATTTTGCGGTAAACGCAGTACGTTGTCCAATGTTATTCTTATGGGGAATAAAAAAAAATACTATTTCTCTCTTATTTACTGGTCAATTTCATTCAAACTTGATATGCTTGTCAAGTTAGCATTGACCAACAGAGGAAATTCGAAATATGTTGCCCCTTTATAACCCTGGGGGGGAATAGGGGGCATATCCCCTCTTAAAACCACGATTGTAGCAATGGATTCTGTAGTGCCTCCAAAGCAGGGATTTGAGTGGATGTTTTTTTAAACAACTTGTTTACAAGATTTTCTGTACATTTGACCGTGCTTTGTATTCTATATTTAGTAAATAAAAGTAATCCTATACTCTAATATGAGTAAGGTTTGCTTGATTGCTTGCTTGCTAGCGTGCTTGCTTGCTTGCTTGCGACACGGATCTCAAAAACGGCTCCAACGATTTCCTTCAAATGTTCAAAATAACTAATTTCTGGGATAAAAATAAGTTCTGGACAGGCCTCATCCCTAGGAAAAATCAAATAATGTAAAAAAACTAAAATGAAAAGTTAAAAAAAATAACAAAAGTATTGTAACACCTGTTCATAATTAACCAGGGAACTGTCAAAGTAATACTCATGTTGTTTATGATTATTAACATGTGGTTTCCTGAGAGCAGAGATTAACAGATTTGAGTAAAGATTACATATATAGAGTAGTAAAATAAATCAAAGGGACATTGAGCTATTAATAACAACTGGAGGGACATTAAAAATGTAGAAAAGAGGCTAATGAATAATACAAATCTGATTATCAGTAGGGGGAAGTGGTGAAATATTACTCCGAGTCATCTAAACAAACTGACTGACCTTCCCCCGAGCAAAGCTCGGCCCCCCAGATACTTTATTCATTAAAGTTGGACTAAAAGGGAGAAAGTATGTGCCAGTTTCCTGATACCGTTTATTTATATTTTAAAATGTATTTAACAACTTCAGAGAAAATTAAAAAGTTTAGAAAAAAGAGAGATAAAACACTTAGTTTTTTGTATTAAAATGCTTTTATCTATTATTTTTTTTGTTGAGTTTTATGGGTGTCAAGTCAGAGCATTGCGAGTTTTTTTACCTTGCCATACGGCAATAATTTGATATTTTGATTAGATACACAATGCAGACAGATTTGATTAAAAATCCAGCGATACGTATTAGTTTCGAAAGGGATAACATGTTGCATAACCTTTCAAGGAAACAATCAGATCTGTCCTCATTGTATAATTATGAGGTTATTCACAAACATTCGCTGAACCATAACCACATATATAACAATTTCATGCTTCATAATTATTGGGTACATACTACCACAATCGTTCTCCCGAGTCATTATGTAATGTACATTATTGTTATTAAGGTAGGACTTGCAGAAAGTAAAATTCAGATATTTATTAGATTTATAAATTTACATAAAAAAACAAAAAAAAAACAGGTCGTTTAGTTCAGTAAAATAACATTAAACCCTGGTCGTCTTACAAAATACTGCTTCGTCAGCAATATATACCGTTAACTATATTTATTATATAGATTTACTTTAAAGTATAACATTGCAACATTTGTTTGTTCTTGCAGAATGATAACAAATGGATATTACCTAAACATCTAGACCTAAACGTCAAGAACTGTAATCATTTGGTTCTTGACCTTATAGTAAAATACCCATTGCGACAAAAACATAATAAGCAATTTTTCTTATATGAACTACACAAAAATTTTTACGAAATGGGGGTCGGTAGCGATTTTAATTGACATCTCATCCATGGGATGGTTATACATTATTAGTATTATCTATGAATTTTATAATATTATGTTTTTAGCGAATTTCCCTTATAGGGAAGAAGCTATTCCCGTGTAATTTCCCGTGTTTTTATTCCCATGTAATTTTGATTTAAAACAAATTTTAGTTTTAACCATTGAATTGAGCTTAAAAATCGAACAATTTGGTATTTTGATTATTTCTCTATGTCAATTGGTTACTGAGATATTGAAAGTGCTAAACACAGTACGTTGTCTAATGTTATTCTTATGTAAAAAATATATCTTGCTTATTTATGAACATAAACTGACGAAACTTGGCATATGGAAAGTATTGGTATGGTATCTGGTTGTGGTTTATTGTTATTGACAATATGAAATTACACAAAAAATAACCGAAATACTCTCCTACACTGTTTCTAAAGAACAAATAACAAAAAAAAGTTAAATACTCAAGTAAATTATAGACAATACTCAATAAATTCAATTTTTAGTTCATCTTGCGTTATTCTATTTCTGGAACCTATTTATATCATCACGGGGATCTGGCAGTCGGAAAAACTAGATGGCTTTAAAATAATACATAAATCGTTAACATGGAATACAATACCCATAAAAATAACATTGAAAGTTTGAAAGCAACCTGCAACGGGTGGAGCACTAAAGGGAGTTTGGAACATCAATAAACCTTTCTGGAGCCCATATATAGTAGCTAAACACATGAAAAATTACAATTAAATCGGTTCAGAATGTGTTTGTTACAACAGAACATATATGATGACCGGCATCCCCTCACATTTATAATAGTATAAATAATATATTTCTGTTACTTTGTTCTTGAAGCGAATAATAGTGGATTTCAGGTTTGCTAATGTTAGTGATATTGGTTTACTAATTTGTATTCATTGTTGTTAATATTTTACTGATATATTCCTTGTTACAAAATTTACTTAGGATTCATATAGTTATTGCTCAACGTTATGTAAAATGGTGCATGCCGTGGGGATGAATAAATAAATATCCTTCCCTTCTTGTTAATTTAGTACCGTAGTTTCAAAAATCGATTTATTCATACGAGTAATTGAAATGTAATACCTCTATTTTATAGCCAATAGCATTGAAACATTCTCTCTTTAGCATACAAACAAATATTTTATTTTAAATGTTTCAATGTCTTTGAATGCACTAAAAGAGTGTTTTTCTTATTTCAATAAGATGGTTTAAATTTATCTCTAGTCTAAATATGAGTTAAGAGAGACATTCTCATACAAGGTGTGGTTGTGATGTAGTCATCAAAAGTGCAGCAGTGAATACACTCTAGTGCCAGATATTTCCACAACTACGAGATCATGGTAATTGGAAAACTTTCATAACTAACTTCAGTCACCTGAATCATGGTTGAATGGTGAGACAGCGTTAACCAAAACTTAGGAGAAAACTTTAATCTAGGGAGCTGACAGCAACGTTCTTCCACTTCACCCCTTCATTACAAATACCGCGTGGGCTTCTTTACCTAATATAATTGTTTAATTTGTAGCTGAGAAGTAGTAATTCATCTCTCTGTCTGGCCATTTAAAGATGGCCAATTTTTTTCTTTGTCTCATTTCGCTTGACTTAAAAAAATTTTATGGATGACGTGCTAATTTATTAACCAGTTTTAATTAATAATTTATTAAAGACACATCATACAGTAGGCATTGCTAGGGAAGGATTTTCCAATACAAAACAACTAGGGGTAAAATACATCGCCGTAATAGGGGTGTATACTAGGGGTATAATCCATTTATGTTTCGTGTTAGTGTAATTTTCGTGTCCGTCGTGTCTGTGTAATGTACTTCAATATTCCCGTTTTTTATTAATTTGACGTTCTTTTTATGAAGGTAACCACTTCCTTGGACGACCTGATGATGACTTCGAAGGAAGTAAAAACTAGTTGCCATTGCAACAATTTGGATTACCAATAAGCAGGTATTATTAAACCACGATTATTAAATACAGTTCGTGCAGTAAAACTTAAACTTAATAAACTCCCTAGTTAATCTATACTTTATTTATTTATTCAATCTGGTGAAGATTAATTCGTCTCTATCTTGTACACTCAAGCTGCTGTTGCAAATTTAAAAGGAAGAGTAATATAGAAATTATTTCTCTGTAATTGTAATTTTTATATAACAGAAATGTCGCCAATCCACTTACTTAAGTGGAAATTTATTTTTGTCATTCACCTACCCACAGTTCTAAAGAGTGTAATTTGTAGATAAATTAAAAATTTGTAGATAAATAGTCAATCAAATTGGTTTCATTGGCTGTCTCATCGTAGTTGTATACATTTCGAAACTCTTTTAATATTCTTATACAGGGTGATTCACATAGATATTCAGAAACCTAGGAGGCTCATTCTACATGTAAAATTAATGAAAAAAGTTATGTAAACATAGGTTCGAAAATGCTTCATTTTTCGTATTTCTATCTGATTGTATTTTTTACTTAATACGTTGCAACTTAGAAACATCTGAAGAAATCAACATCAAACTTGGTAAATGTATTACATCTAATAAGCCCCATGTTTGTATGGAACATCAAGTTTCTACTTATTATCATTTACAAATGGCGGTAATTCTTGTTTTTCAAAGCTAAATATCTTACAAAACCGTAATATTTCTGAAAAATCTGTAAGTTCTAACTGTTATTAGTCTGTCAAAAATGACGGGCTTAAACAAACTAAAGAATTATTGTTCAATACCGGTAGTAATAAAATAAATTGAATGACATCAATTTATATTTAAAAAGCTAATTTTGAATTGCATGTAACAAAATGGGTATCCTCCGCGCAAAATTTCAAGATATTATTGCAATAATGCCCCAACATATTGCATATTAAAATATTAATTAGAACGTGTCTAAATTCAAAAAGTGTCTTTTTACGAAAGAATTTTACAGCTGCATGCAATAGCCCAAAAGGGTTTATTTTAAACTTTGTTATTAGTACAGTTTTGGATGTTGAATCAAACTTTTCTTGGTGTCACTTCAAGCCAAATTTTGTTTCTTAAAAACTGCAGTTAAATGTTATTAAGTGTTTAAAGGTTTGTTCATCGGGTTAAAATTTTTAATACAAATTAACCTAACTACTTACACCGTTTTTATAACTAATAGTTATTAAATAACTAATAGTTTTTATAACTAATAGTTTTTATAATTAATAGGTTTTCAAAATAAAGCCAAAATACTTACCAACATTTAATTGTATTTCATCTGCTAACATACAAACTATCTAAAGGCAGACCAACAAAAAGACATAATTTATCCATCTATATTATAATACGCTGCATGAAAACTTTGTAAACAATAAGGCTTTTTTGTTTTATGATTTATCCCCAAATTTTATACACTAAACAGCGCGTCTAGGAGTGCAGATTTGCAAACGGGCTTTAGATTTTAGATTTAGGCCCAGGGCTCTGCCCCATGGGACTTCCAAGTCCAAATGTTATTCATATGGAAGAGAGTTTTATTTGGTTCATGTCACATGTGTTTTTCCTTAGTTCAATTCAATTAAATAAACAGATGTTATAAGGATAACATATAACTACAGACTGTCATTATTTTGTTTACTATTTACTAATTTCGCTTTTCAAAACGGGAAGCGCAAGCTGCGCACAGGAAATTCTAGCTATATATAAAATGAATGGAAAATTATTTCACATTGTATTTAATGGTCTTTATTTTTCTTATCCATTGTATTAAATTTCTTACCAGAGTTTCATCCAGTTTCATCCAATACAGCACAGGAAATCGAAATCTTACTAAATTTGTATGATAACAAAACCGGATCGGAATATTTAACTTGAAATATGTAACTGAAATATAGTTTACTGAATTATATCAATCGTCTTAACCTTCACACACCTCATTTTACCTTCACATTTTCTCCTCCCATTTTTAACTGTATTGGTGTCTTAGTCATGTTTTTTATTTACTCATACACAAATAGCTACACTACTTTAGGGAGTATAATGGCTATCCTTGATAAACTTTTGATTTAGTTTTACACAAAATTTTAGCACTGAACCGCTAGAATGCCACTGTGCTATGATATTTTCTAAGACCCAGGATTTATCAAAGGAAAATCATCTACTCTGGTTCCATTAACAGTGATAAAACCCAATTTCACTGCAAGTGTAACAGCAAACAAAATCTGAAATATAAATAGTAAATATAGAATAAACAAATCTGAACTGAACTTTGCTGACACTTTTATACATTATTATAAAACCTATTGCTATGCAGCATGGAATTTTTGTTCCTCACTGCTTGTAAATTTCAATAAAAAAAACCTAAAATTAGTTTGGAATAGTTGTGTGCTTTGTTTACAAAAACAATCTTAACTTTACTCAGCGGTTGTATTTAATTTGGATTCAAAGTAGGGAACACATGGAAAACAATTGCAAATAAAACATGGCCAAAAAAGACAGTGTATTTTACCAATCACAAACTTACAACTAAATAAATGTAGGATATCGTATTTTTTCATCATCCTGGGTCTAAGGGAAATCTTTTGACACCAACCTGTCCTCTCTACGTTTGGTAGTTTACTTGGAAAAGGTTGTTACACGTTGCCTTGTACACGCTATTATTATATAGGATCAAAAAGGTTGTGGAGTTTTGTCCTGAAAATTTATATGAAGATTTTAACTACATAATTTTTAATAACCGAATAATTGTGGATTTTAAAAAAATATTTTTTTTGTCTTTCTGGACTAAAACATCATGTTTGTCCACTAAATAATGTGTATAGGTATATATATAATACTTAAAATAAGCATGACCTTTATTGTTTGTTCATAAGGCAAATTTCTTTGTATTTATTTATGTGTCAATAAAGTAAGTAAATATTACAATATATTGTGTATTACAACAAGAGTGGTTTTGTGTTTTCACATGTTATAAATTCGGTATATAATATGCTTAAAAGAAAAATCTAATTTTGTCTCAGAATTATTACGATGATTGTAAACTAGAGTGAGAAAAATGCTTATTCATTACAAATTTGTTTAATGACAACGGCTTCCTTTTGGTGAATGATTAAAGGTCGTTCAGCAATGTTGCTCATTACTTTGGAAAACTCTCCTTAAACATTTACAATGGTTTAAAAGAAATAGTTTTGAATTTAGGGTTTTAATTTGTAAAATCACAGAGTAATCAAGTTAATACGGTGTAATCATTCCCAATGGTGGTGATTTACTTTAAATGTAGATTCCTTAGGATGAAATCAAAATTTTTCCTAAAAGAGTGAAAAATCAATCCGATATTATAATAAGAAATATTTTCATAATTAAATATTAAAATTTAGGTAGCTACATCCAAAGCAACAATTTGAACGAGAATGGACGTTACTTAGAATTTGATTTGCAAAAACAATGTAACTCATTTTACAACTGATATAATTTTGTTAATTATAATTATATAATATTAACATATATTACACTTAAATATACCTAAAGCCCCTAAGTTTGAAGCTTTTCTATAGGATTTAAATCTTTATAGCTTATAAATCCTTATCTTTATCAATATTGTTCAGCTATATTGAAGGTAGAAAAACATGTTTAAAATTTTAAAAAGGGATTAGGTTGTACTAATTTGTTCGATTAGTTACTTAATTTTTATATCCCTAAAATTGTTATCAGTTAATATATTAATGATAGATAATAGTAAAAAATAATCATATGTGGTCCTTTAGTTTGTGAACATAAATTTCAATACAATAACGAAAATTCCAGCGTCAAAAATAGTAAGTAAACATAAATCCACGTTGAACGTGTAAGCGTTTAAGATAAATAAGTCAGAATACCTAATCTCCAAAAGCAACCCGAAGGGTGAGCAGAGATAAACTCAAAAATAATTAACAGCTGTGACAGCCTTAGCCGTGGATAAACCCAGACATTCCTTCTTCTTTATCTAATTTATGAGCACTGATATTTGTGAGATTTCGGGCTTGGTCAGCCTGCAATTCATTCTTATCCGTGGTATTGTTAGCATTTCTTATCTTATTTGCTAGCATTTCGTAAGAGACTTTGAAATAATTCGTCTTGGATCGTGAGATGAATTGTTATATATATCAACAAATTTCTAAAATATTTTACTACAACTTGTGTAATTAAGAAGATGAACATGATTGGTTCAGTTTATCACAAAGTGTATGAATAAGGGTATAATATTTCAAATAGCTGACTTATTTTTACTAGTTGCTTACTTAAATTGAAATACTCTTTGAGGTATGTTCATTTAGATTAGTATATTAACAGTATTATCTTTTTAATAAGTCTTCCCGTAATTTTATTCTGTCCTTATTAGCAAGATTTTATTCCAAAACTGTTGAATGTTTCCATATTTTCTGTGTTGCAGTTGTGAAGAAGGGAACCCTAAGACATGAACGTATTTTGTATGCATTTACTTTTCAATTAGTTGTGACTAGTTAACACATTCAGAACATGGAATATTTAATTCTTCTAAACAAGATGGTGTTGTAATTATGTGAGATAGGTTAATTACCATTGCCAAAGACGGGCTTGATATGCAAATTAAGTGGTTTGCGGAGGAACGTAGACGTATTCATAAAGAGACCACTTAACCAAAATGCCTGTGAGAATTACAACCACAAATCCCAGCTAGTATATAAGGTTAGCTTAAGTGTGTTCATTTATAAAATATATGAAAATTAGAGTGGTTCGTATCCATTTATCACTCTCTTAAACTGATTGCTGAGGGTTTAAAGTTGAAATGATTATTTTTCGAAGGTTTGTTGTCGTATACTCTCAACCAGCTAAACACACACTAAACCTATAATAGGTGCCACACAAAAGTCAAGGAATAATGTAATCTTGGTATGCATACTCAAGATCTACAGGGCATATGATATAATTCTGTAATATTACTCATTAAATTTAAGCAATATTGTCATGGTATTTTTTCATCATCCTGGACCTAAGGGAAATCTTTTGACACCAACCTGTCCTCTCTACTTTTAGTAGTTTACTTGGAAAAGGTTGTTACACGTTTGCTTGTACACGTTATTATTATATAGAATCAAATCAGTTGTGGAGTTTTGACCTGAAAATTTATATGAAGATTTTAACCATAGAATTTTTAATAACTGAATAATTGTGGATTTGAAACACGATTTTATGTCTTTCTGGACTAAAACATCATGTTTGTCCACTAAATAAAGTGTATATGTATTTATATAATACTTAAAATAAGCATGACCTTTTTGTTCATAAGGAAAATTATTTCTTTGTAATTATTTATTTTTCAATATATTGTGTATTACACCAAGAGTGATTTTGTGTTTTCCCATGTTATAAAAACGATATATAATATTCTTAAAAAACATTTGTAGTTATTTCTTATAATTATCACGATGATTGTAAACTAGAGAGAGGAAATGCTTACTCATTACAAATGTTTTTGATGACAACGGCTTCCTTTTTGGTGAATGATCACAGGTCGTTCAGCAATGCTGTACATTACTTTGGAAAACTCTACTTAAACATGTACAATGGCTTAAAAGAAATAGTTTTGAATTTAGGGTTTTAATTTGTAAAATCATAGAGTAATCTATTTTATACGGTGTCCCCTCCTAATGGCGGTGATTTACTTTAAATATAGATTCTTTAGGATGAAATCAAAACTGTTCTTAAAAGAGTAAAAATTCAATCCAATATTATGCTAAGAAACATTTTCATAATTAATTATTAAAATTTAGGTAGCTACATCCAAAGCAACACAATGAAGGAGCATGGACGTTACTTAGAATTTGCATTGCAAAAACAATGTAACTCATTTTACAATTGATATGATTTGTTCACACTTTCACACTTTTTTGTATTGTAAGTTATAATTATATATTAACATATATTACAGTAAAACATAGCTAACGCCCCTAAATTTGAATTGTTTCTATAAGATTTAAATCTTTTTAGCTTATAAATCCTTATCTTTATCATTATTTTTTTCAATATTGAAGATAGAAAAACATGTTTAGAATCTTAAAAGGTTATTAGGTTGTACTAATATGTTGGATTAAGTACTTAATTTGTATAGCCCTACAATTGTAATCAGTTAATATACTGTATTACTGATTTATAATAGTAATTAAATCATATGTAAGAAACAATAAAATAATCATATGTAAGTATTTAGTTTGTAAATTTATATTTCAATACGGTAACGAAAATAAAAGCACCAGAAATAGTAAGTAAACATAAATCCACGTTGAACGTGTAAGCGTTTAAGATAAAAAGTCAGTATACACAATCTGCAAAAGCAACCCGAAGGGTGAGCAGAGATAAACTCAAAAATAATTAATAGCTGTGACAGCCTTAGCCGTGGATAAGCCCAGACATCCCTTCTTCTTTATCTAATTTGTGAACACTGATATTTGTGGGATTTCGGGCTTGGTCAGCTTACAATTCATTCTTATCTGTAGTATTGTTCTGAATCTTATTTGCCAGCATTTAGTAAGAGATTTTTTAATAATTCGTCTAGGATCGTGAGATGAATTGTTATACATATCAAGAAATTTATAAAATATTTTACTACAACCGTAGGAAAAAAGTTAGGTTGGCTACAATGTCACAGTAAACCATCAAAAGTTAGTTAGGCAACATTAGAAAGGAGAAAAAACAAAAAAATAAGTTAGCAACATTGAGAATGAAAGATTAAAAACAAAATATGTTTGAAATCCAATCTTAAAGAAAATACAAACTGTTAAGTTTGAAACTTTGTGAAAGACAAACTTGCCAATGCCTGCAAAAAAACATTAAAAAGTTGGAAACACTACAACAAAGTTACAAAAAGCTAGTTTGGCAACTCCGAAAAAGAAAATTTTAGAATGTTAGGTTGGCGACAAAGCGAAAGATTCTGAAGTTAGGAAGGAAACTATGCACAAAAAAAACTCAATACAAAAGCTTGGTTAGCAACCCTGCAAAATTTCAAAAATCTAGGTTGGCAACTTCGTGAAAGAAAGATCACAAAATACTTATGTTGGCAAACACTGCACAACATAAAGTTAGGTTAGTGAAAATGTTAAGAGAATACTCAGAAAGTTATTTTGGTAATTCCGTTGAGGAAAAAATACTTAAAGATACTGAGAAATACCCTGCTCCTGTGTTTGCTCCTGTTAATGCTGTTACGGTAACTAGCTGACTTTAGTTCACCGCACAGGTCAATAGCCTATGGTGATGGGCAGTTGAGGTTTTTTAAACAAAAGAAAAAATGTTATATGTGATATTTATAATGTACTAACTTTCCCTATTCTTTACTCTTGACCATACGCTGATAATTAATACAAAGAAACCAAATGAGTCTTGATGATATTCATAAGAAGCCGTTCTTGTTTGTGTACATTTATAATATAAACCGTGACACTTTTAAGGAAAATGTGTTTAATTAGTTCGTGTTAAAGCAAGTTTATGCGGTAAAAATAAAAATAAGTATACTTATCAAAATTACACGATTAGCAGAGTATTAGTTTAAATAAGGAAGTCATTTTATAATGATTCATGTTTTTGTGAACTTCTGCTAATGCCCTTCGAACAAAATAATGAGTTTTTCCAGAAAATAAAACCTTATAGTCTAAAACCTAGAATCATTAACGAGAAATATATATATAAATTTGTTCACATATTGCTGGAAAAGAAAGCAAATAGGGGGCATAAATAGTTTTGAATGTAAATACCAAATTTATTTTAATTTGTATCCATTTTAGTCCCTGAAATATTTTTCATATGGAAATTTAGTTACGTCTCTTTTTCGTCCACAGTTCAAATTTGAACATGTAGCAAACTAATTTACATGTTTCGGTTCAACGAAACCATCCTTAGAATTCCAGTAATCACCGTTGTCGTAAAGTTAAAATAATACAACACACACATACGAACACACGATTACACGATACTCGACATTTATTAAAAAGTAGGTCCATCAGACAAATCGGTCGGATGCATCGTCGCGGTCACGGTCAGGTTGCAGACTGAAAGATCTAATCAGATTCATTGCTGTTGATATTATCCGTAGACTAACCAATGAGCGTCAACCTATGCCTTCTATTTAATAAGTGTTGAAGATGTGTTGGGATTTGAATTTGTGCTTTTCATTTAGGACGAAGCTGGTGTTCATCTCAATTTCATTCATTTGGGCTTTATAGATCTCAAATTCCTCTAAAGTGTTTAGTCTGCTTCCTTTCTTACAAATTTGGAGGATTTCCTATCCGTCATTCACGTCATGCATATTATGGTTTTGCGTCAAATAAATGCTGTGCAAACGAAGACTTTTGTTTACTTGCACGAGGATCCGGACGATGTTCATTATATCTCATTTTAAATTTTCGACCGGACTGTCCAGTGTATGTGCTGGGACAGTCAGCGCAAGATAACTTATAAACACCACATTTATCGAGTTTGTCCTTTCTTTCCACATTGGTCTTAAGAATGTTTACTGTACGATTGGATGTTTTAAAGGACAAGTTAATCCCCTGTTTTTATCAATTCTTTAGAAAGGCCATTTTGTAAAACATGACTATATTCGATACATACGAATTTCTTATTACTTTCCTGGTCAATGTACCTGTTGGTTTTAAGCTTTTGTTTTAAAATCAGGTTATCGATCTGCTGTGATAACCGTTCGCCACTGTAATGTTTTTTATTATGTTTATTTATTTTTGTAATTATCAGAAGACAACGGGATGTTCAGTAGTCTATGTGCCATACTATTGTAAGCTGCGAATTTTGGAGACGGTGGGTGTTATGAAGATGCATGTATTGTCATATCTGTGGTTGTGAGTTTCCTGTAAATGCTGTACTGAAATTGATTGCTCACCTTTTCTTCTGTGAGGTCCAGATAGTTAATTTTATTAGTATTTTCTGTTTCCAAAGTAAATTAAAGTTTTGGATTAATGTTATTTAAATACGTATGTAATATATCTTACTGTCTTAAAGTTCCATCAAATATCATAATCGTATCATCTACATAGCGGTGGTACATTAATAACTTATTTTAGCGAATTTCCCCTATAGGGAAGAAGCTATTACCGTAGGTCTCATGGTAAGACTTAAGCCCGAGACCATGATAAATTTTTGTTTTGAGGTCCCCAGATACCAAAAACACTATTCGTTCAAATTTATATATATGTATATATATATCTATATATATATATATATCTATATATATATATATATCTATATATGTGTCCGTGAATGCGATAACTTGAGTAAAAAACGTCCGATTTCGATGAAATTTGGCTCAAATGTGTAAAGTGACATTCATGACTTTAAGTTCGAAAACCAGAAATATCGGACCACGGGAAGGGGGGTTTATGGGGGTTTTAAATTTTCCAAAAATCAGTTTTTTGCATTTTTCACCCTAAAATTTTTAAAAAACTTAATTTTGGTTTTGACCATGTTATAGAGCTTAAAAAAACAAATAATATGGTATTTTGAATTATTAACCTAGGTTAAGTGGTTGCGGAGAAAATCCAAAAAAACCTGCTCATAAAATCCCCCATGTTAATCTTATGGGAAAAAGGTTTTTGGCTTTTCCTCAGTTCATTTAAATGTAAACTTCACATTTGCTTTTACCAATCAGTTTAACTCTACAAAACAATCATTTTAGTGTTTAAATTATGATTCTACGTCCAACCGTTGCCGAGATATTAAAAGTGCTAAACACAGTACGTTGTCCAATGTTATCCTTATGGAGAATAAATAAAATCTGATATCTCGATTATTTATGAATGTATATTAATGAAACTCGGTATGTGGCTTCACCTAGTACTGGTATATTGATATTTGCACAAAAAATTGATTTTTTGTTGATTACCTTCTTAGCAGCAAACCTGCATACTCATCCCTAATGTTATTCTTATTGAGAATACGTAAAGCTTTATATCTCCCTTAATTATGAACATAAATCATTAAAACTTGGTATGTAGCTTCACCTGGTTGAGTTATATTGATAATTGCAAAAAAAACATATTTTTATCGTCCTTGTTGCAGCAAACCTGCGTTCTCAATCCTAATGTTATTCTTATGGAGAATAAATAAAATGCTATATATCAGTTATTTATTTAAGTATTTTTATGAAACTTAGTAAGTGGCTTTATGTGGTAGTAAGAAATAAATTCATGCATAGGAAATTCGCTGAGTATGCAGGTTTGCTGCGACGGGGGTATTTTAATTTGTTTTTGTCTGAAAATATTTGCTCGTTTTCAACGTAGTTGAGATACATATCAGCCAGGCTTCCAGGATTTCATGATGAACTAGAGTTTGTTGTCTTAAGTAATACAATGTGGAAACTTATACAACTTGATTACAAACTATTAGGAGTTACAACAAGGGGTATTGGTGTTAATAGTTTGGTTATGTTATGGTAATTGGTCAAAGATAGGCCGGACTGTTACACAGGCCTATTAACTGGGTTAACTGGGTCACTAAATTAGTCACTATCTAATACAAGGCGAAACTGCTTCCCTACAGTAAGCTGTATTGAGCTGTATTGATAGCTAGATATGACATAAGAATAATGTCATGCGATTGCATCGTCCGTAGATCGTTGAAGTAAAGTTTACTACTCGTATGAATTGAACAACACAATGCAGCACGTGTATAAAAATGACTATACACATTGAACAAAATAATGAAACGTTATACACTGTGATATATCACTAGAAAGTTATATGATAATGTAGCAGGGGTTTGAAAATACCATCCAAATAATACTACTGAAATACTATACAACTAACATTAAATTAACTACTTAATAAACATTCCGTGATATTACTTTTTAATAAACTATTTTACCTTTTAATATCTTCGAAGCCTACAGAACCGTTGACCAGTTATTAAAAAAAGGTACGTACTTTGTAATCCGTCTTAGGCTCATAGTAAGTGTCTAAAACTACTTTTGTTTCGGAAACTAATTTCCCATAATCATGTTATATTCTATAGAATAAATTAGTTTATGTTGTATTAATTGCTCCACACAATAAACGTAAATAAACGCAAAAAACTAACTAGTATAAAACAATTTATAATTTTTAAATATGTTTGATTATTTATTGTAATCAGATTTAGTTTTTAAATGTTCAAGAACAATAAAAAGAACAATCATTTATTTATTTTATATTTAAAATTATTAATAGTAAACATCTTAGTCTGGACATACTTTTGGCGAATTTCACCTATAAGGAAGAAGCTATTACCGTAGTCGGCATGGTAAGACCTAGGGTCGGGACCATGATAAATTTCGTTTTGAGTCCCCCAGATGTCAAAAAACCATACCTTAGAATTAATATAATGTATATGGTGAGTCCGTAGGCACGATAACTTTAGAAAAAAATTGTCCGATTTTGATGAATTTGGTATAAACGTGTAAGGGAGCATCTAATTTCAATAGTTCTAGAATTAGACAGGTCGCTCTACTTTAAGGGAGGTTTTGTACCCGAAATTTTTTTTTTTAACTTGTTACAAATAATTATTTTTAAACTCAAATTTCAGTTTGCATTTGAATTCAGCATAAGAAATAGTATCTTGAATTATTGCTCTATGTCAATCGGCTTCTGAGGAAAGTGTTAAGCACAGTAAGTTGTCCAATGATAATCTTATGGAGAATAAGTAAAATTGTATATCTCGCTTATTAATGAACATATATCAATGAAACTTAGTATGTGGCTTCATATGGTTGAGGTTTACTAATATTTGCACACTAAACTTTTTTGTTCCCATGGCAGCAAACCTGCGTACTCAGCAGTTGTAATGTGATCCGTATGGATAATAATAAACATAGGATATCTCGTTTGTTTTCGACCGAATTTTGGTAAAATTTATATGTTGCTTCGTCTGGTGATAATCTATTGGCATTGAAATAAAAACACGAATTTGTTGGTTCTTGTTGCAGAAAACCGTTCTACTTTGTTCTAATGTTTTTTCTTTTGGAGGATGAATAAAATGTCATATATCGCTTAATTATGAATATGCTTTGATGAAAGTTGGTAACATACTTCATGGTGTAGTGAGGTTCCATTTGAAATTCGCTGAGGATGCAGTTTTGCTGCAATGGGGGTATTTTATTTGTATTTATTTACTAACTTTTTTAATACTACTTTTTAACATTTTTGTATATAAATTATAGTTGATATTCGAGGCTAAAGCCTCTAGGTTTAATTCTGTTTATATTTTATAACCAGTTATGACGAAGCAAATCAGAATACTTGCGATGTAAGCGAAACAAACCAACCGTTCTACACCTACTGTGCTGTTATGTGTGCTGTATGAGGACGATTTTACATACATATTATTTTTTACCAGTAAAAAATAGGTATATACCTCAAATATAATATACATACACAAAAAAATTTTATACATTAGAGCTTTCACCCATCATTTTATCATTTTATACGGACAGAAAGTTTCCATATAATTTAATTATGTATTTATGGCTTGAAAATCGTAACGTATTATTATGTATGAGGATAAACACTAACAATACAACACAATTTTAATACTATTTTGGATTTCATCAATAAATATATTTGTGCATTTTATTTTTTCCTGAACCAATTCTGCATCATTAATTGCGATGATTAATATTTAATTAACTTATTTTTTTTAAAGTATATTATCGAATGAATGAATGCTCAAACAAGAGAATATTGTGGGCGATGGTTCACAGCGGGGTTGTACTAAGTTTGCAGCGCAGGTATTCTCAGAGGCGTTGTAACAGTGTAACTTTGACACGACTCACAACAATTTCAGAGTGTCAAACTGAGTTAAACATTCCACTGGGATCGTGCAAATCTAGTGGGGGACGTTAAAACATTCAGATTTACCTTGTTTGATTGTGTTTCTATACAATTCTAAGATACTATGGAATACCATAGATACGTAGAAATAAGTACAGTTCAAATTATCGTACAAATGTATTTTAGACAACTAGAAAAATTGAAAAGTTTTGGATATTCTTTTCCTTGTGTTGTTTAACAATGCATGCAGTTTAATTACATATGGACTTTATTGTTATATATAAAGTTTCTCCTCACCAATATTGTAAGTGAAAATATTTACTCTTCTAAACATAGCAATGAAAATGGGCATATTCCAAAATACATAAAGGGGGAGGGGTTCAACTTGAAAAATAAGGAAGGTAGAATTTTTTGAGGAGTCTACTTTCAGTTTATACTGCTGATGAAGTAGTTAAAGATCAAGAGATTGCTGATATTGGAGATTTGTGATAGATGTTAATAAATAAAGTGCGCTCGTACTTAAATACAAACATACCTATACAACAAAAATATAATGAATATTAAACTATGTCAAATCATCCGTACTGAAAATTCACTTATGTCATTATTGATATCAACCAAAATATATTATTTATAAAACTCATGTATTTACCTTGGAAAATTCAATTGTGCATATTAATAATACATAAATAACGTTATCAGTTCGATTCCAATTATAGGAAAAAGGGAGGCTGTATTTACACCAACAACAAAGACACATAAATTAGTAAATCCATGAGTTAGAAAGACTACTTAAATTAATTAACTTACTTTTAAAATATGTATTAGAAGAGTAAGTGCTTGGTAGTTAAACATGTTTATAAAATGAAAGCACATATATACATTATTCCCTTATTCACTATTGAAAACTACTTTCTAATGGTATTAAACTGATATTAGGAATCACTTAGTCAAGGCAAGCCATCTGCAATTAACGACTTTTCCCGGGCACTAAAGCCTTGAAAATCAGTTAAGATTGATTCCAGTTCTTAACAAAAGACGCATTTCTCCCTAGTAGTTTTAATATTAGAACAAATTATTAACAATTTGATTGTTATTTTCAGAAATTGTTTATCTGGGATGAAATGTAAAACTGATTTATTAAACTGTTAAACTTAAAAAAGTGCTTTATGTTATTATAAACAATAATTTTGTCTATTATTTACACCAAACTCGTTGATTAATTTATTTATTTTAAAGGCAGTTCAAATAACAAGTAAGAAATGGGTTTTATCAATGTAGATTTTAATTTGCCTCTGAAGGGGAAGTATTTGAGCCCATTAAACAATGAATTCATTGAATAGTATTCAATGTACATGTATTATTTCATAAGGTGTTGTGATTATGTTTTGCCATATTACAATTTAACTTTTGGACAATAGTTTCTGTGGCTGCTTTATTGTTTTAATTTAACGTAAAGCTGTTGGCTAAAGCAATATTAAATTAAATAATAATGTAAAATTACAACTTTTGGAGAGATTTAAATCTTTATTAATATGGTAAATTCAATTAAAGGTTTTTTTAAAAACGTATTAACTCATAGTTAATCAGTAATGGAGAAATATGATAAAAAGGATTTTTTAAACATCTATTATTGATGGTTACACCTAATTTTATAAATACATATATCTAAGATTAATTTACATCGTTGATAGTAATATATTATTAGGAAACTGTTTGTTTTAGACTTTTTAATATACGTTTCACAAGGGAATAATCGTTGTTCTATAATCACTTTTGCAATAAAATTAACCATCTACGAGTATATGTTGATGTCTTTACATTATGCACAACTACTTCTGAAACCCCTACTAAAGGTAAACAGGGTACGTTAATATGATAATGAGGAACTTGTTAACGATATTTAAATCATTAACGTTAATACGCATGCATAGTTCCAATGAAAGTTCAGACCCGTAAACTGTCATATGCTGTCGTTACAATGTACGCTTGCTGTAATGCGTACACCCGATGCACACTCCCTGTGCATCACACAGGGTGGTGATGAATGGTTGATTAGTGACGTCATAAACTAGTGACACCACTCTCCGCTCTGGCTACTTCTGTAATGCGTACACCCGCTGCACACTCCCTGTGCATCACACAGGGTGGTGATGAATGGTTGATTAGTGACGTCATAAACTAGTGACGCCACTCTCCACTCTGGCTACTTCTGTAATGCGTACACCCGATGCACACTCCCTGTGCATCGCACAGGGTGGTGATGAATGGTTGATTAGTGACGTCATAAACTAGTGACACCACTCTCCGCTCTGGCTACTTCTGTAATGCGTACACCCGATGCACACTCCCTGTGCATCACACAGGGTGGTGATGAATGGTTGATTAGTGACGTCATAAACTAGTGACACCACTCTCCGCTCTGGCTACTTCTGTAATGCGTACACCCGATGCACACTCCCTGTGCATCACACAGGGTCGTGATGAATGGTTGATTAGTGACGTCGTAAACTAGTGACACCACTCTCCGCTCTGGCTACTTCTGTAATGCGTACACCCGATGTACGCACCCTGTGCATCACACAGGGTGGTGATGAATGGTTGATTAGTGACTTCGTAAACTAGTGACGCCACTCTCCACTCTGGCTACTTCGGTAATGCGTACACCCGATGCACACTCCCTGTGCATCACACAGAGTGGTGATGAATGGTTGATTAGTGACGTCATAAACTAGTGACGCCACTCTCCGCTCTGGCTACTTCTGTAATGCGTACACCCGATGCACACTCCCTGTGCATCACACAGGGTGGTGATGAATGGTTGATTAGTGACGTCATAAACTAGTGACGCCACTCTCCGCTCTGGCTACTTCGGTAATGCGTACACCCGATGCACACTCCCTGTGCATCACACAGGGTGGTGATGAATGGTTGATTAGTGACGTCATAAACTAGTGACACCACTCTCCACTCTGGCTACTTCGGTAATGCGTACACCCGATGTACGCACCCTGTGCATCACACAGGGTGGTGATGAATGGTTGATTAGTGACGTCGTAAACTAGTGACGCCACTCTCCACTCTGGCTACTTCGGTAATGCGTACACCCGATGCACACTCCCTGTGCATCACACAGAGTGGTGATGAATGGTTGATTAGTGACGTCATAAACTAGTGACGCCACTCTCCGCTCTGGCTACTTCTGTAATGCGTACACCCGATGCACACTCCCTGTGCATCACACAGGGTGGTGATGAATGGTTGATTAGTGACGTCATAAACTAGTGACGCCACTCTCCGCTCTGGCTACTTCTGTAATGCGTACACCCGATGTACGCACCCTGTGCATCACACAGGGTGGTGATGAATGGTTGATTAGTGACGTCATAAGCTAGTGACGCCACTCTCCGCTCTGGCTACTTCTGTAATGCTGGACCCGATGCACACTCCCTGTGCATCACACAGGGTGGTGATGAATGGTTGATTATTGACGTCGTAAACTAGTGACGCCACTCTCCGCTCTGGCTACTTCTGTAATGCGTACACCCGATGCACACTCCCTGTGCATCACACAGGGTGGTGATGAATGGTTGATTAGTGACGTCATAAACTAGTGACGCCACTCTCCGCTCTGGCTACTTCTGTAATGCGTACACCCGATGCACACTCCCTGTGCATCACACAGGGTGGTGATGAATGGTTGATTAGTGACGTCATAAACTAGTGACACCACTCTCCGCTCTGGCTACTTCTGTAATGCGTACACCCGATGCACACTCCCTGTGCATCACACAGGGTGGTGATGAATGGTTGATTAGTGACGTCGTAAACTAGTGACGCCACTCTCCGCTCTGGCTACTTCTGTAATGCGTACACCCGATGTACGCACCCTATGCATCACACAGGGTGGTGATGAATGGTTGATTAGTGACGTCATAAACTAGTGACGCCACTCTCCGCTCTGGCTACTTCTGTAATGCGTACACCCGATGCACACTCCCTGTGCATCACACAGGGTGGTGATGAATGGTTGATTAGTGACGTCATAAACTAGTGACGCCACTCTCCGCTCTGGCTACTTCTGTATTGCGTACACCCGATGTACGCACCCTGTGCATCACACAGGGTGGTGATGAATGGTTGATTAGTGACGTCATAAACTAGTGACGCCACTCTCCGCTCTGGCTACTTCTGTAATGCGTACACCCGATGTACGCACCCTGTGCATCACACAGGGTGGTGATGAATGGTTGATTAGTGACGTCATAAACTAGTGACGCCACTCTCCGCTTTGGCTACTTCTGTAATGCGTACACCCGATGTACGCACCCTGTGCATCACACAGGGTGGTGATGAATGGTTGATTAGTGACGTCATAAACTAGTGACGCCACTCTCCGCTCTGGCTACTTCTGTAATGCGTACACCCGATGTACGCACCCTGTGCATCACACAGGGTGGTGATGAATGGTTGATTAGTGACGTCATAAACTAGTGACGCCACTTTCCGCTCTGGCTACTTCTGTAATGCGTACACCCGATGTACGCACCCTGTGCATCACACAGGGTGGTGATGAATGGTTGATTAGTGACGTCATAAACTAGTGACGCCACTCTCCGCTCTGGCTACTTCTGTAATGCGTACACCCGATGCACACTCCCTGTGCATCACACAGGGTGGTGATGAATGGTTGATTAGTGATGTCATAAACTAGTGACGCCACTCTCCACTCTGACTACTTCTGTAATGCGTACACCCGATGCACACTCCCTGTGCATCACTCAGGGGTGGTGATGAATGGTTGATTAGTGACGTCATAAACTAGTGACGCCACTCTCCACTCTGGCTACTTCTGTAATGCGTACACCCGATGTACGCACCCTGTGCATCACACAGGGTGGTGATGAATGGTTGATTAGTGACGTCATAAACTAGTGACGCCACTCTCCGCTCTGTCTACTTCAGTGGCGTTCCCCACGACCTATACCTACTTTACCTACTTACCAGCGTCAACCGACATTGTTCGATAGATTGCGTCACTATTTAAAAGTAAAACTTAACTCTACTATGTACAAGATGGCGGGGGATTTGTTAGCTGATAAGTGGCACCTCACTGAGCTCATTCAGCGAGTAAAGATTTTCTATTCATCAGGCAGTCCTTCAGCAATTTTTTAATTGCTTTGCATCAAGGATTCTTACTCTTTTAAGTAAGTAGTTAAAGATTTTAATTGCAGAGTGGAGTACCCTCTCTGCAGACTGCTGAGGTGACATAAAGGCAAGTGCAGATCTTGAGCATGACGTGTTCGATGTTGGTCCTCTCTCTTTGGAAAACAATTTAAATTCACTTTGGGAAGAACAAGGCTATGTAGGACGTACTAGCTGTAGACTGTGAGCTCACCTAGTTCCTTAAAAATGGACCTGTAGTGGTCGCGGTATCTTTTAAACATAAGCAGTATGTTGCGCGCAGGTGGGGGATGCCATAGACAACATAGATTTAGAAAAAACACATGACAAACTGTGAGAAGGTATGGTCTGGTTATAACCATCGGAAGTTTCCATAAGCAGTAAATAACTCTAACCAATTTAAAACATATCATGGTTATATGGCATTTCCAACCTAGCTTGGGGTCGATCCAGATTCCAAGTACCTTGACAGCCTCGTTTTCCAGGGAACCGGTCTTCAATGAACACAGCAGGGATTGTTGTGTTTTCTCTTCGTTAATTTTAAGATGGTTGGACGTGAATTAGTCTTTGGCCCGATCCAGGAGGTTATCAGCCTCTCCCCGCAGTTGGACGATGTCGCTTCCTCTAGTTATCAGTGTAGAGTCGTCTGCAAAAAGCAATATTTTGCCACCAAGCGAGAGGTCGTTTATCATAATTGTAAAAAACAACGGGCCGAGAACAGTATCCTGCGCTACGCCGTGTTCAATAAGTGTCATGCTGAAAGAGCCCCACACAGAAAAATGTATTTTTCCGGTCCGCCAGATCCCCAACGATGATTTTCAAAACGGTTCCACTAATTACGTATTCGCCAAGTGTTGTTATACCGTCGTACACAGCGTATGCATACGCATGCTGTAGCGCATAATTCATATACAGAGGTTGTGATGAGTGGTTGACTAATGAAGTGGTTTACTAATGACGTTACAAACTAGTTACGTCATCCTATGCTCTGGCTACTCCAGGTTCGTTTACCACGACTGACCCATCAATTCCACGTCAATTAAAATCTCTTTTACATCCTTAGTTTGGATTTTATACTGAATGCAAATGTAAATTTTAAAGCCTTTGAATGAACATTTCTAATTCATATTTTATGAAGCAATTATTAAGCTTATACAAGACAATAAATCTTAATTAAACAATATTTTTGGAATCAGAAATTTAGGTAAATATTTTTTACCTTTAATAATAAATAACTTCTTGATTATATGATTCGTGTTGTTATAACTAAGGGATTTTAATAAAAAATGTCTTTCAACACTTCAAATTATATTTACACTTATACTTTATTCATATACAATACGTTAAATATACGTAAATGGTGGTAAAAGTCTATCGATCATGACCAGTCACACCATTAGGGCCCAATGAGAGAATGACAGAATCAAAATAGCGTTCCTGCTTGTATCTTACTTAAATCGTGTTTTGAAAATACCTACTCCTCAAGATAAAATTATAAGGAAATGTGTGGGAGCTGTTTAAAACTATAAAATTACATAATTCATCAGTCATTTTAATAACATAATCAATGAACGTCATGGACCACTGGGTGGATGTGATTGATTTATTTTAAAAGCTCATGAGGAATACATTTGGTAGGTTAGAAAGAAAACGTGCAAAATATAGTAGCTACAGCTAGAAGTTAGTTTTGTTCTACCATAACGGAATTAAGGTTACTGTCCACAGTTGTTAGGCGATGGCTACAATAGATGGCTTAATACATTGGCATACAATTAATTGATGGTATACATTGTGGTCTTAAAATAAATTTATTTTTCCTGTAATTTGAGAAAGGATAAAATCTGGTTTCATCTGTTAAACTAAAACCTGTCCGAGATAGGTTGTGGTTATAATAGTTTTTGGATTTTAACTAAACCTTTAAATCTAATTATTTTACGTTATATTAAACAAAAATATCAGTAATAGAACAAATACAACTAATAATACAGTTACTTATAAAACTTCTTAGATAATGACAAATCTACAGATTGCAAAATCACTGTTGCCTTAAGGGGAATCAAGTATAAATTATACAAAAGTCAATTTCCTTCGCTATTACTCCGTTGCTAGACATGCAGAACCATGTTGGTAATTCTGTCTGTCAACCGCCATTTCCGGTGATACCGAGCGTGGAATTACCTAATAAATATTTACGCGTGATACATCACAACAGCATCATAGTTGTTTTAATCTGTCAACTATTTTAAGTATAAACATTCAGTGTTTCCATGATTCCATGGGATTCCATTTATTTTCATGGTTTTATGTTTCCATAATCGAGTTACCTTTTAAAAAAAATTATATTTTACGTTCGTTACATTTAAAATTAAAATAAATTAATTAATAGTTTAAGGTGACAAATTAACCATTAAACACATATATTTTATATTTTTAGCAGATAGGCTGGTTTACTATTATATAAAGAAATTTTGAAGGATATAGTACAACTAAATTAACCAGCTTAAAGGTTTTAATATGAACGCGTAGGCACGCAGCACGATGACGTAAGGGAAGTTAAATTCCGCATTAAAACATTTAGAAAAACCTAATAAAGGGTTTAAAGCAACACTGGTAAAATTATTTTGAAAAATTTAAAAACAAATTTTTGTTGTTTTGATGCTCCTGGTTATATTTAAATTCACTATTAGAATTACTATAGTGTACATTAAAAGGTAAGGAGGAGGTATAGTCAGGATAACAAGTTGGTATTGTGAGTAGGGGTGGCGGTGATATAGCAAGCCAATCAGAAGCCAGCATTTTGGTCACGTGACATTAGGCCCCGCCCCCAAGATGGCGGCGCCCATGTTTCCCGCCAAATTCCCTAACCTCACTTTTTTCCCGCCAAATTCCCTAACCTCACTTTTCTCCCTCCAGTGTTGCCAACCTATGGTTATTATATGCAGTATTATATATATATGCTCTATGCTATTATACTCTATACGCTACCAACCTAGCGGAGCTAAATAAGGTAAGTAAAAAGTCAGTTTGTTATACAATAAGTTTAATATATGAAAAATAATATATAATAAGAACAAGTTAAAAAACAAAGAGTATATAAAAAGAGTAATAATATAAAAAGAGTAATATAAAAAAAGTTATTAATATAAAAAGAATATATAATAAGAACAAGTTAAAAAACAAAGAGTATATAAAAAGAGTAATAATATAAAAAGAATATATATAAAAATTTAATAATACAATAATAAAAATACATGATTATATATACAAAACTAGCGGCCCGCTTCATCCTCTGTGGCCTCCTCCCTGAAACAAACAAAAACACCGTTAGTAGTTTGAAAATCCAGTTGTAACCTGTTAAAATACAGCTCTGTGATTGGTCGGAATAAGCTCGCACCCCATTGGTCGTCTTAGGCGATCTGATAGCTGATTGGTCCATTCATACACCTGTACCGTTGGCGGCTTACCTCGTTCACTCTGTTCCCTGCTTTTGTGGTAGTCAGAGGTCTCTGCGCTGCTCAGTTCTTTGATATTGTGGTATAGTGATAGTATTGTGCAATCGCAGTAAGTGCTAGCTATAATTTACCGTTAGTATTTAACGCGTATTATATTTGAGACCTAACCTCAAATTTATTGCATAACATAACCCTATCTTGCGTGTATAACATAACCTCACTTTATTATTTTAATTTTCTAGCTCTAGTGTTGTATTTACTCAAGTCGAGGTTTTACATAACCTCACTTTTGAGGGTAAACATAACCCTACTTTTTCCTAACCTCACTTTATTGTTTTGATCTTGTTTTGACTTAAGTAGTAATGGCTAGTGTTGTTGAGCCTGTCGAAGTCCTCAGTGACGAGCAGGCGTATGTAAATAAATTCCGCTTGTACGGTACTAAAACTATTTTCAAATTTTCTAACCCCCCTCCCGATACTAGTGAGATAGATTGGCTCAGACAAGGTTTCGCCAAAATTGTGAATGAGATGAAAGACCAAGCCCATGAAAACGATCAGCTCGGCTTTACTTTGCAGAGTCTAAATTTAAAATCAAAAGAACCTGGGTTTGTTGCTTTTCGGCCCGCAGGTGATATTAATGAAGACATCCTTTGGCAAATTTTTGGGGGAATAGTACAGTCAAATTCTGAATCCATCAAGTCCACGGACACTTTTAAAGTAGAATGTACCCGAGTTAATCTCCCTGTAGGTTCCGGCCGTACTGGGAGGGTAAGACCCGGTATCTTTAACAACTTTGAAGAGGAGTGTAAGGCGAGAAAAGGAATTGTTGTAATTAAAAATAAAGACAACCTGTGTCTCCCCAGGGCTTTGGTGGTGGCTATCGCTCATGTTACAAAAGACCCTCAGTACAAGTCAATTCGGCAGGATGATAAAAAAAGACAAACCGTTAGGGCTCAGGAACTTATTCGGCGGGCTAGGGTGGAGATGTCCGAGGATGGCGCTGGGATCCCTGAACTTGAAAAGTTTCAAGACTTGCTGAAAGAGTTCAAAATTACCGTGTTCAATTATGACAATAAAGGCCGGGACGTTTATTTTGAGGGGCGTGTTGAAAATGCTAAATTTCAAATCAACCTGTTGTTTAATAATGGCCACTATAACGTAATCACTAGTCTGACTGCCGCTTTCGCCTGCGTTTATTTTTGCGAAGCGTGCCACGTCCCTTACGATCACAAAGCTAAACACAGATGTTCAAACATCTGTTCTCAGTGTCAGACCATCTCACCTCCCTGCAAAGAGGAGCATGGGGGAATAGTTTGTCCAAAATGTAACATGACTTTGAGAAATCAGCGGTGTTTCACTGCTCACCAAGTCGATAGATGTAAAGCTGTTAAAAAGTGCCTTGACTGCGGTAAATTAATTTGGATTAGAGACAGATCCACACCCCACAAGTGCGGTGAAGTCTATTGCAAACCTTGCGGTTCCTTCCAAGATCCTAATCATAAATGTTTCATGCAGCGAGACGAGGGTAAGCCTAAACGCAAGGACTACCTATTCATTTTCTTTGACCTGGAGACTCGCCAAGACGAGTCTCTCCCCTCTGACCCCGAGCAAAAATTACATAAAGTAAACTTGTGCGTTTCTCAACAGTTTTGCTTTAATTGTATAGAGTCTAGATTTTGTATGACATGTAGAAACCGTACGAGAGTCTTCAACTCTGACCCGGTTAAAGATTTCATGGAATATGTCATGGAAGTCAGGAAACAGTTCAAAAATGTCTGTGTGATCGCCCACAACGGCCAAGGCTTTGATTTTCAGTTTTTGTTAAAGTATGTGTTGGAACAAACTAAATTTACACCAGATCTGGTCATGAGGGGAACCAAAATTATTCTCATGGAAATGGACAACGTGAGGTTTGTGGACTCACTCAACTATTTCCCCATGGCCCTCGCTGCGCTCCCTAACGCCTTCGATCTGCCTCCCGAGAGAAAGAAGGGCTACTTTCCCCACTTGTTTAACACTCTGGCAAACCAAGATTATGTAGGTCCTATGCCCGACAAGCAGTACTACTGCCCGGGGTCAATGTTTGAAAAGTCCCATGAGGCCTTTGAAGAATGGTACGATGCGAGAGTGGCTGAAAACTATGTCTTTGACTTTAAAAAGGAAATCTTAGAGTACTGCATCTCTGATGTAGAGATCCTAGCTCAGGCCTGTCTTAAGTTCAGATCGATATTCCTCAAAGAGTGTAATGTCGATCCTTTCCTAGAGGCTGTAACGATCGCTAGCGCCTGCAACCTGGCCTTCCGCCGCAACTTTTTAAAACCAAACACGATCGGCCTCATCCCAAAGAACGGCTACCGTTTAGTGGATAACCAATCAGCTATCGCCATTCAGTGGCTCAGCTGGGAAGAAGAGAAGCGTGAAGTGAGGATCGAGCATGCGGGGCGGAGTAAGGAAGTAAAGATTAACGGGCTAAAAGTAGATGGGTTTGACGGGGAAAACATCTACGAGTTTCACGGGTGCTACTGGCACGGTTGCCCCAAATGCTTCCCGTACAATCGAGAGGCTCCTCTGAAGGAGGATCCCTCGGACTCGCTTCACTTGAGATACGAGAGAACCAAGTCCAAAATATCTAAGTTTAATGACTACGAAGTAGTCGAAATGTGGGAATGTGAGTTTCGAAAAGTAAAGAAAGTACAAAAGCTCACACACTTGGACTCTCTCCCCATACTAAACACACTCCCACTTGATCCTAGAAACGCTTTCTTTGGGGGCAGAACAGGCAACTCCAAGACTTACCACAAATGTGAAGGGGAAGAAACAATCCAGTATGTGGACGTGTGCTCTCTCTATCCGTATGTGTGTAAGTACGGTAAGTATCCCCTTGGTCATCCTACGATTTACGTGGGTGACAGGGAGTGCAGACAGAGAGGGCTCGGTGTAGATGGTTTGATGAAATGTAAAGTCCTGCCACCTCGGGATCTCTACCACCCGGTACTCCCAGCCAAAATGAACAAGAAACTCATGTTTGCCCTGTGTAGGACTTGCGGGGAAACTCAAAACCAAGGGGAATGTTTTCATGAGAGTGAGGAAAGGGCGTTGGTAGGGACTTGGACTATGGACGAAGTGAGGAAGGCTGTAGAGAAAGGCTACGTTGTCCTCGACATCTACGAACTGTGGGAATATAAAATGGCAACATACGAGAAAGGGGGGCTTTTCACTGACTTTATCAATAAATTCTTGAAAATGAAGCAGGAAGCCTCAGGCTATCCTAGCTGGTGTGAGACTGAACAGGACAAAGACAAGTACATCGCGGACTACTTCACTCATGAGGGGATCAGATTAGAGAAAAACAAAATTGTTAAGAATGGGGGCTTAAGACAATTGGCTAAATTAATGTTAAATTCATTTTGGGGAAAGTTCGGGCAGAGGGAGAACCAAACCAAGGCAATGATTGTCAGAGATCCCAAAACACTCTTTGAAATGCTGACAAGCCCCGACGTACAAGTCAATCGAATTCAGACTGTTAATGAGGAGGTTGTGGTAGTTAGCTGGGAGTACCTGGAGGAAGTCGGCGAGCCCTTGAGAAATGTCAATGTAGTCATAGCGGCCTACACTACAGCCCAGGCTAGGTTGAAACTCTATGAACATCTGGAGGCCTTGGGCGGTCAGGTCCTCTACTACGACACGGACAGCTGTATCTATTTCTACAGGGGAGGTTTGTATAGAGTCCCTACGGGAGATTACCTCGGGGAAATGACAGATGAATTGGCTGGTGACTACGGTCCTGGTTCTTTCATCGTTGAATTCGTTTCTGGGGGACCAAAAACTTACGCGTACCTTGTCTGGTCAACCAAAAAACAAAAACTACAAACTGTGTGCAAAATCAAGGGCCTCACCCTCAATATGAAGACTTCCGAAACTTTAAACTTTGAAGCTCTGAAAAAGATGGTCCTTAGTGAAACAGCTGAAATTTTAGAAATTGAAGAAAACAGAATTAGGAGGACTAAAGACCGCGATATTGTAACTGTAAGCGAAACTAAAGTTTTCAAAATTACTGGACCAAAGAGGAAGTTTGAGGGAGAGTACGACACCCTGCCTTACGGCTACAAAATTCAAAGACTTGAGTAAAACAACACCGGAAGTGCAAGGGGGGCGAAACGCCCCCCTTGCCCATAATGAGTCATACCTTCCCCTCCCGCGAATCGCTCTGCCTCGGTCACTTTTGCCGCTGCTCCTGCCGAGGTAAGACGTGTCCTTACGTAGCTCTGATCTGTACTATTGCACAATACTTGATATAAAATGTCTCACTTAACTTCTTATATATTTAATAACCAGGCCGTTGCTGTCCTGTTTGACGGGGAAAATAATCCTTGGTTCAAAGCAAAAGATGTTGCTCAAATCCTAAACTATCAAGATACAAAGCATGCTATCCGTACCCATGTTAGAGAAAAACACCGCAAAACTATACTGGAAGTACAGGGGGGCGAAACGCCCCCCTTGTACTTTCATTCCCAAACAATCTTTCTAAACGAGCCTGGTCTTTATTCACTAATTTTAAAATCCAAATTGCCCATTGCTGAGAAATTTCAGGACTGGGTTTTTGAAGATGTCTTACCTTCCATTAGAAAATATGGAATGTATGAAATCAAACAGGAGAATAATCAGTTAAAGAATGAAAACTCTCAACTCTTGACTGAAATTACAAGGTCTCTGGAAAACAACCAACAGCTAGCTCAAATTAACTTAGAATTTAAAACTGCAAACGATATAATGTGTAAAGAAAACCAGTCACTGAATGAGTTGTTGACTGAACAGGCACCGAAGGTTGCTGTGATGTCAGACGACGATGGGCTAAAACATGTTTTATGTGTCCTTATTAAAGAAACCCTTCTAGAGCTGTACGGAGTCTGCGAGTACAAATGTATTCGCATACAAAAAAGAAAATTTAACGAAGCTCTCATTAAAGCCAAAAATGAAGGTTTCGTACCTTGTTTCATCAAGTCTCCTGTTCCTAATGGGATTAATGTACTTAACAAAGCAAAAGAAGTAATGCAGAGTTATGGTATGCACTTTGACTCTGCATACAACAACATCCTAACTTCTCATAATTTTGTAAATATAGTTGAGCATGTCTTGGACAATGCATAAGTTCCCACTGTATGTATGTGTGTGTGTGTGTGAATGAAGGTCCCTGGCGCGGGTGACGAAAAGCCCCGTAAACCTGAAAGGGGGTTTAGTAGATTGAGACGCTTGGCTAACACCCAGGCTACTCCTTCGAACGGCCTATGTATGAATGAGGGGTCTTACAGACCTCGGGTGAATGAAGGACTTTGTAAATCGAGTAGTCTAGACTACTCCTTGGAACAGTCCGTACGGTGGGGACTTGTAAAATTAAAAAGTAAAAATAAACGGGGGAGGCAGCTAGTTTACTTTCGGAAGGCCTCCACGGGCCATGGCGGTGGAGGAGCCATGGTTTATCTTTTAAAAAATACTCTATCCTTTGTTTGCTAAAAAGGGAGAGGGCATTAGTTCGTACTGAGCGTCAACCAGGTAATCTGGATTGGCTCACGCACGGAATAATGTTTAACCTGGGTGCACATGCACGGGTGGTCTCAAACCCCACTCAAGCAAACAGATACTTACTTATTCCGAGTATAGGGGGTTCATCACGGCGTACACCGGGTTTCTAGGCGGTAGCGGTGGTGGCTCTAAAGCTCGTGGCTCTATCTCGGAGTAGATGTCCTCTACCACTCTACGAAAGACAACCCTAGGTGTCGGAGCAGGGGGTGGCTTCTTCTTCTGACAGGACACTACATACCCGAAGCACACCAGTAAGCAAGACATTTTGATCAGTACTGACCGAGCGTTACTGCGGTGAGGGTTATCAAGCAGGACGCTGAGGTTTTGATAACGAATATGGCGTGGTGCCTGATAAGCTCTTTAGCGGACAAATTATTTGTCTTTGCTATATTTGTTACGAGCCTTGTATTTATTTATATAATGAGAATCACCGATGTTAGTATAAAACTAGTGTCCTCAGAATAATCGTATCATTAGTAAAATGGACGGTAAGACAGCTATAGCTGAGGAGCTGCACAGACCTGCCAGGAGAAACTATTCCAGGCGTAAAGTCACCCTTAAGGGTTTAAGGGACCTTTATCAGGCTGATCTCGTTGAAATGAAGCCTTATGCGAAAAATAACAAAGGCTACAAATATATTCTTACCATGATTAACTGTTTGTCAAAACTAGCTTTTGCCGTACCTCTAAAAGACAAGTCAGGGCCAGAAGTGGCAAAGGCACTCGCTCCTATCTTAGCTAAATATAAAATGAAAAACTTTCACACAGACCAGGGTACCGACTTTTTCAATAAACATGTAAACGCGTTAATGAAGAAATACAAAATCAACCATTACCATACATTTTCCGAACTTAAGGCTAGTATAGTAGAAAGACTGAACAGAACGATAAAGACAAAAATGTACAAGTTATTTACTGCCAGAGGTAGTTATGAGTGGGTAAGTCTATTGCCAGAAATCATAAAATCTTACAACAACACAAAGCACAGAACTATAGGTATGAAACCCAAGGATGTAAGACAGAAACATGTCAGAGACATTCTAAATAAAATAAATAAAGTTAAAAAACCCAAACATAAAATCCTTAAACAAAAATTAAAATTAGGTGATAGTGTTAGAATCAGTAAAGCTAAAAGAGTGTTTAAAAAAGGCTATTTGCCAAATTGGACAAATGAGACGTTTACAGTATACGCGATTAAACCAACAAGACCAGTAACATACATATTACAAGACAACAGAGGGGAAATATTAAAAGGTGGGTTTTATGCAGAAGAAATTAGCAAATCAAAAACCGGTGACATTTATTTAGTTGAAAGAGTTTTAAAAAGGAAAGGAGACAGACTCTTTGTACGCTGGAAAGGGTATGATAGCAGCCATGACAGTTGGATTGATTCACAGGATTTGGTGTGATAACGGCATCCGGGAAGTATATATCAGTTGTAATCAGTAGTGAGTAATCAGTCAGGATGCGGGTTGAGAAGCAGGAAGTCGAGCTTCCCGTTCAAAACTTTGATGAATATATCGGGTCGGGCATGGTTAAAAAGAATAAACACGGTATTTTATTACCTGATTCAATACGCTGTATAATATGCGGACCAAGTTCCTCTGGGAAGACCAATGTTTTATTCAATTTATTGTTTGACCCAAACGGCTTAAGATTTGAAAATGTCTACGTTTTTTCAAAGTCCCTCTATCAGCCCAAGTACGAATTTCTAAAGAAGGTAATGCCTAAGGAGGTCGGTTATTTCGCGTATGATGACAATAGTCTAGTTGTACACCCAAACGAAGCTAAACCAAACTCTATAATGATCTTTGACGATATTTCCTGCGAAAAACATGACAATATACGCAGTTATTTCACCATGGGTAGACATAAAAATATAGATACATTTTATTTAGGGCAGACATACAGTGCTATACCCAAACAGCTGGTGAGGGACAACTGTAACTTTGTTATTTTATTCAAACAGGACGAAAGGAACCTAAGACATGTGTATAACGATCATGTCACTACCGACATGTCCTTTGACAAATTTAAAGAGTTGTGCGCTCGGGCTTGGCGAGATAACTTTGGATTCCTTGTGATTGACAAGACTCTAGACCCTTATAAGGGAAGGTACAGAGTAGGGATGGACAGTTTTATAACAGAAGTGTAATGGTACGCATCTACACGTACAACGATTTAAGAGGCTTTAACGCTAAACTCCATAATGTCAAGTCAAACTTGTGCTCTTTTTATTACAAGGACAAGAAGAAATTCTGTGGAAACTACTGCAGTAAGAAACCCCCTCATGGGTACCAGCTTAACAAAAGATGCTGGAGACATAAAAAACTAAAAAGATCCGCTGTGATACCGCCTGTAGTTTTATTAATTATATCTGCGAGTGAGAGAACCTATAACCGAGATACATGGCTTAGTTTTATGAACAAATGCGAAGAAAAAAACGTACCTTTGGAACTTGTAATATATCACGAAGATATGTACAACTGTACCGTGCGAGACCCACAAAATATGATATCTAGATTCAGGCCGTTCCCCGAGTTCTTTGGGCAAGTTTTGCCTTTACGTAACCTGCACGGAAGTGTTAATTTTACACAAATCTGTAATGAAATGCTGCAATACGGATGTAAGATCCCATTTGCTTCACGGTGTATACTTCTGACAGAACGCAGTATTCCTATAAGATCACCGATGACAGTCTATAAAAAAGCTTCAAGCTTAAAATGTCACATCGATATTAGTTATAATATCGGATACACGAACGTACCTCCTAGTGTCCCTAGATACAACAGGAATAAACCGTTTAACGGTGTTAATAATTTATGCCAGGGATTGTATACTACAGAGTTTCTCAAACTGGCCCTGCCCACACTACCAGTACAGTGCGAGAGATTCGGTATAAGTCTAAACAATGGCGTGTACAGTGTAACAAACAGAGTGTTATTTGACCAGTGGAGAGCGTTCACAGGCGCGAACCCGAGCGAATTCTGGCTTTTAAATTCTTATTTACTGGAACACCTCAACGAGCCTAGGCCTATGGCGTTACTCAGACGATTCATGCAAAACACAATTGAAAGTGATAAATACACCGTAGCAGAAATACCTCAATGGAGAGACGGGTGGAAACGTACTTTTGTATTCAGGAGTTTTACCGGTCGTTATGTGATTCCCCGGTTCGATGCTAGAGAACAGAGGTACTACAGAGGTATGGACTTTAGCGCTGGTGTTTCACTGTTGGATATTATCGAGTTCATACGGAGGCATAAGAGGCGTGCCTTGTTTTTCAGGCAAGTCGAAATGCCTTAAATCTAGATGCGCTGGTTGAAATCTATCATTTATGACTATGAAGCGGAGCAGTAAACAGCAACTGACAAACCGGCTCATAGAGCTGCGTAATGCTATTAAACGGAAATATAAAATGTTTAAGGAAGGATCCGAGGAAAGTGATATTTTGCTTGAGAAGCAGTATAAACCAATTATTCAAGAACTTAGAAAAACGACAACAAACACAGCCGACATAAAAACTGAACCCGAAACCTTTAAAGAAGAGCCAATGGAATACGATACTACAGATGATGAAGGAGAAATAGCTGAATTTATTCCGCAGAGTGTATCAACACCTGAAACCAGCGGGTTAAAGCAAATTGTATCGACCCCTTCAGGACTGGAAACAGCGTCCCAATATATGGAAAGTCAGTTTAGTAACCCCATGACAGTGAGGTATATGACGCTACTTTTAAAAGATGCTAGCGGTAAGGTCCGAGTTATTGATCATGACTACGGCCCTAGATACGAAGGCAGTACATTAATGATGGGAGACAAGGTGTTAGACTTTGACAACGATGGAACTATTCTAATAAACAACACAAGATATAGACCTACCGAAGGTTTGTATGAGCTCATATTTAAGAGAACCCCTGACGAAGATATATACAATAAAGACGATCTTAATACCTATAAGAGTATTATTATCGCCACCAACGCTCACAAGAGAGGCTACAAATTCCACAATCAAATTAGAAGGGACAACAATCTAAAGTACAGAAGAATTATAAAAGATTTGTTCCCGGTTAAAGCGGGCAAAGGTTTAGCGTGGAAGAATGCACGATCTCGTGACATTATACACTGGGACGACGCCAATGAATTGGTGGATAGATTACGACACATAGCCATGTCAACAGAGACTGGAAACAGAGTCCACGGCAATGAAATACTGAGTATCGTGGAGGAACTAAGGGAGGCCGGCTACATAAAAGGAGCTGGCAACAGTAGATTTAAAGCATTATTAAAATGACCATTGACAAGTTCGGACGTAGTAGCAGGAAATCCCGAGGTGAGGCCGTCAAGGGCCCCAAGGGAGAGGGTTTCAATTTAACGCCCCAAGGTGACTATGATATGCAAAATAAACGGTTATGTAAATTGGCTACACCGGTACAGCCACTCGACGCTGCTACAAAGAATTATGTTGACCATAAATCTATACCTTCTGACTTTCAGAGGTTCAATATGCAAAACAAAAGACTATGGAGTGTAGCTAACCCTGTAGATTCCTCGGACGCAGTAAACTTGGGCACACTAAAAAAACTAAGTATGACTATCTCCAACGATAAATATGACGCTAATAATAAACAAATAACTAATTTAGCTCTACCAACAGACCCCAGCGATGCAGTTACCAAGTCGTACGTGGAAAAAGAGATATTGCCTATAACCACTAACCTCGCTAATCAACAGTCTGACTTAACCGGTCTCAAGACCAGACTGTCAAAATGCGAAGGTCTAATAACTAGTAATAAAGATTTTCACGAGAAACAGTTGAGGAAATTCGGTACCATGGTCTTTAATTATATTAACAGAAAACACACTGGGAGGTCTGCCATTCTACCCACGCCGGGTGAAAACGATTACTTAGACTGGGAAGTTTTGTTTGCTGACGGGTTAGAAGGTGGTGAAGAGCCTAAAGAAGACGTCAAACCTCTTCCGCCTGATACTTATGACCTCTTTATGACTGAAGAGGGACTGAGTGGTTGAAACAAATCAAAGAGAATTTTCGTCTTGGGCCAACGGGGATATTTGATGATACTGTTCCTTTCCCCGGTCTCCTCAGGACAGAAGCTGAATATATAATGTCACTTAAACCGGGAAATACCGATTAGTCTACTCCGAACCGTCTAGGATGTTGGTTCTCTTACTGTTTATGCTACCTCTTGCCTCGTGCAACAAGTCAATAGAGTATCTTACATATTACGGCTATCTGGAAAAAAACGCTTTTACAGAGGACATTACTTCTGCAGTAAAACAATTTCAAGAACATTTTCGTCTTGAGCCCACGGGGTTTTTTGACAATGATACCTTAGCGCTTATGAGCACTCCTCGGTGTGGCTATAAAGACAATATATTACCCTTCTCAGCTCTACCCAATAGAAAGTGGAATAAATCAGTAATAACTTGGTACCAATACGGAACACCACAGTACCCCAACTTAATTCAAAAAGCTTTCGATGTATGGGCCAAACATGCAAACATAACTTTTAAAAAAGATATAAATAACCCCACTATAATTATATCCTTCTCAACTAATAGACAGCATATATTTTACTCTAGACGGGAGACTTGTCCATATGACTTTGATGGCCCCGGCTACCTCTTAGCTCACGCCTATTTACCCCATATGGGGTATAACCAAACGGACATACACTTTGATTCGGAAGAAAACTGGGATTTCACTATGAATTTACCACGATATGGAAACATTTCATTTTTTCAAACATTAGTACATGAAATTGGTCACGCCCTAGGCCTGGACCATTCAGGCGACGATAAATCAGTAATGTTCCCTTTCCATAGGAGTCCAATGGGGATTGTGGACATGAACGAATACGAGCTAAGCAAAGATGACCAACGCGCTATGGAGTTTCTATACGGCAGGCCCACTAAGACATTTGCAACCATTCCAAACTATACACCACCCACTACCATGACAACTACAACAACAACCGTCACCACACCAAGCAGTACAACACCTGAGACACCACCCGAGATAACTGAAAAACGCGATATATGCGAGTTAAAAGGTCAAATTGATAAGTACGTTATTGTAAACAAGAGGATATTTGCTTTCTTTAGAGACTACGTATGGATTATAAGTTTGGACCCTGCAGACAGGACTCCTGAGGATTTAACAAGGCCAAGGAGAATCTCTCACTGGCTTAACTTTTTACCGCGAAACTTTACTGAAATATCTGCCATCTACCAGAGACCTAACAGGGAAATTGCCCTTTTTGTTGGCAATGATGTATACTTATTTAGATACCCTTCACTGTCTTTGGTAACAAAGAGTAGTGCTGACACCATAGCCGGTAGACAGGTATATAAAGTTAATTCGGCCTTTGCCACTAACACGGGGAAGAGTTACATGGTTATTAACGGCTGGTATCTGATTGAAATTAACGAGTGCGACTTTACTGGCACTTTTATGGGAATGGTTTCGTCTACACTGTACGGGGTTCCTGCTCACAGTCACGGTGCATTTAGATATATAAATGGCATGATTTATATTGCAACTGACAGTGGTGTGTTGGAGTACAACGAGTTCACAAACGCTGTGTCTCGTACGGTGCCTGACATTTTTGAAGTTTTAAAAATTCCGTGTATACGTGAGACTCTACTGAATAGACTGTACGAGGTGATTAAATACTTACAATAAAATGGCTAAGACTAGAAGGAAACCTCTCAGACGCAAGCTATCGCTTGTACGAGGTGGAGGTATTGTTTCATCGGTGCTGAACAAAGCTATAGATTTACTACCTGTTGAACTGCATATTCCTGGTTATCAGTATTGCGGACCTGGCACGAAGTTAAAAGAGAGATTGGCTAGAGGTGACAAAGGAATAAACGGGCTAGACGCGGCCTGTAAGGTCCACGACATAGCATACTCCCGGTATTCCGACAGCGAGCGGCGAAGGCAAGCTGACAAAGAGTTGGCGGAACGCGCCTGGCAGAGATTCAAGTCTAGTAACGCCAGTGTTGGTGAGAAATCCGCTGCTTGGGCAGTCACAACAGCCATGAAAGCAAAAACAAAATTGGGAGGAGGTCGTAAGAAGAAACGCCCTGCTAAACGTCCGAAGGGTAGAGGGTTGTATCTTAGGCCCTATAGAAAGGAAGGCGCCGGCTGTAAAAGAAAGAAAAGGGGAGGCCGCAAGAAAAAAAAAGCATCTCAATACCAATAAAGCCACTTACAAATTACGATTTGATCAAATACGCGAGGTTATTGAAAATTCCTAATTTCAGAGGGGTTTATATGAGGAACAGTCTACCGAAAACCCCGAGAAAATGTGAATCTGCTATAGTTAACTTGGACAGTACAACCGGTCCAGGCACGCACTGGGTATGTTACAGGAAGATTGATAAAAAGGCCTATTATTATGACAGTTTTGGAAACCTAAGACCACCACCGGAAATTTCTAAGTACTTGGGTGAATGTGAGATGTACTATAACTACGAGAGACAACAGAATTTTGACTCAGTTGTTTGTGGACATTTGTGTTTAAAGTTTCTCTGTAGTAATGTTCTGTCTAACAGGGGTAACTAGTGTTCTATCCCACGAGCTAGCGTTTCCTATTGATGTTAGCGAGGGTACATGGGAACTTGGTTTAATTGAACTGACCACTTATAACTCTATACCGAACATTGAAAAAAACATAAATGATACGTTTTACTACGGTGATGATAAAAGTATTACGATCCCTGAAGGGTCTTACGAAATTGAGGACATTGAAAAGTATATACAGTCGCAATTACCAAAAGAAGTACAATTTACTTTGAAACCTAATAATAACACTTTAAAAGCTACGATATGTTGTTCTGAGAAAATTGACTTTACTAAAGAACATTCATTGGGAACACTCTTGGGCTACAAAAAACAAATATACGGGGCTAAAGATGAACATGTATCGGAACTGCCTGTAGATATAATAAAAGTTAACTCCATAAGGGTGGAATGTAATGTCACACGCGGGTCATACTTGAATGGGGTTGAGGGCCATGTCATACACGAGTTCTACCCGGCTGAACCACCGGGCTATAAAATAATGGAATTACCGAGGAATGTCATTTATTTACCCGTGATCAGCCAGAGGATCAACAACTTGACAGTGTCTCTAAAAGACCAGGACGGTAATCTTGTTAACTTTCGCGGAGAAAGAATTTCTGTTAGACTAAATCTTAGACGCAGTAATGGGGCTACTATTTAGGCATATACCAGGAGGGCAGCAAGTCAGTAGTGTTCAGAAAGCCAAGGAGTTAACTTGTAAAAGCATAACGTTTCTTCGCTCTCTCGGTTTTAAAGTAATAAGGAATGGCACTATTAGCGATAGACAACCAGGCAGAGTATGCTGACTTGATAACAGGGATGGAGTTGCACTCACATCAGCCGTATGCAAGTACAACTTACAATAATAACGATGAAATAAGAATACCGATATTACAGCAGGACATAATAACCGCGCCTTTTGAAAGTTTTATTGTGATACACGGCAAGACCAACGCTACAAAGGCCGACGGGACTCCTCAGGATGTTTCCTTTATTAATAATGCTATATCTTTCTTGTTTGAAGAAATCCGCTACGAGATTTGTGGCAAGGAAATTGACAGGACAAAAAATGTCGGTATAACTACTACTTTAAAACATATTCTATCTATTCGCGAGGAGGAGAAAAATACTTTAAAGAATGCCTGTTGGAACGGTCCTGGTAGTACTGAAAAAGTGACAGATTTTGTATATTCAATCCCTCTAAAACTCTTGCTAGGTTTCGCTGAAGACTACAGACGAGTGCTGGTAAATGTTAAACAGGAACTGATACTCTTACGTTCGGCTACAGATACAAACGCTGTAAAATTGATGGAGGCCGGGACTTTAACATTAACAATTGACAAAATCTACTGGCGAATACCTCACATAACAGTGAACGACGCTCAGAAGTTAAAATTGTACAAGTTTATTGAGAAAGACCCCGCAATACATGTTCCCTTCCGTCAGTGGGAAATGATTGAATACCCGAACCTGCCGAGTACAGACACGTTATCTTGGACACTTAAAACATCTAACCAAACAGAAAAACCTCGGTATATTGTTCTAGCCTTTCAGACAGGCAGAAAGAATGACTTAACAAAGGACATGTCACGGTTCGACGCCAGTGATTTGCTTGATGTTAAACTGTATTTAAACTCAAATTTCTACCCGTATGACAACCTTCGCGGGAACACTTGCCTGTTTTATGATATGTATGCGAACTTTCAAAACTCTTATTACGGTAGAATCGGCTCACCGATATTAAACTTTGATGATTTTAAAACAAAGTGTCCTCTGTATGTAATTGACTGTTCAAAGCAGGACGATACTATTAAGACCGGTCCCGTAGATGTAAGGCTTGAGATTCAAACTAAAACAGCAATCCCGGCTAATACTTGGGCGTACTGTCTCATAATTCACGACTGTCACTACACATACACACCGATCACGGGAGATGTCAGGAAAATATCGAGTTAGTTTCCCCAGCCCGGTAGTTACAAAAATATACAGTTTGCCCGCTGAAGATAGAAAATCAGATTGGGAACAGTTAGCAAGGGATAGGGCCAGGTTTTTGAGACGTATCAAATTAACAGAAGAGAAAATCTCCAATGTAATTTCTAAACAGTGGACCCTCAGGGTCCAACACTTGGAATGTATGTACAAGGGGGGCGATTCGCCCCCCTTGGGGTTGGGTGGGTGGGGAAGGGGTAAAAGATACATCTAATTTTCAGAGTGTTAGTCTCCTGCTAGCACTCAGCGAGTAAACATGGGCGAGTGGGTTATTATTCAGTTTTATAACGCCGATAATATTTTAATAGGTACAGCAAAAATGGATTGTTACAAGATATACTGTGAGAAGGAAATATCTGATATTCCTGAGGGTACAGCCACCGTAGTTGTTAAACTCAGAGACGATGGAGACTTTAGCAGTGATGATGATGAGGAGGGTATAGATGTTGTGGGTTAAGAGATTTTGTTAGTCTGAGGTGAGCAGTCAGTGAGTAAACATGGGTTACTACGGTTGGATTAAAATTGAATATTACTACAAGAAGGTTTTGATGAAAACAGATTACGTAGACAGTTACAAGTTTGCTAGTGTTGAAAAGGAGTTTAAATTAATGCGCGGGATCGATAGCATTATAGTTAAATGGCGTACAGATTTTGACAACAGTGAATCCTCAGAATCCTCTTCAGATCCTGAGGAGAAGGAGGGTGGAGGGGAGGGGGTAGATGAGGTTGGGTGTGGACGTTTATTAACGGGGCGTACCGATTAGTAACAGAGATGCCATCGGCCGAGACGGAGGTGAGTACGGGAGCTATACCCATCCCTAAGGGGAAAGAGCCTATAAATTTAATGACCGGAGTATTTCTAAAGTCAGTCCACTTCTTGGACCCTGAACTCACCAAGTGCGTAGTATCGGGTATTTTTAAAAACAGGGACAACAGCCTCGGAGTATTAATTAAGGGGAGGAAAGGTGTTGTGTTTTGGTCTTACGATTCTTACTGTCAGCTGGTTGACAGGTTCAATGAAATTACTTTAGCTTTTGAAGGCAAGTATCAATGCTTTGTAAAGACCGATACGGGAGCTGATATTAAAGTTAACAGTATTTTTGGTCAGCAGTACGCTTGTGTCTCTGACGGAGAACACTCCTTGGCTCTCAATCGACACGAGTGGAATCAGCTTGTAATTAACATTCCTTTGATCGGTCGCTCTCTATTAGAATTGTTTTATTTGGAGGATATTATTAAAGTTTTTATTGATCAGGTTTTATCGGGCGCTGAAGCTTGTACAGAACAATTACCACCTCAAGTAGCTGACCGTCTTTTTAGCGAAGTCTCATTATGGAAGCTGTAGTCGAGTTTCACGGGTTCAAAGACAATAATAATAAATTTATTGTAAAGGAGTTTGCTATAGTCGGAAATTCTTACAGAACTCAGCTGGTATTCCGACCTCCTTACTGTTTTAATTTTTTGAATAGCAAGATGAAAAGAACAGCCCGCTGGCTGACTCGTCACTTTCACCATATAAAGTGGGATGAAGGTGATGTACATTACAGCGAAGAGCTGATACGTTCACTGTGTAAACCCTTCGAGGTCATACATACAAAAGGCCTAGAGAAGGCTCAATTCCTTCGGACGTTTCATTCTAATGTTAAAGAAATAAATGAAGGTTTGTATATAGATGATGATGATTTTACAGTAGCCTGCATTATACATAAAAATAAAAACGAAACTTGCGCCTTGAGGTCCGCACAGTACTACGCTTGGAAAATTATTCCGAGTGGGGTCGAATAAAAAAGCGACCCGGCGTCACCCTCCTATCAGGCAGGGCTAAACCCTTTGTAAGACCAGGGGAGGTGTAGAGGTTGGCCTCAAAAACCATAAAACCGTTTGTGTATTCCTCTGACGCCAGGGAAATGCGAATTGAAAGGTGCAACAACAAAAAAAAGTATAAAAGTAAAAAAAACAAAAAATATAAAAATAAAATTCTCTGTCTATTTTCTAGGCTAATATGAACGGACACAGTCTTAGTAAAGAGCCTAGAAACAGAGAACAAAAAAATTATCGGAGGCAGTATTTTGTAATGGAGTGGCTGCCACGGATCACTGCGTTGGTTGGGGCAGTGGTTTAAAACAGTGAGAATAGGCCTACTGGGGATACTCACTTTAATAAAAAGCGCGCCGAGACCCTACCCCCTGGGTGGTGTGGAAATATGGGTCATACAAATACTTAACTTGGACTCTAAAAACCGAATAAAAATAATAACATACCTTATAAGACGTATTCCGTCCATCCAGAACGGAAACACATTCCGCACGTGGGGCAGGAATACCATACTGCCCACTCAACCACCAGCCATGAGAAAAGCTGGGGATGGAGGCAGTAATGGAACCTGATCTCCAGGTGTGGATAGATCAGTACCCGGCTGCTCCGACAGCATACACCCCCCAAGTACAACGGCCATAAGTAGCTGGAATAGACCGAGAACTCTATACACAACGGCTCCATGACTGTAACTGAAGCGGCGAGTGTGGCTCGCGCCCTAATCGCTATCACTTCCTGTGATAGCGCGGATGACTAGTGTAGCAAGCAATGCTAGACCCGTTTTTGAAAACAAGTTTCCACCACTGTCTAACGCTTGCTACCCTGTTCAAAAATAAGAACAATAATTAATATAATTACTTACTGAACGGCATCGTGCTCACAGGACTCGATAGGTGGATGGTTTCCCCACTCCTCTGGGGACAGCTCCTCGCACCTACAACATATGTCGTAGCCTACCCCAGAAGGGGTAAACCACAACATATTACATGAGGTCAGCTTGCCGCAGGCCTCGCAGTGGCTGTAATGGAGGTGCTCCATGGTGAGATGCGAATGAGTGAATGCATGTGTCGCAGCGGTTTCACGCCTGCGCGGTACTGATAAGAGTTTCCTCTGATTAGAACTTCAAGCGTTTCAAATGGATAATAAAATAGAAAACTAAAACGTGAGTAAAAATCATAATAGCTTATGATGATTGAGAGGCTAAATCATAGCCGCTAATAACAGGGTCCAGAAGCTCGTTAAAACAAAGTACCGCTCAAGATGATTGAGCGGCCGAAAATTACCATCGATTACGAGCCGGCCCAGACGCTCGTTAAATCCAAGTATCGCTCAAGGTGATTGAGCTCACGAAAATTACAGTCTATTTGTCTAATGGTTACACTGTGTGTTGTAAAATATTGTACTTACTATATTACGCAGGAACATCTGCTAACGGCTCTGCTAATTTCAAAGTCGCATATATCGCAGAGCCGCATCCTCTCCTGCGGTATAAAATCCGTGTAGCCACAGGTCTCTCTTGCCTCCTTCGACCTGTATGGAGGTATGTTGCCTCCACTCAGGATGATGGCTTCCTAAAACATTTGTTATAAAAACATAAATTACAATGCAACAACCCTTTTTAACAGTGTACTTAATTTAAGTGTACTTAATTTAAGTGTACTTACAAGAGTGCAGAAGACACACGAGACCAAGTCGTCTTCAAACTCGAACCAAAAACTCTCGAGGGTTTTACAACACCTTTTATGCTCATTAACGAGTTGAAGGCGCGTAGGTTGTGGTAACGGTAAGTTTAAAATTTGGTCTAAGCGCGGGTTATTAGCGCAGACGGCCTCCAGACAAATCTGTACGAGAGACGAGGCCATCGCGTACTGCCTGATGATTCAGCTCAAGGAGATAGGGAAAGCTACTGTGATAAGGTCCCTGGTGACTAAGGTTGCGGGTGGGGATAGAGTATAAATATGAGCGTTTGCTGTCTCTCGATTACAGTATTCCATGCATTCTGTAGTAATGTTCCGTCTACTGATTATTGTGACGATTCTTCGCTTGTCCTTTGGGGACAGTGACGGCGAGAACCCACCACTTCAACCCGGGGTATGTAGTTAATTCTGTGTTGTTAATTTAGTCACTGCTGCTAATTAAATAGTTTCTTAAATGTAACGTTTTGTTAATTTATTTACAGGGTCCCAGACCTTCGAGCCCTGACATTTTTGCCGATGAAGACTCTGATGTAAGTGTATAGAGTAATTAATTCCAACATTTTAAAATTAATATTATTACGTTTTCTTATAGTAATGTAATTTTTTATATTTTCAGAGTGATTCGACTGACTTAGATCAACCTCTTAACGGATATCGGCGGCGGACCCGAGCGACAAATATACGAATAACTGAGATAATGGCTAGTGTAAGTATTTTTAATAATTGTGAAAATTTAATAATTTTTAATAATGTAAATAATTAATTTAGTCGACTTACTACCGTCCTTATAATAATATTTTTGTTTTAGTGGGGAACTGATTGTCTATTTGACGAGTATAGCCGGAGCGACACAGGTGATGTGTTCTTCATAAATCGGCACAGGGACATCCTCTCATACTCCATGCCCGATGGAGATACTGACATGACCCTGGCGCCTCTTGAAGGGTTTCACCCGATACATTGGGTAAGTAAAATAACAAAAGTGTAAAATTGATCACTTGCTTATATATTCTGCTGAAATATATTTATATTCTTTTTGTTTTTTTTTAAGGATGATGCTTACGATCGCTTATCGGATTGGAGACTATTTTCAAGCCCTACCGTGGAGACTGGAGCATATATCTATGAGGAGACCTGTGTAGTCGACGGTATTTTATGGATACGTTCTTCTTGGATGGTTAGTAGTTTTTTAGGATTATATATAACATTAGATTAAGAATTGAGGTAATGGCGTGGCTTGTACTTATCGTTTTTAATTTTCAGAGGGGTATTGAACGCGTTCCGTGGGGCTATGAAATGGACCTACGGTCACTACCCACTTGCTGTAGAACGCGCAATGGAACCCGGTATGCGAGAGAGAATTCCGAATCCCTCCGCGATGCTGTGCAGCTCAGACAGCTCCAAGCTCTTGTGGTAAGATATCGATCGAATAAACGTTTTAAAAGCCGGTAATACTTTGAAGAATCTAATAATTGTTTGTTTTTCAGCCAGCGTATGTCATGGAGGATGACATTCATTTCATGAATGATGAGGAGGACATCCTCATTTATGAAGAGAATCCTGCCCCATCAGCTCCTAGAGGATTTCGCCGAGTTAGCTTTGTAAGTAACGTAGTATAATATAATAATAACTAACGTACATTACTAGACTGTTTTATTCTTACTTACTGATTTAAACGTTTACAGGCGAGTGTTGAAACCCGTTTGAGGGAGATGGAGGCGCTTGCGTGGCCTTCGAGGCAGTCCCGTGTGTACGTCCTCACTGAATCTACCTACTGGGCCAGGGATCGCTGGACTTTAATTCAGTTGAGGGTACGTAGGTCAATTTGCTAACGAACTTTCACTTTCTCACCAGGGTACAGATACTTACTCACAAATCTTTTGCAGAGGGAAGACCAGCCACTAGAAAGGTGTACCCTCGGGGCTCGTCGGGTTTGTGCTGGCGTATATTACGTCCACCGACAAGCCACGGGACTTCGTACGCGTCTAGGGGTAATTATATTATTATTCTGTTTTTTTAAATTTATATAAATCATGTTTCAAAATTAAATAGTAATTTTTTGTTTTCAGACAGTAACAGTCGGTTTTCTTTATTTTAGCTTGAAGACGATTTACTAGGGCTGAGGATGTCACGTCATCCAATAACGAGTGCAAACACCTCCGCGGGGCCTTCCAGGAGAGTTGAACCTGTGGTAAGTTGAATACAACCCTTAGGGCTATTGTTTTTTAATGAGTATATGCAATTAACCAGTGTATTGTGTTCCAGCGTGTGTATGATGATCCGTCGCAGGCACAGGGGGCCGAGAACCTGCCTCCACCTAGCCCACCACCGCTGCCACCACAGCCCGAGAATCCGCCTGCACCACAGCCCGAGAACTCGCCTCCACTTAGCCCACCACCGCTGCCACCACAGCCCGAGAACCCGCCTGCACCACAGCTCGAGAACCTGCCTCCACCTAGTCCACCACCGCTGCCACCACAGCCCGAGAATCCGCCGCCACCACCACCACAGCAGCCCTGTCCCCACTGCCGTCGTGAGGAAAGGCTGCATGAGCTGAGGCATGACGCTTTTGGGATGGTGAGCATATAATAATAATAACTTAATGTGATTTATAAATTAAACTGTGTTTATGATTTCAGGGTTTATATAAGTATATTTTATGATTTTAAGACTTGTTTATGATTTCAGATCGAGGCACGACAGGAGGGTGTTGACCGTGCGTCTTGGCGAGCTGTATGCCACCTTACCACCGCTAGGTCAGAGCTCCGGGAGGTTCTCCACCTGTCCGAGACCGTCCTGGTGAATGCAACCCGTCAGGAGATGCTGGAAGTCGCCCCAGTCGTCTGGACCGAGATCCAGACTACGCTGGAGCGCATCCTCACTCAGACGGGGAGCCATATGGACCAGGAAATCTTCCGGGGACGTCCACCGCCTGCTACAGAACCTCCTAGGGCCCTGATGTGCAGGGTCTGCCTTGATACGCTCCCTACGGTGGTGTTGTCGCCGTGTCAACACACCCTCTGTCCCGCGTGTGCAGTTCGCCTCCACGTGTGCCCGTTCTGCCGCTCAACAGTCGTCGGCCGCAAGCGGATTTTCTTTGACGGCTAGTTTTTTATATTAATAAATTTTTATATATATTCTTTTTATATTATTACTCTTTTTATATACTCTTTGTTTTTTAACTTGTTCTTATTATATATTCTTTTTATATTAATAACTTTTTTTATATTACTCTTTTTATATTATTACTCTTTTTATATACTCTTTGTTTTTTAACTTGTTCTTATTATATATTATTTTTCATATATTAAACTTATTGTATAACAAACTGACTTTTTACTTACCTTATTTAGCTCCGCTAGGTTGGTAGCGTATAGAGTATAATAGCATAGAGCATATATATATAATACTGCATATAATAACCATAGGTTGGCAACACTGGAGGGAGAAAAGTGAGGTTAGGGAATTTGGCGGGAAAAAAGTGAGGTTAGGGAATTTGGCGGGAAACATGGGCGCCGCCATCTTGGGGGCGGGGCCTAATGTCACGTGACCAAAATGCTGGCTTCTGATTGGCTTGCTATATCACCGCCACCCCTACTATTGTGGTATTGGGGGTGATAAAACTACATCAAGATATAAAAAACAACCTTTTCCGGTGTAAAATCCCCATAAGACAGCTTTCGGTGTTGAGACAATAGAGGGCTTATTCAAGAGGGCTTAAAAGTTTGGAATTTTGCGTACAATAATTATAAATTCGGGGCTTCTCTTACCCTTTTTGGGCCCAAAAACACAAAATTTTAAAATTTAAAATACCCAAAATAGGGGGTTAGACTTGGTCCCATTGTTTTTCCCAACGAACTTGTCAAACTGTTTACAGAAGGGAAGGTTCCTACCAATTTTCAAGTAAATCGGACCAAAATTGCAGCCGATAGAGTGCGAATACACACACACAGACACACACAAACACACACACACACACACACACACACACACACACACACACACACACACACACACACACACACACGTATATAAAGTTTTTAGCGAACCCCAATAACGTGTTCAGGGGGTCGCCGAAGGACATTCTATGGTGGTTCCAGGCTCAAGTTTCATCGTTCAGGTCTGGCTAATAGTTCACTGTTCCACATGAAATTCACTAATAAGTTGACTGACACAATTTTGAATTTCCAAGGGTTATAAAACATCAACGTCTTACACAGATTAATGAGATTTTGTTAGTAAAATAATTATATACAAAAATAAAAATAAAATGGTTTTCAAGTGTAAATTATAAGAGCACATTAACAAGTTTCAATTTGTTTTAATTTGTTTTTATAAACTAAAAACGATTGATGTTTTAGCGAATTTACCCTATAGAGAAGAAGCTATTACCGTAGTCGGCATGGTAAGACTTAAGCCCGAGACCATGATAACTTTTCGTTTTGAGGTCCCCAAACCTCAAAAACACCGATCGTTCGAAACTGTATATATATATATATATATATATATATATATATAAACTATAAAAACATGAAAATAACCATGAGTACCCTGTTAAAAAATTTTTTAATTACATTTTCACTAACATGTTTCGACTTAAAGTCATGATCACAGTGCTAATATTTATTTGGTTAACCTAACTTTGGTGTTATCAACAAATCGTAAATATACAAGCTTATGATAATAAACGGCTGATCTATTTTTCTTTTTGGTGCAAGCGTTTTGAGTTTGTTCTTATATTTATAATTTTATTGAAGATTGGGTTGCTAGATTGAATTTGCTTATATAAGAACAAACTCAAAACTCTACGTATACATCTACGTATATATGTGTCCGTGATCCCGGTAACTCTCGTAAAAATTATCCGATTTTGATTAAATTTGGTATAAACGTGTAAAGCAACATTTATGACTTTAATTTCGAAAACCACCCAGATCGCTCCTTCCAAAAGGGAATTTTGGAGGGGGGGGTTTGAACCCCAAAATTGGGTTTTTTGAATTTTTTACATATAATTTTTGAAATAGTAAAATTTTAGCCTTTGCCATTTTATTAAAGGCTTAAAAAACTCACAATTTGGTATTTTGCTCATTCCTCTACGTAAATTGGTTACCGAGATATTGAAAGTGCTAAACACAGTACGTTGTCTAATGTCTAATGTTATTCTTATGGAGGAAAAGAAAAATTTTATATTTCGCTTATTTATGAACGTATACAGACGAAACTTGGTATACGGCTTCAACTGGTGGTGGTCCATTGATATTTGCTCAAAAAAACAATTTTTTGCCAAAGGCTCCCGTAGCCGCAAACCTGTGTACTCAGCCCCATGTTATTATTTTGGATAATAATTAATTGCTATGTCTCCCTTAATTATGAACATAAATTAATAAAAACTGGTATATGACTTCACCTAGTTTAGTTGTATTGATATTAGTATAAAAACCCATTTTTTTGCTCCTTGATGCAGCAAACCTGCGTACTTGCCAACCTCCCAATGTTATTCTTATGGGGAATAATTAAAATTGTATATATCGCTTATTTGTGAATTTATTTTTATGAAACTTGGTAAGTGGCGTTATGTAGTATTAAGACATTTATATCTTCAATGGAAATTCGCTGAGTATGCAGGTTTGCTGTGACGGGGTATTTAATTTTTGGTTGACCTTGTTGAGGTTGAGCAAAAAATCCACTTTCAAAGCTGCATCATTCAACATCAAAGGTCGAAGGTTAATCTTATGATCTAACAACACTGCAGCAAGAACAGGTGTTGTATAGGTTTATTTAAAATAAAATATTAATATAGACCGATGCTTCTAGGTGTCAAACTGGGCAACTCAAACATTCATAAACTCGAATGATCATAATTTCAATATATTTTTAAATAAAATGGCAACAAACAATTGTAAACGACAATTATGAAGTCAATTTACAAATAGTGAATCAAAGAAACAATATTGGCAAAACAAGACTTAAAACGCTATATGATATCTAAAAACTGAACCCAATTTGAATAGTTTGGTATATTATAACATCTTTATCAGCTAGAATATGACCTCGGAAACTATAATTGTTCATCAACTTTTACTAAACATAGCTGTTGCCCTTTAGAAGTGCATCTTGAAGTTTTGAAAAAAATCCACATTCAGAGCTGCACCCTTCAACATCAAAGGTCGAAGGTTAATCTTATGAACTAACAACACTACAGCAAGAACAGGTGTTGCATAATCTAAATGAACACTGGAATGGGACAATATAAATGTATAGTGCTTTAACCGAACTGGTTAACAAATAGGAAACTATTAACTCGTACTAAAGGGTCTGGATCTACCCGTAATAAATAAAATATAGTCTTTCCTTAGTTCAAATATAACAAATAAAACTTGTACAAGAACTATTAAAGTGAGCTGGAAATTCAGATATATGCTTCGCAAGCAAAGTCGTTTATATCAAGGGGCGTTCTCCAGAAATTGGGACACGCTTATTTTACGACCCACAAGAGCAGTTTCGTTTACAACTGTTCTTTCTGTGTTCAAAGACATTAAGCTTATATGTTTTCATGTGCAGTAGTACATAACAGACTTTGCCAATTTTGTATTTAAACTGCTTTAGTGATCCAACCAAATGATAAATTATAGCATTAGGCTTCGTAGAGTTAGAATTAATTAAACTAATATGCATATTATGAGACGTCAGAGGAAACTGTGAAGCGCTGCGTGTATTTACTATGGAGCACAACTGCAATACGGGTAATGTTTAACTTGAGGAGCCCGCCGTTGACACGGAGTGAAGAGCGGTATTGTTATAACCATGTCTTACAAACCCAGTTAATACAGTCTACTTAGCATAGCTGGATGGGAATACAATCTTTACTGTTAAAATTATTGCTATTTAAAATATTGGTATTGTAATATTTAGATATTGTAAATATAACAAACATTTATTCAGAAAAATTAAATATAATGTTTTTAGAATGTAACCACAATGGTAATACACAAATTTGGAATTCATATTATTTCCAATGTAAATATATCCAAAAATAACTTGTTAAATATTATTATTCCAAAAAGGCAAGCTTAGAAAGGTTTATGAAATATTGCAATTATTTTTAGTTTTATAGCGAGTCTAGAATAAGAGATATAAATGCACAAGCGGATTCCTGTAATCTGTAATGCACCTTATGAAACATTAATCAGGGTTAATTGCTTATTAAAGAAAAATGAAATTCAATATTGCACATAAGCTTTTAGATAATACTACTAATATGGTTGCATCTATTCTAGAGCTATTATATAAATTAAACTAATTCCCCTTTAAGTTTATTAAATTATACAAAATATTCATATCTCAATTAGCATGTATCTCTGGGATACTTATAAACCACTTACGTTTAACAAATTATAAAAGTGAATACAAGAACAAGTTTATTAATTTCAATATTGCATTGTTTGTAGTATATTACTTAAGTTTTAATGAAGATTTTTATTAATGGCAAAGCTCGAGCAAATATACAATTTTTTTTAATAAAAAAAACGCTATGACTAGCACTTTTTCATTTGAAAACTATAACGATCTGTATACTTTTCACTAGACAAATAACTTGACTTAAAATACTAAAACCAGGACTTGGTCGTGTCAAATGAAAAAGCTAAATCGAATTTTAATAACTAAATAAGTGAAAAGATTTTTTATTCGAACCAATTTGCTAAAATATCAACTAATCATATTAAAATAACTAAAACTGAAAATCTTGCAAAACCCTACTCGTACAATTCAAAATAAAATAATTGATACTTGTAGGTTTATTGACATATAGAGATTTGGATTTAGATTAGGTAAAATATTCGACTTGAGAGAAGTCGTTCTACTTACATTGCTTCCTTTAATCTACAACTTGATGATCACTTAGCATTACAGATTTACTTGTTTGCCACTCTAACACATGTCATGTAATATCTTCTCAAATTATAATTGTGTTAGCTTGTTTGATCTTCATGTTCTAAAATTAAAATAAATACACTCAGAAAATAGCAAAAAACACAATGATTAATAGGGTATTATAAACTAACTGTTACCTTACGTTGACTGTGATGTAGAATAGAGATATAACTTAGTAATGATCATATTATTAGTAAAAATAATGTGTTTGAAAATGTAATACGAAATTTTGCTATAGAATGTATGACTATCCACTCACATAATTGCTAAATTTGTGAACACTGTGACTGCGGTACCAGACAATATCAAATACAGAGCGAGAAAGTTTTCACTGTGTGTTACATGTGCCGTACAAGTAAAGACGCTTTAACTTAATATAAAAAGTGAGTGCATAGGTGTACAGGAATATACGTGTTTCACATCTGAAAGTAAGTAAAAACTTGATTTAATTATGTGATGTTTTCCAAAGTTGATTACACAGTGTAAATAAACAGAAGAATCATAAGTTTAGCTCAAAAATATATTTATGTGTCTAATGACTGATAGTGAAATGGTAAGATAATAATACTTTCCGCATATTATGGTCACTACAGCTGTTATTATAACTCATTACCATTACCATCTTCTTCATCTTTTACCCCAATGGGAATTGATAGTGTAAATTTTCAAAACATATTATTTCACTGAGAAAACATATATTCACAACTAAATTCATTAAAATTTCCCTCCAGGTGTTATTTTGTATGCATTTGATTCATTTGGATATGTCTACTCTATATGCAATATTAATTTGATGGTTCTAGTCACTGTTTTATAAAAATCACTTATCGATACTCTACCATGTGTAAACGTTGACAGTTCACTGGTTATTTATCGACATGTTATTCATTGGTTATGATTAATTTGTTATTTGAAACACACTAAGTTAAAATTTATCATGTTTTGTTAAACAAACTATAAGTTTTCCGGGGTTGAGGTTTTTACCAAGCAATCTTCGAGGTCCAAAAAGCCCCAATACAAAATGTTAAGCAAAATACTTTCGCTGTATTCTAAAACAAATATTGCAAACAAACAAACAAACAAACAAACACATTAACAAACTAACAGACATTGTATATATGCACTTTGTACTATTTTCAACATTAAAATAAGAGTAAAATATGTTGAGTTTGGCCCTAACTCTATGGACATATGTATATACAGTATTCCTTGCTTCAAGACAAACACGTTATGAACATGAATCACCATGCCTAGTTTTCCGTCTCTCTGTCTATAATTGATTTAATTTTGGTTAAATTTGGGTTCTTATTTTCTTAAATATATGCTTTAAAGTTAAAAACACATAGATACAGACAATCGGAAAACTAGGCATGGCAGAAACATACTCATACGGTAAAATGTGTTTGTCTTGGCCTAAGGAATAATAATATACATTTTGTCCGGAGTGATATAGGACAGTGTATAGTTGAATTCAGATTAATTAATTAAAGCATTTATAAAATAATACATTTGGTTGAGAGGACTTTGAAATCGTCGTAAAACCAACAAAAGTAAACTTTGAACTCTGTAGTTATATGAATGACATTTGAATTACAATTAAAATGTAAATACACGAGTTCTTCGTACTGGAATTTTGATAAAGGTACACATTCTGTAACGAAGATAATAATACTTACTGATAGAATCTAAAATGGCATTGTTATTTTAAAATTTGTTTAGAACAAGGTTTTTTAGTTTATTATTATATGAGAAAGATCGGATAAATATACTAACGAACTGAGCTGCTTATTTTTATCTCAAAGGAGTTTTAAATGTTGCATATTGAATTAAAATAAATTGGTATGATCCATACTCTGATGAACTTTCATAGTGCATTACGTAACATGGGTAACTTTAATAATGCTTCTTGGAGTACGTTAAGAGTGGCAAAGCCACGGGAGGTGCATCATATAAATGATTTCATAAAATGGCTGTTTCACCAATAAACCACAGTTTATTGCTTACAACGGCAATAATAAACGGTCTGCAGCGTTTATTTTTCCCCCAACTATTCCACTCAGGACTACAGGGAGAAGTTGGAATTGCTGGAAGATGTCTTAGAAATGTCCCAGGTCGCATCGTAGTGACGGGAGACTTCAACACACGTGCTGTTGAATGGGGCATGCCCGTCAAAAAAAGGAGAGGAAGACTCATCCTGGAGATGGCCTCGAGACTTCACCTGGAAGTTGCGAACAGAGGATCAACACCGACTTACCGAAGTCCTGGTTTTGGTGAGTCCATACCAGGTATCATGCTGGTATCGGCCGATTTGATCCCTCTGTTGTCGGACTGGGGGGTGATGGACGTGCACACCGTGAGTGACCACGAGTTCACCTCCTTCCGATTGCATGAAAACGGGATAGATCAACTAACGAGTACCCGAGACCCAGCGGGTTGGAATGTATCCAAGCTGGACAGGGAAACATTTGTGGAGCAGCTGAACCGTCATCTCGAGGCTAGTCCAACAGCACGTCCAGAGTCCACAGCCAGAGTGGAGGTAGAATCGTTTGTTGATTGTACAATACAGTTGATTCAGCGAGCATGCGACTCGTCAATGCCTCGAAAGAAACCGCACCGTGGCCGTCGCCAAACTTACTGGTGACCGACAAGATCCTAGAGCTAAGGCGGACTGCACTTATGCTCAGAATAAGAGTGCAGCGGGCTCGAAACCGGCCGGACGCTGAGGCTAGGTCGGCAGAGCACAAAGCTGCAAAGCAATCACACAGGATCGCGATCCGCCTGAGCAAAGAGCGTAGGTGGTTGTGCCATGATGTAGACTCTGACCCCTGGGGGAAAGGCTACAAGCTTTTGACCAGGAACCTGGGAGGAATGGGGACCAACAGTACTGCCATGCCGGCCGGAACAGTACGGAAATCGTGGATGCTGTCTTCCCAAATCACCCTGTGAGGAGGGAGGAGGGAGTAGCGAGGCCGGTTCCGGATGTTCCGGAGTTTTCGGAAGAGGAGCTTGTGGCGGCAGCATCCACCATGAGAAATAAAAAAGCTTCAGGGCCTAATGGCATACCAGCTGAGATTCTGAAGGTCGTGGTGGGAAGTCCCCCTCTATTTTTGCTGGGCATGTTCAACGCTTGCATAGTAACAGGAGTGTTCCCATCACGCTGGAATACAGCTAGACTGGCCCTGATTAGCAAGGGCAAAGGCGATCCGGACTCTCCGTTGGCGTACAGGCCGCTTTGCATGCTTGACAGGGCGGGGAAGATCTTGGAGAAATTGTTGAAACCAAGGTTACAGGTGGCCATTGAAGCCATCGGGGATTGTCTCCCCGGCAGCACGGCTTCGGGAAAGGTCACTCAACCTTGAATGCCAACACAGAAATCGTCAGCGCTATCCAGCAAGCCGACACGGTTGTCATCAGGCAAGGCCAAATAGTACTGTTGGTTACCCTAGACGTAAAGAACACCTTCAACTTTGCTCGTTGTGTGAGCATGTTAGAGGCGTTACAGCGGATTTTCAGAGTGCCCGATTATCTCCTGGTTGTTGTGCAGGATTGCCTGAAGAACCGTCGTCTGTCACACGAAACCGAAGAAGGAAGTTATAAAAGGTGGTCACCGCCAGTACGGCACAGGGGTCGATCCTTGACCCCTACCTCTGGAAAGTCTCGTACGACGGCTAGCTTCGTCAAGAGATGCCCCATGATGTGTTCCTGGTGGCTACACCGATGACGTGGCCGCGGTCATCACGGCTAGGACTCCGGAGTTGGCTCAACTTTGCCTAAATCACGTGATGATCCGGGTCAGCTCTTGGATGAGCAGCCATGGACTCGAGCTGGCAATCGCCAAGACCGAGATAGTATGCTCATCCAACCGAGAATCCCAACACTGATCCCCATTAGACCGTCAAGGTCCAAATGAGGACTGTGGCTACGTACTTGGGGGTGATGCTCAATTGCCGTCTCAGGTACTGGGAGCACATCAAATGGTGTGTGACAAAGCGGGGAGAGTGGTTGGGTCTTTCAGCAGATTGATGGGGAACGTGGGTGGAACGAGAACCAGCAAAAGGTTCTCATGTCCACCGTGAACGCCATCCTTCTGTACGGCACAGAAGTATGGGCGGGAGTCATGAGGATGAAGAAAAGAAGCAAGTACAGCGCACAGCAGCTGTCAGGGTCGCCTGCGCCTACTGCACGGTTTCTGGTGCGGCTGTCATGGTAGTAGTTGGAGTGATCCCCCTCGACGTGCTCGCCATTAAGAGGCAGGCCATTTTCCGGCAAGCATCTGAGCAGGGCAGAAGTTCAGTGGCAGCAGTCGCAAGAGCTAACACCTTACAAGCCTGGCAGCTCAGGTGGGATGAGGGCACCGAGGGTCGTTGGACGTCTCGCCTCATCAGAGATCTCAGCACCTGGATTGGTGATAGACTTCTACCTGTGTCAGTTTCTGACGGGTCACAGCTACTTTAGAAAGTACCTCCACCGAATAGGGACGGTCAATACATTGTTTTTTCAAATTTAAAAGTTGTAACCCAAAATGTAGAAGTATTTTTTTACGGTGAACACAAATCCACAAACCTTTTTTGAAAATCACTATTTTTTATCAAGCTATTGTTGATTTTAAAACTAATTAATTGTGAAGAGAATTTTAAATGCCCCAACCTTAAAACATGCCCATATTCTCATTATTATATTAAAATAATTACCATGAACAACGGCAAATCATTGTTAGTAGAGGTAAACCCTCAAAGAGGGGGCGTAATCGGCACTTAGCCAATTGTCAACTTCTTTATTTACTGTCCGATTTGTTTAAAATTTGGATATGTTATTGTCCTAGGCATGTGTTTCAATAAATTCAACTTACATTTCCCAAATTAACTATTACGGTCGAATTAAACAAAAAACTGCCAACTATTTACTGTCCGATTTTTGCACCCGCCCTAATTTCCATTTTGACCAGTACTCTTGCCTTAAATACATTTTCCCCCTATATTTTTAAAATTTGCTCTAAATTCATTTTAATACATCCTTTGCAGAAATCCACGAGTTCTGGCTACTTGGGAACCCAAGCCATTTGACATATAATAAATCAACCTTCCTCCTAATTACCTTCTCTACCAAATACATGTCTTTATATTTAGTCTTTAACAATTCTTCTGTATAAAATCCTCCTTTGATTATATTGCCATTCTCATCTTTCAAAATATAAGTCACAGGCTTTGTTTTCTTAACTTCTGCTATTGTAAAAAGTTCTCCCGTCCAGTTAGGGGTATATCCTTTACTAAATACATGTTTATATTTCAATATCCTTAGACTATCCCCCACCTTATATCTTGGCTTTTTGACTTGTACTTTAGATGCTAACCTTTCATGTACATCTTTAGAGTTCTTAGCACTTACTTGGTTAGGCTTCATCCCTATGGATCTATGTACTTTATTATTATATATCCTTATTAACTTTGGAAGTAAATCCAACCACTTGTAACTCCCTTGTGCACTAAACTCTCTATACAACCAATTCTTTAAAGTTCTCTGGAACCTTTCCACAATAGCCGCCTTAGTTGTAGAGTAAGTGTGGTAGTGATTAATATTTAGAATTTTCATTAGTTTGGTAAAATTTTCATTAAAAGATTCTTTTCCGTTATCAGTTTGAATATTTTTAACTCCCTTTGGGAGAATAGTTTTTATAGCTTCTGTGACTACTAATCCAGTTTTATTCTTTAGTGGAGCAGCATAAGCTTTATTAGAAAATTTGTCTATTAAAGTTAAAATATATTTATTCCCACAATTCTCTCTAGCATAATTCCGCATATCTATTAAATCTATTTGAACAGTTTCGTTTATACCCAACACCTTAAAAGACCTTCTAACAAAATTTTTTCTCGCGGGCTTATGCAATTCGTAAGCAATTTTTTTCCATTTTTTATTCTTTATTTTTAACATTAACGTATCTGCCAATGTTTGATAAACCAATATATTTAGGAATGACCATTTTGGATATCAGTAAAGTAATAATGTATGATTTCCACTATAATTATATGTCAAAATTTAAGAATAAAAAGTTCCTAATGACAGACACAGACAGTCTTGTTTATTCTATAGTAACAGAGGACTTTTACAAGGAAATACAGTGTGACTTGGACTGTTTTGACACCACTGCATATAGTAAAGACCATTTCTTATACTCTGATAAAAATAAAAAAGTTACGGGCAAGTTTAAAGACGAATTAAATGGTCAAATTATGTATGAATATTGTGGTTTAAGGCCAAAATTATACTCTTTCATTCCTTTACAATGGTTATACGAAAAAGAAAAGCAAAATGAGCTAGAGGTTAAAAAGGCAAAGGGGGCTGACAATGCTACAGTTAAACATCTCTTAAGACACCAACATTACTTAAACTGTCTTGCAACCGGGGAAGATTACTATGAGAATGTTACAAGAATTAAATCCACAAACCACCATCTTCAAACATTAACGATGAACAAAAAGGTACTTTCTTTTGATGACGACAAGAGGTTTATTCTGGATGGCATTAACACTCTTGCCCTTGGTCATTATAAAATTGGTCAAACATAAATCTATATTTCCCATTATTCTTTGGCCTTTCCTTGTCTATTAAAAAAAGCCATATTTAGACCTATCCCAGCATTGATGGCAGAGATTTCTAAATTGGTTAAATGAAAAATCATTCCCCACATGATTGTTATACACATGTTTTAAATTTAAATCGTCTTGTTTAAATAATATTAGAAAATTAACATTGTCACGTAAATGTTTGTTTACTTTACTGTAAGATTGACACAAGTAAAAACTGTTAATATTTTTGTGTCTGCCCATTGAGAAAAATTGTGTGATATTTGGACTATTTATGTCGTAAAGTACAACTATTGAGTGCGATTCTACATCATTTGGTGTGATTTCACAGTTTGAATATGTGTGTAATTTAACTTCATCACACAGACGGAATATTTCAATTATTTTTTTATATTTTTCTTGTTCTAAAGATTTGGATATAATATATAAATTTGTAAACTTTAATCCTTGCTTTTTTACAATTAAGTTATAAATTACAACGGTCTTCCCCGAACCGCTAGGCCCTATTATAAGACAGCGAATATTATTAGGAAATAGACCCAACTTCTTTGGTGTATTTTCTTTATGTGCTATTTTAAATTTGTTCTTTTGTTGAATAAATGGCATGTTTTATATAATAAAAATGGCAAAGAGAAAGTGTAAAAAGGTCCAAGGTAAGGGATTATTCTTAAAGCCATATAGAGGCCGTGGCTTGTTAAATACCCTTATAAACAACCTTCCTTTCCCCCTCCACATCCCGTCATATTCATATTGTGGTCCTGGAACTAAGATACGTGAAAATTTAGCCAGAAATGTACCTCCAAAAAATAAGCTAGACTCTTATTGTAAAGAGTACGACATATTCTACATGAATAATCCTGATACAGCCGCCCGGAACAAGGCAGATATGAGATTAGCGGACCAGGCTTGGACTAGGGTTTCGGCAAAGGACGCCAATCTGGCCGAAAAAGCAGCAGCTTATGCAGGGTCAAATTTGATGAAGGCCAAGGCAAAAATGGGAATGGGATTAAAATTTAATAAAAAAGATGGACAACTTTCAGCTGTTAGAGGCCGCAAGAGACGTGCCTCACTTTCGAGGAGTGTACCTAAAAACCGAGCTAAGAAAACTGAGACCAAAAGTAAGAGAATGTGGAATTATTAATTTAGACAGTGACAGGGGCACACATTGGACAGCATATCGTAAAAATAAAGATATTGTAATATATTTTGACCCATTCGGAATACAGCCTCCAAAAGAGGTAATTGAATATTTTGTACCATCTAAAATTTACTATACAACTGATCAAATACAAGATATAAACAGTTCCATTTGTGAAATTTTATGTTTATCATTTCTGAAAAATTTTAGTTTATAAAAATGGATTCATTTACTATAACATTTACGGGTACAGAGCCAGAGTTGAAGTCGGTGTTCTTTCCTCCTATAGAATTAAATGGTGATTATGTAATTGGACTGGTAGATTTTCAAAGTTATAATTCTATATTTAATGTTAAAAACCTCTAAATACTTTGACATATTACAAAATGCACAAAATTACAACCCCAAAAGGGGAGGTTACAATTGACGAATGAAACCGGGCATTAGATGGTAAAGTTGAAGTTATTATTCAAAATAAAGTAGCATTAATTAATACAAAAGTCAAACTTATATTTTACAAAGGGCTAGTTCCAAAATTAAATAAACTTAAAGACATAAAATTAACTATAGACGAGGGTGAGGATGTGTATTTTTACGATCACAAAGCTCCAAATGTAATTGAAATTGCTGAAGGTACATACGAAGTGTTTGAGCTTGCGAAGGAAATTCAAAAGCAACTCCCAGATTTTGTACTTATAGCCGATAATAAAACTATGAAAGCCACATTACATTCTGGCCATGTGTTTGATTTTACAAAACCGTGTTTAGGGTCTGAATTATTGGGATTTAAAGGATTTTCTACTCCAGATATTGCGTTTAAATCCGTAAATAAAATCAACATAAATAATGTAAATGTGATTAGAGTAAAATGTAATATTGCGAATGGGTCTTATTTAAATGGTGACAAATCACACACCATACACAGTTTTTACCCAGAAGCTCCTCCCGGCTACAAAATTATTGAGGTCCCCAGAAATATTATATACTTCCCTGTAAATAAGAGAAGTTTAGATGTTGTTAGCATTACATTTGCAGATCAACACGACAAGCCAATTGAATTTAATAAAGAAGAAACTACAATTACTTGTCATATAAAAAAGATATGAGAATTTACAAGAACGGACTGAGTGTGCAAAATGCCAGGTTTCTGCAATCAATTGGGTTGAAGTTAAAATTTTCTATTAATAAAAATGGAAGATTTTCTAGACGTTACAGGAAAATTCCTATACGACGTGGTTAAAATTACAAATCACTCCTATGTTCCACACAACACTTTAGCAATAAATAATTCCGATGAAATTCGAATATGCATAAATAATCAAGATTTACTAACACTCCCATGTAGGAGTTATCTGTATGTTAAAGGAGAAATAGAGAATCATAATAAAAGACATTTTATAAATAATGCATTTGCATTGTTATTTGACGAAATTAGATACGAAGTTGCTGGTAAAGAAATAGATATTGTAAGAAATCCGGGAATTTCCAGTCTTATGAAAATATTGTGCTCTTACAATAAAACAACTAAATTGTCAAATGTAGCATTTGATTCTGATGAAAATTTAAAGGAGTTCCATAAAAGCGGCAAGTTTAGTACTTGTGTCCCGTTAGAGCTGTTAATGGTTGTGTTTGAGGATTTTAATAAGGTTTTAGTAAATGTTAAACAAGAATTGGTGTTGAAAAGATCCAAAAACGACTTAAATTGTATATTAAAAACATCTAATGCACCAACTGGGGTCGATCCTATTCCTAAAATTACACTTAAATCGACCCTGTGGGTGATGCCGCATGTGGTGCCATCTGATGGGGAGAAGCTTCAATTACAAAAGATGTTATTGCAAAATAAAAATTTGCAAATTGCATTTAGAAATTTGGAGCTACACGAACTCCCATCATACCCCGAAACCAAGAGACATACATGGTCAGTTAAGACGTCTTCGAGTTTGGAGAAGCCCAGGTATATTATATTTGGTTTCCAAACTGGTAGGGACAACAGTGCACGAAAAAGAACTGATGAATTTGATCACTGTAAATTGAAAAATCTTAAAGTGTTTTTAAACACTGAATATTATCCTTATAGTGATTTAAATCTCGTCTTTGAAAATGGAGATGCCTCTAAAGCTTATGAGATGTTTGTGAGGTTTAGGGAGAGTTACTACAACACCGTCCCCGATCCTATGTTTAACAGAGCTGAATTTATAAAGAAATATCCTCTAATTGTAATAGATTGTTCTAGGCAAAATGAATCAGTAAAAGAGGGGGTCGTAGATATTAAATTAGAAATTGAAATTGCAGAGAATGTCCCTTCAAACACATCTGCATATTGCCTAATAATACACGATAAAGTGTTTGAGTATAATCCTTTGACAAATGAGATAAATAAAATGAAAACAAATATTCAACAAGAATTGGTAGAGTCTGCAAAACAAATAAGAGAAAAATATAGGGCGTTAAAACGTGGTAAATTTCTAGAGGCTGAAGAGAGGTTCCAAACATTCCAACCGTTAATAGAGCCTTTGCAAGAATTACAAAATTTAGCCACAAAAACAGAGAGGCCAGTTCTCCCAATGATTTTAGAAAAGACCCCGTCTAGAATACCAAGAATAACCCAGATAACACCGCACAAATTAGATTTTGGTCTTTTAGCATCAGACTATTTAGGAAATTACCTTAGTAGAACTAGTATCACAGACACCACATATGGTATTAGGCGAGAAGGAAATAAATTTTTTATTGGGAATCAGGAAGTTCAAATTGCCAATGATGATGTTACAGTTGGAGAAAAAATTTATAAAGGGACAAAGGGATTGTGGGAATTGTTAACTTTAAAAGAACCCGTAAACTGTAGTCAGGTTGATTTGCAAAATTATAAAGAGATTTTGGAAGCTACAAATGCACATTTAAAGGGTTATAAACCAGGTGCGGCGATGTCAAGTAATAAACACACTAAATATCTTAATATAATTAAACCCCTGTTTAAGACTGTTGGTGAAGGTTTAAGGCAGGTAACTGGTAATAAAATAGACTATATTTATTGGGACGATCCTAATGAGCTTGTAGATAGGTTAAGACTGCTTTGGTTAAGCCGATTGGCGGGAAATTCTGGAGAGGATAATGAGATAGATTCTATCATAGAAGAATTGAGGGAAAGTGGAATTGTTTATTAAATAAAAAGATGATGGATAAATTTTATCGCGTATATAACCCGTATAGTAAACCAGAAGCTAGAAGTTTTAAAGAAACTACTTTAAATCTAAAAGATGATGGTTGGAATGCTTTAAAATATAAAATTAGTAGTGTTAAAGGTGGGGAGTTTACTGATGATGTATCGACTTTGGGGCAGACGTTCACCATAAAAGGTGATGCTTTTGTACAAGGTAATACTAAATATAAGTTTTTAGAATCCAAGAGTAATAATTGGAACGCTAATAAACGCAAAATTACTAATGTTAAACGAGGTGAAAGCTCAACCGATGTACCCACATTAGAGCAAACTTTAATAAGAAAAGATGGTGTCTTTGTACAAGACAAAAATAATTATGAATTTTTGGAATCGGAGAATGGTATTTGAAATGCAAAAAAGCGAAAAATTAGTAATTTGTTGGCTGGTAAAGAAAGCGATGATGTTGTAAACGTCTCTCAAGTACCAAAAATGGATCTAAACTTTTGGGATTTTAATAATAAAAGGCTAGTTCGTGTTAAACCCGCTGTTGATGAGAACGATTGTGTTACAAAACATCAGACTGTGACTTTAGACGGTCTTAAATTTGATGGTAAAAATAAGCAATTAACAAACATTTTACCTGGAACATTGCCAAATGATGTGGCTGTTGTTAATCAAATATTAACAAAAGGTGAGAAAAGCATAATAAAACAGGGGGATAAAAATTATAATGTATTAACATTAGATAGCGATATGTGGGATGCAGAGGACAAATTAATAAAGAATGTACCTGAAGGCAAAGATAGGAGTGATATTTGTTTAATGTCACAGGTTTTGAGGTATGACGATAATATAAAAACTTTTAGACAAGACAATATTAAATTTGATATTTGTTTAAAATCATATGCATTAAGGTTTAACAATAAAACTAATAAATTTATGCAAGACAATAAGCTAATCAATTTGATGATGTACAATCCTAAATTGTTGGTTGCAGACCCTACATCTTTAAGCGGATTTAAGACTTTAGATGGAGAGGCATATTTGCCAAAAAACTATGTATATCAAAGAATGAGTGATGGTATGTTAATTGGTAGCAATGGAGGTGTTTTTTGAAACGACAGAGATTGGCAGATACGTTAACATTAAAAATAAAGAATAAAAAATGGAAAAAATTGCTTACGAATTGCATAAGCCCGCGAGAAAGAACTTTGTTAGAAGGTCTTTTAAGGTGTTGGGTATAAACGAAACTGTTCAAATAGATTTAATAGATATGCGGAATTATGCTAGAGAGAATTGTGCGAATAAATATATTTTAACTTTAATAGACACATTTTCTAAAAAAGCTTATGCTGCTCCACTAAAGAATAAAACTGGATTAGTAGTCACAGAAGCTATCAAAACTATTCTCCCAAAGGGAGTTAAAAATATTCAATCTGATAACGGAAAAAAATTTTTTAATGAATATTTTACCAAACTAATGAAAATTCTAAATATTAATCACTACCACACTTACTCTACAACTAAGGCGGCTATTGTGGAAAGGTTCCAGAGAACTTTAAGGAATTGGTTGTATAGAGGGTTAAGTGCACAAGGGAGTTACAAGTGGTTGGATTTACTTCCAAAGTTAATAAGGATATATAATAATAAAGTACATAGATCCATAGGGATGAAGCCTAACCAAGTAAGTGCTAAGAACTCTAAAGATGTACATGAAAGTTTAGCATCTAAAGTACAAGTTAAAAAGCCAAGATATAAGGTGGGGGATAGTGTAAGAATATCTAAATATAAACATGTATTTAGTAAAGGATATACCCCTAACTGGACGGGAGAGATTTTTACAATAGCAGAAGTTAAGAAAACAAAGCCTGTGACTTATATTTTGAAAGATGAAAATGGCAATATAATCAAAGGAGGATTTTATACAGAAGAATTGTTAAAGACTAAATATAAAGGCATGTATTTGGTAGAGAAGGTAATTAGGAGGAAGGGTGATTTATTATATGTCAAATGGCTTGGGTTCCCAAGTAGCCAGAACTCGTGGATTTCTGCAAAGGATGTATTAAAATGAATTTAGAGCAAATTTTTAAAATATAGGGGAAAAATATATTTAAGGCAAGAGTACTGGTCAAAACGGAAATTAGGGCGGGTGCAAAAATCGGACAGTAAATAGTTGGCAGTATTTTTTTTAATTCGACCGTAATAGTTAATTTGGGAAATGTAAGTGGAATTTATTAAAACACTTGCCTAGGACAATAACATATCCAAATTTTAAACAAATCAGACAGTAAATAAAGAAGTTGATAATTGGCAGTATTTTTCAAAAATATTTTTTAATTTGACCGTAATAGTGAATTTGGGAAATGTAGGTGGAATTTATTAAAACACTTGCCTAGGACAATAACATATCTAAATTTTAAACAAATCCTTATATATTTTTAAAAACTATTCAGATTTGAAAGATGATTTAGAAACCGTAAATAAAGAAGTTGGCAATTGGCAGTATTTTTCAAAAATTTTTTTTAATTTGACCGTAATAGTGAATTTGGGAAATGTAAGTGAAATTTATTAAAATACTTGCCTAGGACAATCACATATCCAAATTTTAAACAAATCGGACAGTAAATAAAGAAGTTGGCAATTGGCAGTATTTTTCAAAAATATTTTTTAATTTGACCGTAATAGTGAATTTGGGATATGTAAGTGGAATTTATTAAAACACTTGCCTAGGTCAATAACACATCCAAATTTGAAATAAATCGGGCAGTAAATAAAGAAGTTGACAATTGGCAGTATTTTTCAAAAATATTTTTAATTTGACCGTAATAGTGAATTTGGGAAATGTAGGTGGAATTTATTAAAACACTTGCCTAGGACAATAACATATCTAAATTTTAAACAAATCGGACCATAAATAAAGAAGTTGGCAATTGGCAGTATTTTTCAACAATTTTTTAAAATTTGACCGTAATAGTGAATTTGGGAAATGTAAGTGAAATTTATTAAAACACTTGCCTAGGACAATCACATATCCAAATTTTAAACAAATCGGACAGTAAATAAAGAAGTTGGCAATTGGCAGTATTTTTCAAAAATATTTTTTAATTTGACCGTAATAGTGAATTTGAGATATGTAAGTGGAATTTATTAAAACACTTGCCTAGGTCAATAACACATCCAAATTTGAAATAAATCGGGCAGTAAATAAAGAAGTTGGCAATTGGCAGTATTTTTCAAAAATATTTTTTAATTTGACCGTAATAGTGAATTTGGGAAATGTAAGTGGAATTTATTAAAACACTTGCCTAGGTCAATAACACATCCAAATTTGAAATAAATCGGGCAGTAAATAAAGAAGTTGGCAATTGGCAGTATTTTTCAAAAATATTTTTTTAATTTGACCGTAATAGTGAATTTGGGAAATGTAAGTGGAATTTATTAAAACACTTGCCTAGGACAGTAACATATCTAAATTTTAAACAAATCGGACCGTAAATAAAGAAGTTGGCAATTGGCAGTATTTTTCAACAATTTTTTTAAATTTGACCGTAATAGTGAATTTGGGAAATGTAAGTGAAATTTATTAAAACACTTGCCTAGGACAATCACATATCCAAATTTTAAACAAATCGGACAGTAAATAAAGAAGTTGGCAATTGGCAGTATTTTTCAAAAATATTTTTTAATTTGACCGTAATAGTGAATTTGGGATATGTAAGTGGAATTTATTAAAACACTTGCCTAGGTCAATAACACATCCAAATTTGAAATAAATCGGGCAGTAAATAAAGAAGTTGGCAATTGGCAGTATTTTTCAAAAATATTTTTTAATTTGACCGTAATATTGAATTTGGGATATGTAAGTGGAATTTATTAAAACACTTGCCTAGGTCAATAACACATCCAAATTTGAAATAAATCGGGCAGTAAATAAAGAAGTTGGCAATTGGCAGTATTTTTCAAAAATATTTTTTAATTTGACCGTAATAATGAATTTGGGAAATGTAAGTGGAATTTATTAAAACACTTGCCTAGGACAGTAACATATCCAAATTGAAGACAAATCGGACCATAAACACTAAAGATAGTTTTTTAGCCTGAATTTGAAAATTAATTTTAAAAAATATAGAGGAGGGATGGGGATTGGGAAAATGTATTTAATATAGGCAAGGGTTAGGTACTAGTATAGGCCAAAAAGGAAATTCGTGTAGGGTAGGATCGGGCAAGTGTTCAAAAACTGATCCCCATAAGAATAACATGGGAAAAAAGTGCCGATTACGCCCCCTCTTTGTGGGTTTCTCTCTACTATTGTTAAATGACATTTGCTTCATTTAAGAAAAATTGAACCATATTGGATACGCCATCGCGGAATAAAATAAATTTGTTGAATGTAAAAGTGGGATTTCGGCCCGTCATTTCGAACCTTATTTCCACGCTGAAACCAATGCCGCATTTAAATATCACCTTTAGTTCTCATTATATCGACACTTTTTGACATGTCAAAAAAGTTTCTTAAAAATAAATCATCTTTCAAATCCAAAACCAAGATGGTGGCCGATTTTTTCAAAATTAAGCAAATATATGTTGGGTCTCAACCCCAAGTTTAAATTTAACAAAAATTTAATCCAATATGGCGGCCAAAAATATGAATAAGTTAAAGTGCGGTATAAGTTGGTCAACAATGACTGGTGGTAGTTTTGAGTCAATATGTAATGAAATGTAGAAAAAAGTAGGGAGGTCCTCATTTAAAACTCACGCTGTATGATAAAAGAAGAATTTTAAGTACAGCAATATTTCACGCTTTAGGAGTTTTACCTGAAAATCTACACTTTACATTATTCAGTATAATGTAGTTTTAATCTGACTATTAATAAATGAACAACTCATACAAGTATTGCTAAATTATGTTTTAATAACACAGATACAAATTATTGTAAAACTTTAACTATTTAAATAAATAAATTCAGAACACAATTCCTCTCTCTGCATGTAGATGATAAGGTTCTTTACACAATAAAATTCTACAGCGAGGTATGTAAATATAATCATCCGTAAGTAAATATTTGTCAGTAAATATTCATCTCACAAGGTATTCTGCGTTCGCCGGCCGTGAAGCTGCAGAGCATATATAGAGATTATCATGTCAATCTTTACACAATAAGGTCGTGATGAATATAAACATTCTACACACAGTACCAGTTCGTTACTCAGGTTTTGAGCTAAACAGTCCTTGGTTAAGGCAAACATGTAAGTAAAGAATGTTCTAGCTATACAAAAAAACATATAAGACGTAGTCTACTAAAAAATGTCTTCTAAACGTTGAACATAAAAAACTAATAATAATATATGTTAATGAAATGTTATTTACAAAGGGAACCATACTAGTATATATTTTCTTAATTATAAATATTTCAGCTAATGTGACTGAACAACTTTTAAATTTAAACGATTTAATTTAAAACGGGTTAGGAATCTCCTTCGTTAAGATAAATGTTTGGAGGTTAAAATTTTACTTAACTTGAAACAAAGGTCATATAAAAAAAGAGTTTCGCTCACTTAGGCCTATACTCAATTTTTCTTCAGTATTTTAATGCTATGAAATCTTCGGTAGAAAGTGTGAAAAAAATAAAATTTAAATACACGGTCTGGTATTACCATTTTGGTGATCGACCAACTATAATAAAGCAAATATTGTAAGAACTAAATACAGTATATGCAAATGACTTGACTTGCCTCCAAAAATTTTAACTTATTTATACAAATTTACCCATTTTTGGAACACGATTGGACTTCCAGACTTTGATTTTCTGAAATACAATTTTAAGTCATACTGGTTATATAGCATTTCAAAAGCAAATTGATTTGTAATAACTTATTTTTCGTTACAATAATTAAATGTCACAATATTAAGTGAAGTTACACCAACAGTGGTTTTGTTATTTCACATGTTGCATGAACGGTAAATAATATTCTAAAATATCTAACTCGTGAACAGTTTTTTTTTAAAATACAAAAATCATTATTTCTTAGTTTTATTACCATGAAAGTAACTAAAGAGAGAAAAATGCTTACTCATTACTAATGTTTTTGATGACAGCGGCTTTCTTTGTGGTAAACGATCACAGGTCATTAAGCGATGGTGTACATTACTTGAAAACATCTCCTTAAACATTATAATGGCTTAAAAGTGTTAGTTTTAATGTAAAATTTATAAAATAATAGAATAATCAGTTTAATATAGTGTACACTCCCAATGACGGTGATTTACTTTAAATTTATACTTTAGGATGAAATTAAAAATTTTCTTAAAAGAGTGAAAAATCAATCGTATATTATAATAAAACAAATTTGCATCATAAAATATTAAAATTTAGGTAGCTTCTTCCATAACAACTCTTTAAACTTTGGACGAAACATGGACGTTACTTAGAATTTGCATTTTAAAAGCAATGTAACTCATTTTACAACTCACATGATTTGATTACTGTTATATATTATAAATTATAATTACCTAGATATTATAATTTAGTATAGTAATAAAATATATAAAAAGCCCCTAAATTTGAATCTTTACTATAAGATTTAATGTTTTTAGCTTACAAATCCTTAATATTGGAGATAGTAAAACTTGTTTTGGATCTTCTAAGGGTTACTAGGTTGTACTAATTTGTTGGATTAATTACTTAATTTTAATTTAACTATGATTATTTTAAGTTATATGAATAAATAATAGCAATTTAATCATATGTAATAAAAAATCCTTTAGTTGGTAAACATTTATTTCAATACAGTAACGAAAATCCAAGCGCCAGAAATACCAAGTACTACATAAATCCACGTTTTAACTGTAAGCATTTAAGATAAAAAAGTCAGTATTCCTAAAATGTAAAAGTAACCTTAATGGTAAGTAGAGATAAACTCAAAAATAATTAACAGCCATGACAGCCTTGGCCGTGGATAAGCCGAGACATCCCTTCTTCTTTATCTAATTTATGAGCACCGCTATTTGTGGGATTTCGGGCTCGGTCAGCTTGCAAGTCATTTTTAACTGTGGTATTGTTTTGAATTTTATTTGCCAGATTTTATTGCCTATAAGAGACTTTTAATTAATTTATCTAGGATCGTTTGATAGATTTACATATCAACAAATTTCCTAAACATATTACTACAACTGGTGTAGTTAAGAAGATGCACATTATTGGTTCTGTTGAATACAAAGTGTACGAATAAGGGGATAAGATATAAAAATATTTGACTTATTTTTAATAGAAGTTTATTTACATTGAAATAATCATTGAGTACGCCCATTATTAGTATATTAATATTATTATCGTTTTACCACGCCTTCCCATAATTTTATTCCGTCCCTATTAATAAGATTTATTCCAAAACTCTTTGATGTTTCCATATTTCCTATCTTGCAGTTGTGAAGAAGGGAACTTTACGACATGAACGTATTCTTTATGCATTTACTTTCCAATTTGTTGTGACTAGTTAACACATTCAGAACATGGAATATTTAATTCGTGTAAACAAGACGGTTTTTTAATTAAATGAGATAGGTTAATTACCATTGCCAAAGACGGGGTGGATATGCAAATTAAGTGGTTAGCGGAGTACCGTAAATGTATTCATTAAGAGACCACTTAACCAATATGCCTGCGAGAATTACAACCACAAATCCCAACTAGTATGAGAAGGTTATGTTAGGTATGTGTGTACATTTCTTAAATATATCAAAAGTAGAGTGGTGTGTATACATTTATCACTCTCCTAAACTGATTTCTGAGGGTTTAATATTGAAATGATTATTTTTCGAAGGTTTGTTGTCGTATACTTTCAACCAGCTAAACACACACAAAACCTATAATAGGTGCCACAAAAAAATCAAGAAATAATGTAACCTTGGTATGCATACTCAAGATCTACAGGGTATAAGATATCATTATGTAATATTACTCATTCAATTTAAGCAATATTGTTATGATACTGAGTACACCAAGGAGGAGGTATACAAGTCCAAACCTTGAACAGTGGAGCAATCGGAAAACAGAATTAAGAGGTTACTATTATCCTAATTGCCGTCCTTGAGTGAAATTTAAATTGTAACCCTAACCGTTTGAAGAAGTTGATTGACAAAACTGGTGTCCATGTTTAGTTTTAACGGATTCCTATGTTTTATTATGTTGCGAAGCACACGCACGTGTTTTTTTTTAATAACAATTATTAGTAAAAAATTTACATCAGTACCTAGTTTGATATCTAGTTACTTTTTAACCACCCTGTAGATAACTCCACTATACTTGAACATTTATTAAAAGGGAAGGATATGTCCTGTATATATCATACTCGGACAACAATACTACGATCTTAACGAATAAACCAAATACTACATTATTTAATTATTTATCTTACTTCTTATTTCTGATATGCCCCTGAAAAATAATTCTTAAACTGAACGTTTCGCTTTACCAAAAACACCATTAAAACAATTCCAGATGAATGTACTAGGTTCTTTGGAGGACCAGATCTTGAATCTCGGAAGTCTGAAAAGTTACCGAATGACGTTTTGATTTTACAGGAGAAAATATACTACGTCTCACAACACTACAAATTATATTTACACATCAGAAAATCATGTTTTTAACTTCTGCAATTCATAGGAGATAAAAACTTCCATTACATTTATATAATGACAGCATTGTAAGCTCATTAAATGTGTTGTATAATTATCCACCAATGTTTTATAATATCAATCGAAGTATACTTAATGTAATAGAATAAATGTTACGAGGATACAATCATAAGTAATTATGTAATGTATTATAGTTACAAATATCACTTTTTATGTGCTTTATTGCATTGTGTTGCGAAGAATAGATTCTATCGAAAACCTAATCATGTTATCAAGAGATATTTTTGGGTACAATATCAGAAGGTTCCTAAAATTCAGGGGAAAAAATTACTTCAAGGACAGATCGGTAGCTGCAGTTCATTTCAACAAATCCGTAAGTCCAAAATCATAAACATGTGATGGTGTATGAATTTGGGAAAACTGATTGTTTGAAGAAAGAATATGTTAAACCTGTTAATATAAAACATAATAAAAACTAAATATTTGAGTAAAAATGTGATGTTTATAATGTCCTAACTTCTCCTATGTAATGCACTTGAGCATTGCTCTTGAACATACGCAGGTAAGAAACACTAAGAAACTAAATGAGTCTTGATGATATTCATAAGAAACCGCTCTTGTTTTTAGACATTTAAAATATAAATCGTGTTAATTTAAGGAAAATGCTTTCAATTAGTTGGTGTGAAAGGATGTTGTGCGCTAAAAGAAAAACGAGTATACTTAGCCAAATTACACGATTAGGAGAGAATTAGTTTAGAATAAGGAAGCCATTTTATAAAGATTTATGTTTTTGTGAATTTATTGTAATGCCCTTCATACAAAATATTTAGTTTTTTTTTCAGAAAATAAAACCATACAGTTTAAAACTAATGTTATAACTAGAATCGTTAACGAGAAATAACCTTTGTAACTTTGTTCACATGTTGCTGTTAAAGTAAGCCACAAGGAAACATAAATAATTTCGTATGTAAAAACCAACGTTAACAATTCTCATCACTTTACCTTTGATTTTGGTGTAGAATTAGTTAAATATAATATTATGATTCGTAAACCTAGGACAGTAGAATATCAAATATCATGTATTATACAGCTAGGTGTCAAGTTATGTAAGGTATTATCATGTACCAATAAGTAGTTGTTCAAGTTTTCTAATTACTTCGATTGCGCAGCAGTTGGAGTTTAGTTTCCATAACTACAACTTTTATGCCACCTTTAGTTGTGTAACTTTAACCTACATTATTATGAATTGGAAGGAATAAATTTCAAACTTCAAAAAGTAATATAGGTAACCCCCTTTTAGTATACAATATGCGTCAATGCTATTTTTATAGGTAGGCCTAAAAACATGTCAGTTAACTATTTATTTATTTACTAAGTAAAGTAAAGTTTGTACAACCTTCTGGCCGGGGTCTGTTGTCAGAGTTCTCAGGTCCCACTAGTGCCTCTGACATGACCTGTCGACTACTTCTGTAACCAGGACCAACAGCTTAACCATCCTTCCTAAGCACGGTGACAGTTTCAAAAGTCATATGAATTTCACCGGGAATTGAACCCGGGTCTTTTGTATGGTAGGCTAGTACTCAACCAACTCAGCTATGACTGTCTGTTTATTTACTAATGGATATTATATTTTACAGTTGATGGTACGATGATTACTTTCAATATAGCATGCAGTTAAACTAAACATAACAAGGTAACAAAGTACCTAATTATGTAAATTTTTTAAAAACATCATACAATAAGCACCATCAATGATAAGAGTAGAAAATAAATACATGGTACTAAGAGTTACAGAAGCATAATATTTATTGTGTAGAGCTATTATTACAATACAGATTATTTCATTCTAGAGAATGAAACGTGATTAGTTCCCGAAACAATACTAGTTTTAGACACTTACTAAGAGCCAAAGACGGATTAAAAGGTACGTATCCTTTTTTTGTAACAACTGTTCAAGGGTTCTGGAGGCTACACAATAAATTTATCAAAGGGAAACATAGTTTGTTACAATTTAATTTAACAGGATGTTTATTTAGAAGTTAATTTAATATTAGTTGTAAACTATTTTAGTAGTTTAATTTAGTTAGTATTTCCAAGCGCCCACTACATTATCATGTCAGATAATATATCACAGAGTTAATTTTTTTTTCAATGTGTATAGTCATTTTTCCACACGTGTTGCATGGTGTTGTTCAATTTATAATAGTAATAAACTTTCCCTTATGAAAAAGTTGTTTCTGGCCAGATCTGGCCATATCAAAATTCCAGATCTGATTTGATTAGACCAAATATGGTTTCCATGTTCTTACATGGGCTTGCTGGCCAAATATGTTTCCCATATCTGGTTTTGTTGTCCAGATATGGCTACCTTATATGGAATTGTTGTCCAGATATGGCTACCTTATATGGAGTTATTTATATGGCTACCATATATGGCTTTTATATATGGGATTTGTTCAGATATGACTCCCATGTCTGAGGTTGTTTCCAAACATGGCTTCCATATATGGGTTTTTCCTAGATATGGTTCACATATCTGGGATTGTTTTCTAATATGGTTTCCATATCCGGGTTTTTTGTCCAGATTTGGTTCCCATAACTGTATTGTAGATCAGATATGGTTCCAATAGATGTGTTTTAATTGTTATTAAAGTATTAGTGTAGGTAAGTTTATTTGAACACATCACATAGTTATAACACTATTATTTGGTTACTGATTTCCCTGAATTTCCCTGACAAAATGGTAAATTTTCCCTGACTCTTGCCTTAAAATGCACACTTTTTTGCAATTGGTTCCTAATATGTGAAAAATATGTCTCCCTCTTCTCCATAGCCATCCAATTATAACGATTTCCATCCTGATTATTTTATTTTATTTTCTATTTTAATGTTTTAATGTTGTTGCCCAATTCATGTATTGCCTTACCAGAGATGGTTTAGTTCCTCTTAGTTGCATCATATAAATCAATTTAACTGTTGTACAATATTGCTTAGCGTTTACGATTAAGTTAAAAACTTTCCCTGACTTTCATCAAATAACAAGCATTTTCCTTGACTTTCTGAATTTTTCCAACTTTTTCCCTGATCTTTCAAATTCCTTGACTCTCCCTGACTTACCAGAACGTGTGAACACATAACAAATGTATAAACAAGAATAAACACATCACATATGTACTAACAAGGATAAACATTACACGATTCATGGCGAGTAACGGTTACGATGCAGATCAGTAATGATTAATACTGATTAGATCCCATCGATTCTAGATGAAATGAAACGAAAACCCTTCCTTGTATTTAAGGTTCCTACACTAATTACCAAATATAGCCCAAACAACCCTATTACAACATAAAGTGGACATACCAGTAATCTAAAAGCCCGGGATACACGAGAAAGGTTTTTACTCTCAGAGAGTTTGTGCTAGTTTCATGCGTCGTGTAAACGGTGCCGTAGTCAGCTTGCCGACTCATTGTACCTAAGGAAACACGATATCTATAAAAATCTGATCGGTAATTCTTTTTCTTCGATTTTAAATTAACAATGATGTCGCTTCAAGTCACGTCTCGTGCCGCACCATTACTTGTTGGGTATATTTAAAGAGGGGAGGCGGTACTTTTGAATAACATTTTATTAATTTCTTACGGCACTGAACGAAACATTTGGGTATATATATTTGTTCTTCGAAAACACTTATGTGGTGGTGGAAGCTATTTTAAACGGAACGGTCCAAGGACACGTGGAGTCGTCGGCGGCGACCGGCAAAGATTTAAGCGATGTGAGAGCTCTTGAGATGTTTATGACACCGACCGGACAACTTTCCTTTACCAATGACTCGTCTAGGTCTTAGGGGGTGGTATTTTAGCACGACTCCAATTTTCTTCAGTATCAGCTGGGGTGTTCAAGTGATCAGTGGTATTCGTAAATCTTAAAGATATAAAATCTAAGTAGTTTAATAGTTTTTATTGTGTTGTTTCGTGTTTGTGTTTCAGTCGACATACCGTGTAGTCCTTTGATATAGATATAATGTTTTTTAATCAGATGTGTTGCAGTGTTTTTCTTTACCGTTCAATGTGTTTTTCATTGAGAAGAACTGGGGTAAATGTTACCACCTTTTAAGCTCATTAACTTAATTATTAAACATATTTTCTTTTGCAAAATAATAAGTTTAATGCAGTTTTTTTTAATAATACTCGCTTTTTCTGCAGTTGTACCCATGTTATTGTTTGATAAATTTCGAAAGTGTAAAAAGACGATTGGTAATTTTTTATTTGGTATCGCTCGTATTTCTTACTTCCCCAGAGAGAAAGGCAAGGGAGGTCTATGATAAAAACATGTGAAACAATAGTTCTAGTCACTGTTTCCAAGAAATCCATTTTTGATACTTTTTGGAAGAGAAATAAGCATATTAAAAATTTTCTATAAGATTTCGCAACGAAATATACGGAAATCATACTACTCGGATTTTGCCCCTTTCCAACCGACTAATTTGTTTTTAACAAAATGTGGGGTTCTCTTTATACGCTAGCGTATTGTAGCTCTCCCAAAAGACCAGTAGACAAATATTTCGGACAAGAAATCTCTCCCACGTTTTAAAATCGTCAACTGGAGGAGGTAGGTTTCCCGCCCACTAACCAAATTACATCACGACATTATTATTTAACTGGAATATTCGTTTTTCAATAAAGACGAACTTGTGAAGTAATGTTTTTTGAAGTGACGTTACCCAATGTTTTTATAGCTTGAAGCTGAAAGAGTTATCGCATTTGTATTGATCCAACTGTTTAAAGATTAAAATACTTAAAATTAATTAATATAATACCTAATCATAGTACTTTATTACACTTAACATCCTCTTTAATAATAGCGTGTACGTGTAACCACCTATTCCAAGTAAACTACTAAACGTAGAGAGGCCAGGCTGGTGTCAAAAGATTTCCCATAGGACAAGGATGATGAAAGATATACAATATTCTAAATTTATTTAGTTATAAGCTTGCAATTGGCAAAAAACACTGTTTCTTTCGGCCATACTTCATTTGCAATCATTGTGTTTACCATGTGTTCCCTACTTTGCATCCAAATTTATTACAACAGGTGAGTAAAGTCATTGATTTTGAATACAGAAAGTTAAGGTTGTTTTTGTAAACATTGCAGACAACTATTCCTAACTAAACTGAGGGTTTTGGATTTAAATTTACAAGCAGTAAGGAACAAAAATTCCATGCGAAATGGGAATAGAGTTTATAATACTTTATAAAAGTGTCGGCAAAGTTCAATTCAGATTTATGTATTCTATATTTACTATTTATATTTAAGTTTTGTTTACTCTTGCGGCGGAATTTGTTTTTTTTTCACTGTTAATTGAACCAGATTCAGATGATGTCCTTTTGATAAATCCTGGTGTCAGAAAATATGACAGCAGGGCGGCATTCTAGCGGTTCATTTCTGGTATTGTACTTTTGAAAGTGGTGTGTAAAACTGAACAAAAAGCTTTTTTAAAACTCGATGATTAAATTCCGGTTCAGTTTTTAACGAATTTCCCCTATAGGGAAGAAGCTATTACCGTAGGTCTCATGGTAAGTCTTAAGCCCGAGACCATAATAACTTTTCATATTGAGGTCCCCAGATGCTAAAAATACCATTCGTTCAAATTTTTATATATGTATATATATATATATATATATATATATATATATATATATATATATATATATGTGTGTGTGTGTGTGTGTGTGTGTGTGTGTGTCCGTAAGCACGATAACTCTCGTAAAAAAGGTCCGATCTTAATGAAATTTGGTACAAATGTGTAAAGTACCATTTATTTGAACGAGTTCGAAAACCAGATGAATCGCACAATCCGAAGGGGGTTTTTTGGGGGGTTTTGTACCCCAAAAATGTTTTTTTTTGGGGGTTTTCACATTTAATTTCAATTTAAATAAAATTTTAATTTATACCATTGAATTCAGCTTGAAAATACAAACAATTTGGTATTTTGATCTTTTCTCTACGTCAATTGGTTACCGAGATATTGAAAGTACTAAACACAGTACGTTGTCTAATGTTATTCTTATGGAGAAAAAGAAAAATTTTATATCTCGCTTATTTATGAACATAAACTGGCAAAATTTGGTATATGGCTTGATCTGGTTATGGTTTATTGTTGTTTGCACAAAAAACAATTTTTCGCCTATGGCTCCTGTAGCAGCAAACCTAGGTACTTGGTCCCCATGTTATTCTTATGGAAAATACTTAAAATGTTATATATCGCTTATTTATGAATGTATATGGATGAAACTTGGTATGTGTCTTCACTAAGATGAGTTCTATTGATATTTGCATGAAAACCCATTATTTTGTATGCCTTGTTGCAGCAAACCTGCGTACTCATCCCCAATGTTATTCTTATGGAGGATAATTAATATTTTAAATATCGCTTGTTTGTGAATACATTTCTTATGAATCCTGTTAAGTGTTATAATGTGTTATGTTATATATTCATTGGAAATTCGCTGAGTATGCAGGTTTGCTGCGAGGGGGGTGTTTTCTAAATGTCTAGTTCAATTTTGATTTTACGTGCTGTATATTAAATGAAATTGAGTGAATCTGGATGAAACTCTGGTAAGAAATTTAATACAATGGATAAGAAAACTAGGGACTATTGACCTATCGTATTAGGATTGAATACAATGTGAAATATTTTCCATTCAGTTTATAGCTCACTAAAATTTCCTGTGTGCAACTTTTGCATCCCGTTTTGAGAAGCGAAAATATTAATTAAATATAATAATAATACACCATATAATAATAATACACCATAACCTGTTGTAAAAAAAAGGAAATTTTGTATTATTATCATAGTAATTAAAACAAGATAAGAATTATAATGTACTAAATGTAAATAGTAAATTGAATTTAAATAAAATATTATGTTCAGTTTGAATTATTAAAACGTTGACTATAAATAATTTAAATTATATAAAATAAATCAAGGGGTGTTCTTTTCATTGCTCTTGATGATTTAACAATTAAATCTGATGTAATCAATGTTTAATCACATTTTATAATTATAAATTGTTTTACACTAGTTAATCTTTTGCGTTTATTTTAAGATTTTTGAACCACAATCGTAACTTTTGTGAATAAAAACAAAACATAATTGTTTTCAGCAATATTTTTATATTTCTTAATTGTGGTGTACCTATTTCTAATATATACGTTTCATGATAAACTAGAGTTTGTTGTCTTAAGTAATACAATGTAGAAACTTAAACAACTTGATTACAAACTAATAGGAGTTACAACAAGGGTTATTGTTGTTCATAGTTTGGTTATGGAAATTGATCAAAGATCGACCGGACTGCTACACAGGTCCATTACCTGGGTTAACTGGGTCACTAACTTAGTCACTATCTAATACATGGCGAAACTGATTACCTATCGCCTTGAGCTTTATTGAGCTGAGTTTATAGCTAGATATAACATAAGAATAATGTTATGCGATTGCATTGTCCGTATATTGTTGAAATAATCCATTATAAAAAAGTTCAGATATGGCCAGATAAAAAAATATTATATCTGGTGATATGTGGTTTTTGACCTTATCTAACCAGACATGGATATATTTAGCCAGATATGGTAAACCATATATAGCCATATATGGGGAAACAGATATGGTTTAATCTGGTCAGATGTGGGAACTATGGCTTTATATGGATAACCAGATTTGGTCTCACCTGCCAAGACAAGTAACCCAAATATGGAATCATCAGGACATATAAGGTCTTATATGGCCAGATATAGAAAATATGATATTATATCTGGAAAACATATATGGTCTTGTCTGCACAAATATGGGGAATGTATATGGCCTTATATGGACAAATATTGGTTCTATATATGACCTTATATGGACAAATATGTGATCTATATATGGCCTTATATGGACAAATATGGGATCTATATATGGCTTTATATTGTTTTATATGGATAGTAAGATTTGGTCACGTCTTTCCAGATGTGTAATTCCTGTATATGGCCGCATCTGGACAAATATTCTTATATGGCTAGATACAGGAAACGAGGTATGATCATATATGGTCAAATATGGAACCCAGATATGGCCTTATCAGGACAGATATGGGTTATATAAGTGTCCTTATATCGCCATATATAAAGAAAAATTGTAACAAACACACACCGATGAGAAAGTAAGAAGTGATTCAGAAAACCTTTACTTATTTTTATCCAAATAACATCTATTTCAACTTTTGGGAACATATCTTAAAGTACACCATGTATACCAATTGTTATTATGATATTACTAGCTGTAATTAGCCCGTCAAAAATGACGGGCCTCAATAAACTAAAAAGGTTGTGTTCACTAAAACAAATTTTTAAAAGCTAATTTTGAATTGCATGTAACAAAATTAATCCGCTGGGGAAAATTTAAATCCCCCAACATAATGCATATTAATATATTTGTTAGAATTGTCTAAATTCAAAAAGAAGTATTTTTATGAAATATATTTTACGCCTGCATACAATAGCCAAAAGGGTTTAGTTGACACTTTGTTGTTAGTTTAGCTTTGGATGTTGAATCAAACACATTTTGGTGTCACTTCAAGCCAAATTTTGAAAACCTGCAGTTAAAATGATATTAAGTATTCAAAGGTTTGTTCATCCGGGTCAAATTTGTAATACAAATTAAACCAACCCAACTACTTTCACTGTTTTTATACTAACTAAAAGATAAAAAATACAGTCTACATACTTACCAACGTTAAATTTTACTTCATATGCTAACATATCAACTATCTAAAGACAGACCAACAAAAATACATAATTTATATATATATATATATATATATATATATATATATATATATATATGTTATTAATACGCTACAAGCAAACTTTGTAAACAATAAGACTTTTTGTTTTATGATTTACACCCACATACTATACACTAAAACGCGCGTGTAGGTGAGCAGATAACGGACTTTAGATTTTCGATTTAGGTCTCAGGGCTCTGCCCCATGGGACTTCCAAGTCCCCATGCTATTCATATAACTGAGAGTTTTATTTGGTTTGTTTGTATCACATGTGTTGTTTCTTAATTAAATTAAATTAAATAAACAGCTGTTATAAGGATTACCTATAACCACAGACTGTCATTGTCTTGTTTACTATTTAACTATTTAATTAATATTTTCGCTTCTCAAAACGGGATGCAAAAGCTGCACACAGGAAATTTTAGTGAGCTATAAACTGAATGGAAAAATATTTCACATTGTATTCAATCCTAATACGATAGGTCAATAGTCCTGTCAATAGTTTTCTTATCCATTGTATTAAATTTCTTACCAGAGTTTCATCCAGATTCACTCAATTTCATTTAATATACAGCACATAAAATCAAAATTGAACTAAATTTTTAGAAAAAAAAAACTGAACCGGAATTTAATCATCGAGTTTTAAAAAAGCTTTTGGTTCAGTTTTACACACCACTTTCAAAAGTACAATACCAGAAATGAACCGCTAGAATGCCGCCCTGCTGTCATATTTTCTGACACCAGGATTTATCAAAAGGAAATCATCTAAATCTGGTTCAATTAATAGTGAAAAAACAAATTTCGCCGCAAGAGTAAACAAAACTTAAATATAAATAGTAAATATAGAATACATAAATCTGAATTGAACTTTGCTGACACTTTTATACAGTATTATAAACTTTATTCCCAATCCGCATGGAATTTGTGTTCCTTACTGCTTGTAAATTTAAATCCAAAACTCTAAATATAGTTAGGAATAGTTGTCTGCAATGTTTACAAAAACAACCTTAACTTTCTGTATTCAAATCAATGACTTTACTCACCTGTTGTAATGAATTTGGATGCAAAGTAGGGAACACATGGTAAACACAATGATTGCAAATTAAATATGGCCGAAAGAAACAGTGTTTTTTGCCAATTGCAAACTTATAACTGAATAAATTTAGGATATTGTATACTTTTCATCACCATTGCCCTAAGGGAAATCTTTTGACACCAACCTGGCCTCTCTACATTTAGTAGTTTACTTGGAATAGTTAGTTACACGTACACGCTATTATTATATAGGATGTTAAGTGTAATAAAGTACTATGATTAGATATTATATTGATTAATTTTAAGTATTTTGATCAATAAACAGTTGGATCAATACAAATGCGATAACTCTTTCAGCTTCAAGCTATAAAAACATTGGGTAACGTCACTACAAAAAACATTACTGCAGAAGTTCGTCTTTATTGACAAACGAATATTCCAGTTAAATAATAATGTCGTGATGTAATTTGGTTATTGGGTGGGATATCTACCTCCTCCAGTTGCCGATGTTAAAACGTGGGAGAATTTTGTTGTCCTTAGTATTTGTCTACTGGTCTTTTGGGAGAGCTACAATACGCTAGCGTATAAAGAGAACCCCGCATTTTGTTAAAAATAAATTAGTCGGTTGGAAAGGGGAACAATCCGAGTAGTTTGATTTCCACATATTTCATTGTGAAATCTTTTAGACAGTTTTTAATATGCTTATTTCTCTTTTAAAAAAAACATAAAATATGAATTTCTTGAAAACAGTGACTAGAACTATTGTTTCACATGTTTTTATCACAGACCTCCCTTGCCTTTCTCTCTGGGGAAGTAAGAAATACGAGCGATGCCAAAGAAAACATTACCAATCGTTCTTTTACACTTTCGAAATGTATTAAACAACTAGTAGAATGTACCCGTTCTTTGCACGGGTTAGAAAGGTAAGTTAGCTTGAAACAGCTGTCTTGCTTCTACTGTTTAAGCTGTCAAATGGAAGTGGTCTCAGCTGTTCACATTACAGTTTCTGAATAGTTACCTTCTTCTGAAATGTAAACATTGAGACTCAGGACGTTTACGGGGCGTAACCAAAGGGGATTTTATATAGCTGAAAAATATAAATATAAATAACAGCTCTTGAATTGATACAACCATATTAATAGTATTATCGAAAAGCTCATGAACAATATTGAATTTTATTTTGCTTTCATCAGCAACTATCCCTGATTCATGTTTCATAAGGTACAATACAGATTACAGGAATCCGCTTGTACATTTTTATCTCTTGCTTTACTCGCTTTACATAGACTCGCTATGAAACTAAAACTAATTGCAATCTTTCATAAACCTTTCTAAGCTTCCCTGTTGGAATAATAACATTTAATAGGTTATTCTCGGATACAGATAAGTTGAACATAATATTAATTCCAATTTTTGTTATAACGATTGTGGTTAAATTATCAAAATATCATATTAAAATTTATTTGCATGGTAGTAACTAAAATTATATTCATAAACTAGAGTTGCAAAATGTGATTAATGATATAATTTGTATACAGTTTATTTTTCTGAATAAATCTTTGTTATATTAAAAAAAAACTAAATATTTCAATACCAATATCTTAAATATCAATGATTTTTCCAGTAAAAATTGTATTTCTATCAATTTAAATGCAAAGTAGCCTGTATTAACTGGGTTTGTAAGATATAGTTATGACAATACCGCTCTTCACTCCGTGTTTACGGCGCCGGCGGGCTGCTCAAGTTAAACTTATAAACTACCCGTATTGTAGTTGTGCTCTACAGTAGATACACGAAGCACTTCACAATTTTATTTGCCATACTATTATATTCGTATTCGTTTTATTTTGAAACTAGGTAATGCTATAATCATTAGGTTGGATCACTAAAGCGGTTTGAATCCAAAAATTGGCAAAATATGTTATATACTACTGTACATTAAAATATGTATGTTATGAGTTTAATGTCTTTGAACACAGACAGAACAGATGTAAACGAAACTGCTCTTGTAGGTCGTAAAATAAGCTTGTCCCTATTTCTGGAGAACGCCCTTTGAAATAAACGACTTCTCTTGCGAAGGATAAACCTGAAATTCCAGCTTCTTTAACAGTTCCTGCATAAGTTTAATTCATTGCAGAAACATATATGTTTTAAAACTAAGAAAATAATATTTTTAGTTTACCACGAGTAAACCCAGATAGTTTTTAAACTAGATTATATTTGTTAACCAGCTTGGTTAAGACACTACACATTTATATTTTTCACTCCAGTGTGCATTCAGATTATTCAGATTATACAACTGCTCTTGTTGTAGTGTTGTTAGTTCATAACATTACCAATCAAACATTCGATATTGAATCGTGCAGCTCTGAATGTAGATGTTTTTCAAAACCTCAAAATGCACTTCTATGCAAGGGCAACAGCTATGATTAGTAAAACGCAATAACGCATTATGCAATAAAATAATAATAATAATAATAGTTGGGTTTTTTATTATGAATAATTTTTGAGGTGATAGTCTAGCTTATAAAGATTTATTAATACACCCAACTATTAATTAACTATTAATAAATTAACCATTTAATTTTTGCAGATCTTATACCGTATTATGTAGAGATGTGCCAAGCAGTTACATGAGCGAAACAGTGCAGCTAGTTCCACAGCGGCCGCGGAACTTGTTCCAAAAGTAGTTCCAGCTGCAGCTAGTTTGGCCTTCGTTACTAGAGTCTCAAAACAGTCGGACGCTGCAGCTGTTTTCGGAACTAAACGCTGCAGCCTTAACTTACTTTCAATTGCTTTAATATATTGTTTGTAGAGAAAACTGATTCTTAAAATTAATAACTTTGCTAACGAGCTGTTTAAATCTTTATAGATAATAATGACCTCTTGTAATGTAAATTTATTTTTAGAGTTAAATACTTAAAAATCACAAAACATATATGAACAAGTTTGAATAGCTTAGTATTTAAATTAATTGCAAAAATAAAAATAGAATTTAGAAAAATATTTAACACACGATTGTGGTTACTGTTTAAGAAAACATTTTCAAATAATTGTAATGCACACTAAAAATAAGCAATAATATTACAATATGGTTGCATTAAACTATGTACAAGAGGTGGAATGCAGCAGGGAAACAAAACCAATATTTCAAAACACATTAGCGATGTCTTCGCGATCAGTATCTTATTGAGACTGGACAGGAGGGATGTGCAGAAAGAAATCAGATAAACAATTTCCTGTCTCAACATGAAAGAGTAGGCCCAGGCCTGGGGTTACGCTGCAGCTGTTTTGGTTTCTCGGTAACTCCCAGTTTCAGTTACAGAAAACTAGCTGCAGCTAACATCCAGTTTCAGTTACAGAAAATGGGTTGCAGCTGGTTTGAAAAGTAGTTCCGATCGGAACCGAATTGCTGGTCACGTTGGAACGGTTGGAACTCCTTTCATTCTCGGAACGTTGAAACAAAGCAGTTCCAGCTGCAGCGACAAATCTCTAGTATTATGTCCTGTTTTGCGAATATTTTTACTTATCTTCACAATTTATAAACTGACTTCACAATTGTCATTTTATAATTATTGTTTTCCATTTTATTTTAAAAAATACCCCCGTCGCAGCAAACCTGCGTACTCAGCGAATTTCCAATGCATATATATGTGACACACTACTATATAGAGCTATTTACCAAGTTTCACAAAAACATATCCATAAATAAGTGATATATAGCATTTTATTTATTCTCCATAAGAATAACATTAGGGTTGAGGATGCAGGTTTGCTGCAACGGGGAAGATAAGTAATGTGTTTTTTTTGCAATTATCAATACAACTGGACCAGGTGAAGCTACATACCAAGTTCTCTTAATGTAGGTTCATAATTAAGGGAGATATACAACTTTACTTAATCTCCATATGAATAACATGGGGGCCGAGTATGCAGGTTTCCTGCTACGGGGACTATCAACAAAAAACTTGTTTTTGTGCTAATATCAATATACCACAACTAGTTGAAGCCACATACCAAGTTTCATCAATATACATTCATAAATAATCGAGATATAGAATTTTATTTATTCTCCATAAGGAGAATATAACTTAACGTTATAATTATAATATAATTATATAATTATTATTACGTAAAAAAAACGTAAAAATAATACGTAAAAATTATAATAACGTTATTATTATAATATTATATAATTGGACAACGTACTGTGTTTAGCACTTTGAATATCTCTGCAACGGTTGGACGTAGAACAACGATTAAAACACTAAAATGTTTGTTTTGTTGAGCTAAACACATTAATAAACAGAAAAGTGAAGTTTTTAGTAAAACTATCTGAGAAAAATCTAAAAACCTTTTCCCTATAAGATTAACATGGGAAACGTTTTTTGGATTTTCTCCGCAACCACTTAACCTAGGTTAATGATAAAAAATAATGAATTATTTGTTTTTTTAAGCTCTATAAAATGGTTATAATTCAAATTGAGTGTTTTTAACATTTTGGGGTCAAATTTGCAAAAAACCGATTTTTGGACAAATGTAAACCCCCATAAAACCCCCTTCCCATAGACCGATCGATCTGGTTTTCGAACTTAAAGTCATAAATGCTTCTCTTCACATTTGTGCTAAATTTCATCAAAATCGGGTGTTTCTTTCAAAAGTTATCACGTTAACGGACACACACACACACACACACATATATATATATATATATATATATATACATATATATAAATTTGAACGAATAGTGTTTTTGGCATCTGGGGACCTCAAAACGAAAAGTTATCATGGTCTTGGGCTTAAGTCTTACCATGCCACCTACGGTAATAGCTTCTTCCCTATAGGGGAAATTCGCTAATATATTTAAATTACCATGAGAGTTTGTATATGTTTGAGTTGCCTCGTTCGACATTTAAATGCATCTATCCATATTATTATTTTATTTTAAATAATGTAATGCTTATTATTTAAACACGTTAATGGGCATGGTAAACAATTTCTTTAGTAGTAGGTTTTCGGTTCTTCCATGCTGAAACATGATTCTTATATATTTTTAAAAAAATAACAGTTTAACCAACGTAAAGATTATCACAACCATTACAACTGATTTTATATACACCGGGCTTATCAAACTTATCACAATCTTCTATGTTAAGCTGCAGAATCTGACTGCCTTGTACTACCTTTTGTGTTTATTTTACCGTCTTGCATGTAAGTACAATATAAGTGTAGATATACTTTGCACTGGTGTAAGACGTATTTTATTTATCCTGTTTAGTCATAATAAAATCCACTTATCCAGGTTTATTTATTATTTAAACCAATATTGGTAGAACGAATCTCATAGAACGTTTGAATCGGTGTTAGCTGAGGTGCCTGCGGCTAGCTGCAACCACATGCTGTTGATACAGGCCTCATCATAAATCTTTCACGCAAACACACTGCTATCAAGATTTCCTGCCATATTCGTTATTATTTACCAGTATTTTTAGTATAAAACAACAAATATGTTTCTATAAGCCCAACGTGATATCAGTTAGTTCGGATTTGAGACGAGAAATATATGCTTTTAAAGTCACGGATATTTTAAACAAAGTCTGAAATTTCGTTTCAGTCTTTATGGTTTACCAAAAATAAAAACAGATTTATCAATCGTTATTAATTTAACAAAACAAATTAAAACAAATTGAAACTTTTTAAAGTGCTCTTATTTCATAAGTTACACTTATGAATATTTTATTTAATTTTTGTATTTAATTATTTTCCAAAAAAACTCACTAACCTGTTTAAGACGTTGATGTTTTATAACCCTTGTAATTAAAAATTGTTTCAGTCAACTTATTCATATTAAAACTGTTAAGCTGGTTAATTTAGTTGTACTATATCCTTAAAATTTCTTTATATAATAGTAAACCAGCCAATCTGCTAAAAACATAAAACATTTAAATGTGTTTAATGACTAATTTGTCACCTTAAACTAAATAAATTAAATTTTAAATGTAACTCACGTAAAAAAATTGTTTTGTTTAAAAGATAGCTCGATGTATGCAAAATCATGGAAACATGAAATGTTTGTTTCAAATAGTTGACAGGTTAAAAAATATTTAACTATGATGCTGTTGTGATGTGTCACGCGTAAATATTTATTAGGTAATTCCACGCTCGGTATCACCGGGAATGGCGGTTGACAGACAGAATTACCAACATGGTTCTGCATGTCTAGCAACGGAGTAATAGCGAAGGGAATGGACTTTTGTATAATTTATACTTTATCCCCCTTAAGGCAACAGTGATATTGCAATCTGTAGATTTGTCATTATTTAGGAAGTTTTACAAATTTTTGTAATTACTGACATTTTTTATTAATATAACTTACAATAATTAGTTTTAAAGGTTCAGTTAAAATCCAAAAACTATTATAACCCCAACTTATCTCGAGCATGTTTTAGTTTAACGGATGAAACCAGATTTTATTATTCCTCAACTTTAATTATTCCTCAATTAATAGTACGCCAATGTATTAAGCCATCTATTTTAGCCATTGTCTAACAACTGTGGGGACAGTAACCTTAATTCTGTGATGTTAGAACAAAATTAACTTCTAGTTACAGCTACCATATTTTGCACGTTTTCTTTTCAACCTACCAAATGTATTCCTAATGAGCTTTAAAAATAAATGAATGACACCCACCCAGTGGTCGATGACGTACATTCGTGACGTTATTAAAATGACAGAAGACTGATGTATTTTTAAAGTTTCAAACAGCTCCCACACATGTCTTTACAATTTTATATCGAGGTGTAGGTATTTTTTTAAACACAATTTAAGAAGCAGGGACGCTATTTTGATTCTGTCATCCCCTCATTGGACACTGGTAAAAATCGATAGCCTTATACCATATTTTATTTATATTTACCGAATTGTTTATGAATGAAGTATAGGTGTACATCTAATTTGAAGTGTTGAAAGGCAATTTTTTAATAAAATCTCATAGTTATAAAAACACGAATCATTTAATTAAAATTTGTTTAAGGTAATAAATATTTACCTAACCTGATTCAAAAATTATTGTTTAGTTATAATTAATTGATTTATATCAGCCTAATAATTTCTTCAAACAAATATAAATTACAAATTTTCATTCAGGCGTTAAAATTTACTTTTGCATTCAGTATTAAATCTAACTTAAAGTCGTAAAAGAGATTTTACTTAACGTGGAATTGATGGGTCAGTCGTAATAAACGAACCTGAAGTAGCCAGAGTGGAGGATGACGTAACTAGTTTATGACGTCATTAGTCAACCACTCATCACCACCTCTGTACATGACTTATGCACTTCAGCATGCGTATGCATACACTGTGCACGAGAGTATAGCAAACTTAGATAATACAGAATCGATGGAACCGTTCTGAAAGTCATCGATGGGGATCTAGCGGACCGGAAACAGATTTTTCTGGGTGGGGCTCTTTCAGCATGACACTTATTGAGCACGGCGTAGCGCAGGACACTGTTCTCGGCCCGTTGCTTTTTACAATTATGATAAACGACCTCTCGCTTAGTGGCAAAATGTTGCTTTTTGCGGACGACTCTACAATGATAACTAGAGGGAGTGAGATCGTCCAACTGCGGGTAGAGGCTGATAACCTCCTGGATCGGGCCAAAGGCTAATTCACGTGGACTAATTCACTACAGCATGCGCACATTGTAAACGACAGAGTATGACAGTTTACAGGTCTGAAAATTCAATAGAACTATGCATGTGTATAAGCGTTAATGGTCAGTTAATAATTTAAATTTCGTTAGCAAGTACCTCATTCCTATGTTTACCTTTAGTGGAGGTTTCATACGTAGTTGTGCATAATGTAAAGACATCAACATATAGATGGTTTAAGTTATTGTAAAAGTAATTAAAGAACAATGATCTGATGAAACGGATATTACAAATCTGAAACAAAAAATAACCTACTAATATATTACTATCAAATATTTATATTAATCTTAGATACATATAGATATATATGGAATCGATGGAACCTTTCTGAAAATCATTGCTGGGGATGTGGCGGACCGGAAACAGATTTTTCCCGGGGCGGGGCTCTTTCCTCAAGAAACTTATTAAGCACGGCGTTATAAGATTAGGTTTACCCATCATTATTAAAACTTTAAAAAATCATTATATATCATAGTTCTACTTTACTGATTAATTACACAGTTTTACACACTGTTTGTAACATTAATATGAATAACCTTTGTCACTGTCATTTAGCTAAAAAACAAAAAAACAACAATCATAAAACCTCTATAAAGCCACATTTTTATGTTACAGTACCACTGAACTAGGTCTGTACCATAATTTGTGTTTTCAGTTAAAGCTCGGTTTTCAGTTCGAAATTCCTGAAAATACAGACTGAAAGCTTTCTTATTACAAAATGGTTATATAAAACCATCAATACACCCGACGCCTAACAATTTTAATGAAAGAAAGTTACGAAAATCGTTCAGCCATCCTTAAAGCAATTCATTGCGATGAGTTTAGGTGGCAAGTATGTGCAGATTTGAAAGTAGTCGTTATGCTTATGGGTATTCAAGAAGGATATATAAACTATTGTTGCTTCATTTGCTTATGAGATAGCAAAACATCTGACAAACACTTTGTGCGGAAAGTTTGGCCAAACAAGTAAAGTTACAAACCTGGTGATGGAAACGTCTTGAACTGTAGTAGATCCTAAGACGATAATTCTAACTCATTTACAAAAACAAGTTGGGGCTAGTAAAAAATGTTATTAAAGCCATTGGTAGGGAAAGTGAAGGGTTCACATACTTATCTAACCTCTTCTTCCAGCTAAACGAAGCTCAAAACCAAAGTAGGCATTTTTCATAAGTCCTGACATCAGAAAGTCAGTGAAAATCCAGACTTTGAAACAAAGCTAAATCTAAAAGAGTTGGATGCATGGAAAGCATTGGTAAAAGTTTAAAAAGGGTTTATATGAAATAATAAGGAGGAAAACTATATACAACTTATTCAAAATCGGTTAAAACCTTGCAAACGTATTAGTTATTGAATGTCTTTGAAAATCCATTTTCTTCTACCCTCACTTGAACTTTTTCCTGGAAAATTTTGGAGCAGTGAATGACGAAAAGGGCAAAAGGTTCCACCAGGATATCAGGAAAATTTAAAACAGATATCAAGACCACTGGTACCCCTCCATGATGGGCGACTATTGTTGATTTTTAATTAAAACTTGAATATTTCACATGCCATAAGAGGAAGAAGGGAAAAATTACAACAAGGTTAAAGTCAGGTTTAAAAGAGAATTTTTACTTCAAATGGTTAATTTTAAAAGTATATAGGAAACCGAAGTTCAATAATACATGACTTGTCAATTACTTCCAGAGTATAATCTTTTCCCTAAAGTATATTAAGATGGTCTTATACGTTCCTAGCATGTCACGTAACAAAAAACCTTACGCCCTACGTATATTTATTTGGTTATCGTTTTCGTATTTAGCTGTGAAAAATTAAGTAGAAACACCTAATTTGTTTAATGTTACAGGAAAAGATTACTCTTTTTGTAAACCTGTGTTATGAGTTAATACTTTTATCAAAACTTTAATCGAATTTACCAGATTAATAATGATCTCTCCAAAAGATTGAATTTTACATTATTATTTAATTGAATACTGCTTTATCCTACAGCTTTACATTAAATAAAAGCAATAAAGCATACACAGAAACTATTGTCAAAAAATTAAAGTGTTATATGGCAAAACATAATCAAACACCCCATGGAATAATAATAATACTTTGAAAACTATTCATTGTTTAATGGGCTCAAATATTTACCTTTCAGACAAATCTAATATCAACATTGATAACTAACTAGTTCTTACTAGTTATTAGAATTTCCTTTAAAATGAATTTGTTAATCAATGTGTTTGGTGTAAATAATATACAAGATTATTTTTTAAACAACATAGAACATATTTTTATAGAGTCAAAACTAAAGTTTAATTAAATGTTACATAACTGGCATCAAATTAGTTTTTAATTTTCTCCCGGATAAAAAAAATCTGAAAATATCAATCAAATTGTTAATAATTTGTTCTATTATCAAAACTACCGGGGAGAAATGCGTCTTTTGTTAAGAACTGCAATCAATCTTAACTAAATTTCAAGGCTCTAGTGCCCGGGAAAAGTCGTTAATTGCAGATGGCTCACCTTGACTAAGTGATTCCTAATATCAGTTTAAATACCATTTGAAAGTAGTTCTTAATAGTGAATCAGGGCATAATGTATATATGTGCTTTGATTGATTATATAGTATTTTAAATTTTAAAACATATTCCTCAAATATGTTTTTGAATGTAAGTTAGTTAATTTAGTAGTCTTTCCCACTAATGTTTTGTTCCAATTTATGTGCCTTTGTTGTTTATGTAAATACAGACTACCTTTTCCTATATTTATAACGGAACCGCTAACGTTTTTTTTTATTTATTTATTTGTCATTTTCCGATCTAAATACTGGGTATTAATAAATGCTATATTTGGGTAGTTATCAATAATGTCATAAGTTTATTTCCAGTATGGGTGATTTTAGATGGTTCAGGTTTCATTGTCTTTTCATATCGTATGTTTGTATTTAAATTATAGTATAATTTATTTATTATAATCCATAATCAATATTTTTATCTATAACGTTCATCAACAGTATAAACTGAAAGTAGACTCCTCTATAAATTCCACCTTCCTGGTTTTAAAAGTTATACCCCTTTTAATTTTGAGCTTTTTTGAGCTTTTTTAATTTTGAGGTACGCCCTTCATGTCATTACTATGTTTAGAAGAGTAAACAATATTTTCTCTCACCACATTATGAATAGAAACTTTATATATAACAAGAAAATGCATATGTCATCAAACCTAATGCCATTTTCAAAACGTAATATAAAGAATACATAAAACTTGTTTATTTTCCACTTGCATGAAATACAGTTGTATAACAATTTGAATATTACTTACTTCTAAGTATCTATGGTGTACCATGGTATTTTATAATTCAATTAAAATGCGATTAATCAAAGGAAATCTGAATGTTATAACAACTCCCGCTAGATTTGCACGATCCCAGTGGAACGTTTGACTCAGTTTGACACTCTGAAATTGTTGTGAGTCGTGTCAAAGTTACCACACTTACAACGCCTCTGAGAATACCTGCGCTGCAAACTTAATACAATCCTTCTGTGAAGCACCGCCCACAATATTATCTTGTTTGAGCATTCATTCATTCGACGGAATAATTTTTGTAAATACCTTAATTAAATATTACTTCTCCTGACCAATAATGTAGAAATGGTTCGGGAAAAAATTAGAAGCAGGAGTAGTTGTTATTATGTTTATATCCAAAATACTATTAAAACTGGAATTGTATTCTTAGTTTTTATCCTCACACATAATAATACGTTAAGTTTCACGAAATCCAAGACTTCAAATCATTAAATTATTTAAAGATAGTGTATATTTAAAATATCATCGAAGAGTTTGTTATATTTTATATTATATACGAGTTAACAAAACAATAAACTATTGAAATATATTTAAAGACACTCTTCAACTTCAAACGAAATAAATAAGGACAATCTAGGTATTTCGATAATGTTAACCAATTGGTCTTTTTTATTCGAATTATATTTATCATTATATTTATTCCATGTTTAATGTTTGAATATCGTACCCATATTACACATAATGTTCGTTTCAATAGAAATTGATCCCATGGCCAAGAACCCTGCCCGAGTGACGATTTCATGTAAACCAATGAACACTGAGTGGCTGGAGCACGACTAAATTTTAAATCACAAGTAATCAGGTTAAATTACAACAGGTCGGGTTATTATGTATTATGTAATAATCAGCTTATTACAATAGTTGGAATTTGATTTATTTCCATATTACGTTTTGAAAACTGCATTAGGTTTGATTACATATGTATTTTATTGTTATATATAAAGTTTCTATTCACAATATGGTGAGAGAAAATATTGTTTACTCTTCTAAACATAGTAATGACATGAAGGGCGTACCTCAAAATTAAAAAAGGGGGAGGGGTATAACATTTAAAACCAGGAAGGTGGAATTTTTAGAGGAGTCTACTTTCAGTTTATACTGTTGATGAACGTTATAGATAAACATATTGATTATGGATTATTATAAATAAATTATACTATAATTTAAATACAAACATACGATATGAAAAAGACGATGAAACCTGAACCATCTAAAATCACCCATACTGGAAATAAACTTATGACATTATTGATAACTACCCAAATATAGCATTTATTAATACCCAGTATTTAGATCGGAAAATGACAAATAAATAAATAAAAAAAACGTTAGCGGTTCCGTTATAAATATAGGAAAAGGTAGTCTGTATTTACATAAACAACAAAGGCACATAAATTGGAACAAAACATTAGTGGGAAAGACTACTAAATTAACTAACTTACATTCAAAAACATATTTGAGGAATATGTTTTAAAATTTAAAATACTATATAATCAATCAAAGCACATATATACATTATGCCCTGATTCACTATTAAGAACTACTTTCAAATGGTATTTAAACTGATATTAGGAATCACTTAGTCAAGGTGAGCCATCTGCAATTAACGACTGTTCCCGGGCACTAGAGCCTGGAAATTTAGTTAAGATTGATTCCAGTTCTTAACAAAAGACGCATTTCTCCCCGGTAGTTTTGATAATAGAACAAATTATTAACAATTTGATTGATATTTTCAGAGATTTTTTTATCCGGGAAAAAATTAAAAACTAATTTGATGCCAGTTATGTAACATTTTATTAAACTGTTGTTTTGACTCTATAAAAATATGTTCTATGTTGTTTAAAAAATAATCTTGTATATTATTTACACTAAACACATTGATTAACAAATTCATTTTAAAGGAAATTCTAATAACTAGTAAGAACTAGTTAGTTATCAATGTTGATATTAGATTTGTCTGAAAGGTAAATATTTGAGCCCATTAAACAATGAATAGTTTTCAAAGTATTATTATTATTCCATGGGGTGTTTGATTATGTTTTGCCATATAACACTTTAATTTTTTGACAATAGTTTCTGTGGCTGCTTTATTGCTTTTATTTAATGTAAAGCTGTAGGATAAAGCAGTATTCAATTAAATAATAATGTAAAATTCAATCTTTTGGAGAGATCATTATTAATCTGGTAAATTCGATTAAAGTTTTGATAAAAGTATTAACTCATAACACAGGTTTACAAAAAGAGTAATCTTTTCCTGTAACATCAAACAAATTAGGTGTTTCTACTTAATTTTTCACAGCTAAATACGAAAACGATAACCAAATAAATATACGTAGGGCGTAAGGTTTTTTGTTACGTGACATGCTAAGAACGTATAAGACCATCTTAATATACTTTAGGGAAAATATTATTCTCTGGAGGTAATTGAAAAGTAATGTATTATTGAACTTCGGTTTCCTATATACTTTTAAAATTAACCATTTCAAGTAAAAATTCTCTTTTAAACTTGACTTTAACGTTGCTGTAATTTTTCCCTTATTCCTATTATGGCATGTGAAATATTCAAGTTTTAATTAAAAATAAACAATAGTCGCCCATCATGGAGGGGACCCAGTGGTCTTGATATCTGTTTTACATTTTTCTGATATCCTGGTGGAACCTTTGCCCTTTTCGTCATTCACTGCTCCAAAATTTTCCAGAAAAAAGTTCAAGTGAGAGTAGAAGAAAATGGATTTTCAAAGACATTCAATAACTAATACGTTTGCAGGGTTTTAACCGATTTTGAATAAGTTGTATATAGTTTTCCTCCTTAGTATTGCATATAAACCCTTTTTAAACTTTTACCAGTGCTTTCCATGCATCCAACTCTTTTAGATTTAGCTTTGTTTCAAAGTCTGGATTTTCACTGGCTTTCCTGATGTCAGGACTTATGAAAAATGCCTACTTTGGTTTTGAGCTTCGTTTAGCTGGAAGAAGAGGTTAGATAAGTATGTGAACCCTTCACTTTCCCTACCAATGGCTTTAATACAATTTTTCATTAGCCCCAACTTGTTTTTGTAAATGAGTTAGAATTATCGTCTTAGGATCTACTACAGTTCAAGACGATTTCATCACCAGGTTTGTAACTTTACTTTTTTGGCCAGACTTTCCGCACAAAGTGTTTTTCAGATGTTTTGCTATCCCATATGAATGAAGCAACAATACAATATATCCTTCTTGAATACCCATAAGCATAACGCCTACTTTCAAATCTGCACATACTTGCCACCTAAACTCATCGCAATGAATTGCTTTAAGGATGGCTGAACGATTTTCGTAACTTTCTTTCATTAAAATTGTTAGGCGTCGGGTGTATTGATGGTTTTATATAACCATTTTGTAATAAGACAAATTTCAGGCTGTATTTTCAGGAGATTCGAACTGAAAACCGAGCTCTAACTGAAAACACAAATTATGGTACAGACCTAGTTCAATGGTACTGTAACATAAAAATGTGACTTCATAGAGGTTTTATGATTGTTGTTTTATTGTTTTTAAGCTAAATGACAATGAAAAAGGTTATTCATATTAATGTTACAAACAGTGTGTAAAACTGTGTAATTAATCAGTAAAGTAGAACTATGATATAGAATGATTTTTTAAAGTTTTAATAATGATGGGTACACCTAATCTTATTACGCCGTGCTTAATAAGTTTCTTGAGGAAAGAGCCCCGCCCCGGGAAAAATCTGTTTCCGGTCCGCCACATCCCCAGCAATGATTTTCAGAAAGGTTTTATCGATTCCATATACATCTATATGTATCTAAGATTAATATAAATATTTGATAGTAATATATTAGTAGGTCATTTTTTGTTTCAGATTTGTAATATCCGTTTCATTAGATACAACCATATCAGATACTGTATCGTTTCAGATACAGTAAGGTTCTTTAATTACTTTTACAATAACTTTAACCATCTATATGTTGATGTCTTTACATTATGCACAACTACGTATGAAACCCCAAATAAAGGTAAACAAGGTACATTTTTATAGGAATGAGGTATTTGCTAACGAAATTTAAATTATTAACTGACCATTAACGTTAATACACATGCATAGTTCTATTGAAATTTCAGACCCGTAAACTGTCATACTCTGTCGTTTACAATGTGTGCATGCTGTAGTGAATTAGTCCACGTGATTTATTCTTTGGCACGTGAACAGTGTCCTGCGCTACGCTGTGCTCAATAAGTGTCATGCTGAAAGAGCCCCACCCAGAACAAAATCTGTTTCCGGTCCACCAGATCCCCAACGATGACTTTCAGAACGGTTCCATCGATTCCGTATTATCGAAGTTTGCTATACTGTCGTACACAGTGTATGCATACGCATGCCGTAGTGCATAAGTCATGTACAGAGGTGGTGATGAGTGGTTGACTAATGACGCCATAAACTAGTTACGTCATCCTCCACTCTGGCTACTACAGGTTCGTTTATTACGGCCGTTCCATCAATTCCACGTCAATTAAAATCTCTTTTACGACTTTAAGTTGAATTTTTTACTGAATGCAAAAGTAGATTTTAACGCCTATGAATGAAAAATTCAAATTCATATTTGTTTGAAGAAATTATTAGGCTGATACAAATCAATTAATCATAACTAAACAATCATTTTTGAATCAGAAGGTTAGGTAAATATTTATTACCTTAAAAAAATCTTAATTAAATAATTCGTGTTTTTATAACTATGAGATTTTATTAAAAAATTGTCTTTCAACACTTCAAATTAGATGTACACCTATACTTCATTCATAAACATCGGTAAATATAAATAAAATATGGTATAAAGCTATCAATTTTTACCAGTGTCACTATCAGGGCCCAATGAGGGGATGACAGAATCAAAATAGCGTCCCTGCTTCTTGAATTGTGTTTTAAAAATACCTACACCTCGATATAACATTGTAAGGAAATGTGTGGGAGCTGTTTGAAACTATAAAAATACATCAGTCATCCGTCATTTTAATAACATCACCAATGTACGTCATCGACCACTGGGTGGGGGTCATTCATTTATTTTTAAAGCTCATTAGGAATACATTTGGTAGGTTGAAAAGAAAACGTGAAAAATATGGTAGCTATACCTAGAAGTTAATTTTGTTCTAACATCACGGAATTAAGGTTACTGTCCCCACAGTTGTTAGACAATGGCTAAAATAGATGGCTTAATACATTGGCATATAATTAATTGATAGCATACATTGTGGTCTTAAAATACATTGATTTTGTCTATAAGTTGAGGAATAATAAAATCTGGTTTCATCCGTTAAACTAAAACATGCTCGAGATAAGTTGGGGTTATAATAGTTTTTGGATTTTAACTGAACCTTTAAAACTAATTATTGTAAGTTATATTAATAAAAAATGTCAGTAATTACAAAAATTTGTAAAACTTCCTAAATAATGACAAATCTACAGATTGCAATATCACTGTTGCCTTAAGGGGGATAAAGTATAAATTATACAAAAGTCCATTCCCTTCGCTATTACTCCGTTGCTAGACATGCAGAACCATGTTGGTAATTCTGTCTGTCAACCGCCATTCCCGGTGATACCGAGCGTGGAATTACCTAATAAATATTTACGCGTGACACATCACAACAGCATCATAGTTTAATATTTTTTAACCTGTCAACTATTTGAAACATAAACATTTCATGTTTCCAAGATTTTGCATACATCGAGCTATCATTTAAACAAAACAATTTATTTAACGTGAGTTACATTTAAAATAAAATTTACTTAGTTTAAGGTGACAAATTAGTCATTAAATACATTTAAATGTTTTATGTTTTTATCAGATAGGCTGGTTTACTAAAGAAATTATGAAGGATATAGTACAACTAAATTAACCAGCTTAACAGTTTTAATATGAATAAGTTGACTGATACAATTTTTAATTACCAAGGGTTATAAAACATCAACGTCTTAAACAGGTTGGTGAGTTTTTTTTTTTGGAAAATAATTAAATACAAAAATAAAATAGTCATAAGTGTAACTTATGAATTAAGAGCACTTTAACAAGTTTCAATTTGTTTTTTTAAATTAATAACGATTGATAAATGTGTTTTAATTTTTTGGTAAACCATAAAGACTGAAACGAAATTTCATATTCGGTTTAAAATATCCGCGACTTTAAAAGCATATATTTCTCGTCTCAAATCCGAACTAACTGATATCACATTGGACTAATAGAAACATATTTTTTGTTTTATGCTAAAAAACTGGTAAAGAATAACGAATATGGCAGGAAGTCATGACAGCAGTGTGTTTGCGTGAAAGATTTATGATGAGGCCTGTATCAACAGCATGTGGTTGCAGCTAGCCGCAGGCACCTCAGCTAACACCGATCCAAATGTTCTATGAGATTCGTTCTACCAATATTGGTTTAAATAATAATTAAATCTGGATAAGTGGTTTTTATTATGACTAAACAGGATAAATAAAATAGTCTTACAACAGTGCAAAGTATATTTACACTTATATTGTACTAACATACAAGACGGTAAAATAAACACAAAAGGTAGTACAAGGCAGCCAAATTCTGCATCTGAACATAGAAGATTGTGATAAGTTTGATAAGCCCGGTGTATATAAAATTAGTTGTAATGGTTGTGATAATTTTTACGTTGGTTAAACTGTTAATTTTGTAAAAAGATTTAAGAATCATGTTTCAGCATGGAAGAAACGAAAACCGGAATGATCGAATATCGCAAACACCTCCTGGAAAATGGCCACTCCTTGGGAACAATTGAAGAAAATTGTAATATTCTCAATATTTGTAAGAAAGTAAATGTAATGAATGCATGGGATGAATTGTTTATTTTTAGTGACATATGTAAGGATATGGATAAATTGATCAATGAACAGCTCATCTTTGACTCTGGTGGTACTTATCGCAACTTTTTTCCGGAACTTCCGGTAACCAATAGTATGTAAGCTGGTTGCCATCTTTTTTCTGTCATTCACTGATTGGGCCTGACGACCGGTGTAACTAGTTGAAATCGATCGCCTTGTACCATCTTTTGTGTATATTTTACCGTCTTGTATTATGTCTTGTGCAGTATAAGTGTAAATATACTTTGTAGTGTTGTAAGACTATTATATTCATCCTGTTTAGTTGTAACATTACGTACCATGCTACTAAAGAAATTATTTACCATGCCTATTAACGATTTTAAATAATACACATTGCATTATTTAAAATGAAATAATAATATGGATCGATGCTTCTAAATGTCAAACGAGGCAACTCAAACATACACAAACTCTCATGATAATTTAAATATATTTTTGTAAATAAAATGGCAAAAATAATTATAAAATGACAATTGTGAAGTCAGTTTATAAATTGTGAAGATAAGTAAAAATGTTCGCAAAACAGGTCATAATACGGTATAAGATCTGCAAAAATTAAATAGTTAATTTATTAATAGTTAATTAATAGTTGGGTGTATTAATAGATCTTTATAAGCTAGACTATCACCTCAGACATTATGCATAATAAAAAACCCAACTATTATTATTATTATTATTTTATTGCATAATGTTTTACTAATCATAGCTGTTGCCCTTGCATAGAAGTGCATTTTGAGGTTTTGAAAAACATCTACATTCAGAGCTGCACGATTCAATATCGAATGTTTGATTGGTAATCTTATGAACTAACAACACTATAACAAGAGCAGTTGTATAATTTGAATAATCTGAATGCACACTGGAGTGAAAAATATAAATGTATAGTGTCTTAACCAAGCTGGTTAACAAATATTATCTAGTTTAAAAACTATCTGGTGGTATTTACTCGTGGTAAACTACAAATATTATTTTCTTAGTTTTAAAACATTTATGTTTCTGCAATGAATTAAACTTATGCAGGAACTGTTAAAGTAGCTGGAAATTAAGGTATATCCTTCGCAAGAGAAGTAGTTTATTTCAAAGGGCGTTCTCCAGAAATAGGGACACGCTTATTTTACGACCTACAAGAGCAGTTTCGTTTACATCTGTTCTGTCTGTGTTCAAAGACATTAAACTCATAATATATATATTTTAATGTACAGTAGTATATAACATATTTTACCAATTTTTGGATTCAAACCGCTTTAGTGATCCAACCTAATGATTATAGCAATACCTAGTTTCAAAATAAAACGAATACGAATATAATAGTATGGCAAATAAAACTGTGAAGTTCTTCGTGTATCTACTGTAGAGCACAACTACAATACGGGTAGTTTATAAGTTTAACTTGAGCAGCCCGCCGTCGACACGGAGTGTAGAGCGGTATTGTTATAACTGTATCTTACAAACCCAGTTAATACAGCCTACTTAGCATTTAAATTGATAGAAATACAATTTTTACTGTAAAAATCATTGCTATTTCAGATATTGGTATTGAAATATTTAGTTTTTTTTTAATATAACAAAGATTTATTCAGAAAAATAAACTGTATACAAATTATATCATTAAAACATGTTTTGCAACTCTAGTTTATGAATATAATTTTAGTTACTACCATGCAAATAAATTTTAATATGATATTTTGATAATTTAACCACAATCGTTATAACAAAAATTGGAATTAATATTATGTTCAACTTATTTGTATCCGAGAATAACCTATTAAATGTTATTATTCCAACAGGGAAGCTTAGAAAGGTTTATGAAAGATTGCAATTAGTTTTAGTTTCATTGCGAGTCTATGTAAAGCGAGTAAAGTAAGAGATAAAAATGTACAAGCGGATTCCTGTAATCTGTATTGTACCTTATGAAACATGAATCAGGGATAGTTGCTGATTAAAGCAAAACAAAATTCAATATTGCTCATGAGCTTTTTGATAATACTATTAATATGGTTGCATCAATTCAAGAGCTGTTATTTATATTTAAAAAATTTAAGTATCTTGATTTGCATTTATCTCCGAAAGGATACTTACAAAAAACGGACATTTAACAAATTATAAAATTGAATACAACAGCAAGTTCAATATTGTATGGTTTGTTGTATATCAGTTAATTTTGATGAAAGTGTTTTTACTAATGGCAGAGCTCGAGCAAATACACGCTAATTTTTATTAATAAATTTATGCCAGGACTAGCACTTTTTATTTGAAAAGTATAAACATTTGTATCTTTTACTAGAAAAATAACTTAGCGTACGTATAACCAGGACTACGTGATATCGAAGGAAACTGCTAAAACGATTTTTATAATTAAATAAGTGAAAAGTATTATTATTTAAACCAATTTGTTGAAATATCACGTAATCATATTAAAATAGTTAAAAATTAAAATGCAAAAAAATCAAATTTTAATCTACTTGTACAAATCGAAATAAAATTACTTATAGTTTATTGACATAAAGAGATTAGGTTTGGAAACACGTTTCCGTATACCTGTCTATAATTGACCAAATTTTGGGAAAAAATTGGGTTATTATATATATATACATATAATTTATGAAAAACACATAGACACAGACAGTCAGAAAACTAGGCGTGTTAGAAACACACTCATATGATAAAATGTGTATGTCATGACCCAAAGAATAATGCTATATACATTTTATCCAGAGGGTTATGGGGCAGGTGTAAAATTTATTTTAGATTAATTTATTAAACCTTATATAAAATAATAATAGAATAAATATATATATATGGTTGAGAGGACTTTGAAATCGTTGTATAACCAACAAAAAGTATACTTTGAATCCTGGAGTTACACAAATGGCATGTGAATTACAATTAAAATTCACATTGCACATTGGACACGAGGGCTAAGACTGAAATTTTGATAAAGGTTTATATCCTGCAAAGAAGATAAGTATATTGTCCGACAGATCTTCAAATTTCATAGTTATTTTCACGTTTTTTAAAATTTTTTTATATTTTATTATTACATAAGAAAGATTGGATAAATACACTAACGATCTAAGCGGCTTATTTTTATCTTAAAGGAGTTTCAGATGTTCCTTGTTGGGTCAATATACATTAGGCATGATTCATACAGTGTTGAACTTTCATAGTGCATTTCGTAACATGGGTAACTTTAATAACGTTTGTTAGAGTAGCCTAAGAGCGGCAAAGCCACGGGAGGTGGGTCATGTAAATGAGTTCATAAAATGGCTGTTCCACCAATAAACCACAGTTATTGCTCACAACGCCCTGCACTAACACAAGAATAACTAGTCTGTTAAACGCCCTAAATTATTTACTTCATGTCTAAATTTAAAGGTCATTCACTTTTTCAGGACTTTTTTACACACAGATTGTTATTGCTACTATAGAGTTATACTTTATTTTTGTATTAACTTTTTACTCACAAAATATATATGTAATTCTTGTAACACTGTAATTTTTTAGGTAATGCAGACGTTGCAGTAGTTTTTACACATGGATGTAGTTTCACATTGAAACCTGATACGTAAACCTGACTGAATAAAGGGTATCAGGAAACTGACACATACTCTCTCCCTTTTAGCCCAACTTTAACGAATAAATTACTTTTTATTTACTAAATATAGAATACAAAGCACGGTAAAATGTACAGAAAATCTTGTAAACAAGTTGTTTTAAAAAACAACCACCCAAATCCCTGCTTTGGAGACCCTACAGAATCCATTGCTACACTCGTGGTTTTAAGAGGGGAAATGCCCCATATTCCCCCCCCAGGGTTATTAAGGGGCAACATATTTCGAATTTCCTCTGTTGGCCAATGCTAAATTGACAAGCATATCAAGTTTGAATGAAATTCATCAGTAAATAAGAGAGAAATAATAATTTTTGTATTCCCCATAAGAATAACACTGGACAACGTACTGCGTTTACCGCAAAATAAAAATTTCAATTTTCTCCGAAACCAGCAATCGTAGAATAGTAATTCAAAATACTAAATTATTTAGTTTTTTGAGCTCATTTTAGTGGTGAATAGTAATATTTTTTATATTTATGTCTTTTTATGAAAAATCCAAAAAACTGAATTTTTGATGTTTTAAGTCCTGTAATTTCTGAACCCAAATTTTTAAAGAAATTCAGGTGGTATCGTTTTGTTGGAGGACTAAAGTTCTTCAAACGACTAAAGTTTAATCAAAATCGTTACAGCCGTTTTTGAGAAATTTGGATTTTTCATGTTTTTTGGCGGTTTTTGGGGGATAATTACCCTTAAAAATCAAAAATTCAAAAAAATGAAAAAAACCCTGGAGATATCGTGGATTAGTACATACATAACAAATTTCATAAAAATCGGCCCATTGGTTAGGGCTCTAGCTCTGTACACATCCACACAGACACACACACGGACACACACACACAGACAGACATCACGTAAAAACCACTTTTTTGGGTTCAGGGAGCACCAAAACGAATATTTCCACTAACAACTCAAATTCGAAATTTTTTACGAAAACAATACTTTCTCAAAATACTATGTATAGGGGGAGAAAGTAAAAAATTAAAAACATGTAAGTTTTAAAATTTGGTCAATATCCACTATGAAACTTGAGATTGTTGTAAAGAAACATCTTAATGAATTAAAATAACTCCTTCATTCCCTTGTCTTTCTTTATTTTATTATTGATTTAATCAAAACAAATATACAATTTCTACAGTTCATGCATTACTGTCCAGTAACAATATTGTATTGAAATCTTGTAAAAATAAAATAGGGAATAAGATCTTATCTCTAATGTTTAGATAATTGTAGTATTTAGTAAAACAAAACTTACATTGCCTAAAACTTATAAATAACGTATGATTAAAAAAAACTATATCAATGAGCGTGCCGGAATTATCTTGCTAACTGATAAATATAATAATTGGATGAAGCGAGATACACAAAGTGAGATTCACAAACAAGTGATATTTAAAATATGAAATATTCTCCATAAGAATAACATTGGGCATGAGTCAGCAGGTTTGCTGCAAAAAGAACACAAAATAATGGTTTTTTATGCAAACATCAATAGAACTTATCTAAGTGAAGTCAGATACCAAGTTTCATCCATATACATTCATAAATAAGTGGTATATAACATTTTAATTATTTTACATAAGAATAACATGGGGCCGAGTACCTAGGTTTGCTGCTACAGGAACAATAGGCGAAAAATGTTTTTTTGTGCAAACAATAATAAACCACAACCAGATAAAGCCATATACCAAATTTAGTCAGTTTATGTTCATAAATAAGCGAGATAAAAAATGTTTCTTTTTCTCCATAAGAATAACATTGGACAACGTACTGTGTTAAGCACTTTCAATATCTCGGTAGCCAATTGTCGTAGAGCAATGATCAATATACCAAATTGTTTGTTTTTTTAAGCTGAATGCAATGGTGGAAATTTGACTTAAATAAAAATTACATGTGAATACCACAAAAAACTCACTTTTGGGGTACAAATCCCCCAAAACCCCCCTTTGGCTGGTGCGATTCGTCTGGTTTTCGAACTCGTTCAAATAAATGGTACTTTGCACATTTGTGCCAAATTTCATTAAGATCGGATGTTTTTTTACGAGAGTTATCGTGCTTACACACACACACACACACACACACACACACACACACACACACACACACATATATATATATATATATATATATATATATATATATATATATAAAACAATTTGAACGAATGGTGTTTTTGGCATCTGGGGACCTCAAAATGAAATGGTATCATGGTCTCGGGTTTACGTCTTACCATGAGACCTACGGTAATAGCTTCTTCCCTATAGAGGAAATTCGCTATAAGAGAGGTAGTAATCTATAATTGGATTATTATTTTTATATATTTCTATTTTTTTTTTCATTTTCCGTAAATATTCAGATGTGTCTTGGGTTGGGTAGTAGGTGGTAAGCAAACAGTCGCTCAACCGGTTTTGCAGTCAAACAGACTACGGCCGATTGTTGACAATAGCAGCTAACCAAAACAACTGATTATGTCGTCTCTAGTCTGTGGTTTCCTGGCCCACAGTGGCCGGTCAGTTCAGTAGTTCAGTTAATGGTTTTTGCGAATAAATAAGTTTTAAATCACGAATTTTTAATAGAATCATTCCACATTTATTTGTTTTTAAAACAATCAAAATTATGTATTCAGTATATAGTGAAAGTACCTATACGATGTAATGGATGCTGTAGGCCATATGGAAAGCTACACAGTCTGTGTCTACTAGGTTACAACTTTAACCTATGTAAGGTACGGTACGATGTAAACTATGGTTCAATAAATCTACAGCTTTGCAAAATTCTGATAGACTATCACACAAAAATTCCAAACCGTCTCATTCTAAAATATAATGGGTTGATTTTTAAGATATATTTTTCAGTAAGACGTTCGGTAAGTTTGTGTTAGCTCTATTACTTGCCAGTGGCGTATTTATTTAGGGTTATTTTTTTGCGGTGGATAGGGTTTGGCTACATCCCACTCTTTCTCCCGTTTCTCACATATATTTTTGAAATTTCTGGGGAATATTCCCCCCTGGATAAGCCCCTGTTACATACTGGTTATTGTTTATGAAAAATTTAGGTTAGGTTTAGGCGTAGTCTAATGTTAAAAATATCTAATTATTATGACTTTCTTATTGTTTAAATAACCTAGGTCATGACTTTGACACTAAAGAAACTGTGAAAGGTAAAAAAATCAATCCTAGCCAACATCAATACTAAAGTCACCAAACAGCCTGGAGGCTAAAGTATCGTTACGCTACGCCTACGCTGTGGGTTAAAATTGTTACTTAAAACCTTATAGGGCCTATTTCAGTAAGAGATATAGATTTATAACCGACTACATTTAAATTTTTTTAAGCGCCTAGGTAAGTTATTCATAGGTTAGTTATTGTAAACGTTGTTTCATATTTAACTTTTATTTATTTGTGATTCTTGCAATAAATTAAAAGAGGAGATTCTTAACTTTCATGTTTACATAAAAAATTACCTCGTAGCAGTAACGGATCAATATAGCCTAATTGTAGTTATAATTTGAACACAATTTTGTGCGTGAGACTTGTAAGTGCTGATATCTTGTCTTCAAAAATCGTAGTGTCAGTAATTTTGGTTAAATCGGAAGTATTTGGTGCCATTGGAAAACGCCATTAGTTGTTCTTGTTTTTCGTAGCAATTATTTTTTAAATCAGCTGTCATGTCATGTGTTCAAATAAAATTTTGGCTCTTTGCAAAACTCAAATTTTGTTTTTCAACTCATATATCGTATAGGGTCATAAAAACTGTTATAGGTTAGTTATCCTAACACTGTTTCCTAGCTATATTAATTTGCGATTTTGACATTACATTAATGATTGATAGAAGGAAGGCAATGGCAGATTCATGAAAATAACATTGACTACAGTTATGTCTTAGTAGTTTCGAATAAGTGGGCTTTAAAGATTTAGTCAAATTTTTCCCATACCTTACTATGGTAACCCCAGGGCTCTGAGCTTTAAATATCCCATCCGTCAGAGCCCTGGGTTTACCCATATTATAATCTCACGTAACTCTACTCAAAGACAAATTTTAAACAATGGTTATTCTGAAAGGTATGTTTATCTGTTGTAAGTAGTTATTTTTCAGGGTGTACACATTACCTGATTCTCAAAAGTGACATTCACTGAAGTTACGCATTGGTAGGCCAGAAGTAAGTGGGCTTTAAAGACTTGTTCAAATTTATGCCTATTGCCTATAGCCTATTTATATCCACTTCAAATTAACAATACAGAATTCAAAGACAAATTGTTTACACAATGAATTTATTGAGAGGAATGTTTATGTGGTAAGTAGTTATTTTTCAGGGCGAATAAATTTTGGTTCTTCACCTAATATAGGCCTTCTAGATTCAACAATAAACTGGAACTTTGCAGGCTAGTCGAAGTATTAAAGTCCGCCTAGGTGAGGTTAGGTAAGTTACTTTTAATTAATTAATCCGGCATCTCTACTGCCTATTATGGTGGTATTACAAATCCTCGCTTCATCCTATTGCGAGACATAGGAGCGTATGCCTTGTAATAATAAATATCGTTTATGTCACCACCAATAACATGCATGTGTTGCATATAGCTCAAATGTACATCGGACAAAAGAAAGGAAAACAAAAAATCATAGCCAATAATTCCAATGGTGGATGAAATAAGTAGGAAATTGCCTAGGTTGCCCTGTGTTGGAATTGACTTAAAAAAATAAAAAAATAAGGTATACGGAAAATAACAAAACTAACTTCAAAAATATATAAAATAAATAAAACACAATCTGTAGTGCGTTTAAAAATATTGAATGATAAACCCAACAATATAGATTGTATGTAAATGTACTCAAATATGTAGAACAATTTGTAATTTCCCCAAAATAAATATACTATTGCTATGTTATATTTATTGTTCTAAAACATGGAGATGGGTTATACCCAATAGAGTCTTAACACACATGTGTAGTATAAAATGTAGTTTCCAGGTTAGAGTCGGTAATAACTAGTATATGTTTAACTACACATTTTATTTATCTATAACTTTTAACATTGATCTGACATTAATAACTCAGTTTCAAAATCCCTTACTACTTTTATAATATCGAAGTTTTCAGAACTTCTATAACTTATTTTTAAATTAAATGTGTATTTTAAATATAAGTAAAGACTTGATAGAATCATTTAATAATATTTCCAGTATTTAAAAAAACAACGTTGTTTAAAAAACATATAATAAAAGAATGATTTCTTAGTAACAACAATATTATACCCTTTAGGGGGTTTGGCTGAAAATATACACTTTATATCATACAGTATAATATAGTTTTAATCTAATATTAAATTAACAACTCATAAAAGTATTCAAAAACCTAAGCTGCTAAAATAATGTATTAACAATAAATAATTAATTTTTAAACCTTAACTATTTAAATAGTTCAAATCACAAAATAATTATATCCTTAATCTAATTAAGATTCAGAATACAGTTTCTTTCTCTGCATACGGATTAAAAGAGTTCTTTATACAACGAAATTCCAAAGTAAGGTATGTAAATATAATTATCCTTGTTAGGTAGGAAAATATTAGTCAGTAAATATTCATCTCAAAGGGTATTCAGCGATCACCGTGAAGGAGCAGAGCACATTTCCAAATTCTCGTGTCAATCTTTACACATTCAAGTCGTGATGAATATAAACACGCTTCACACAATACCAGTTTGTAATTAAAGTTTATAGCTACACAGCCGTTAGTCAAGGCACACATACAAGTAATGAGTATTCTAGGTATTAAACAGAAAACATCTTAAAGTAAATATTTTGTTTGTTTACTTTAAACTAATTTTGATTACTAAAGATTTTTTAAGTTTTATAAATGTTTATGAATTTATGAATCTGCTTCATTAGCAATAAATGTTTAAAGATTACGATTTTATTAAACTTTGAAAAAAGGTCTTTGCTAACTTATAAAACATTTTTTAACGTTTGTATGTTATTTATGATCTTCTTTGGTAGGAAAGTAAAAAAAAGTAAATATGCGGGTTTTAAATTGGTGGACAAAAAGTATGATAGTTTAGTTATTTTAGTTAATAAAAGAAGATATATAATATAAATAAGTTAGTAAAACAAATAAACAAAATCATAAGCCAAGTATTTGAGCGTTTGGATTAATTTCGCCCATTTGTATTTCCATTGTTATATATTATTTATAATTTAAAATTTGGTAATCTTATACAGAAATGTTGTAGGTAAAATTATCGAACGTTATGCTACGACCGGTTTGATGGTTGTGTCTTCGATCGCTGAGGTATTTATTTTGTCCTTGTGATCATTTTAATGTGCTCACTTACTGTAACATGTGTTAAGATGTTAATCTATCTTTCTGTCTGACATTTACCTTTTTGTAACTGCAATGCATGTTGCATTTCAGTTTTTCCAAACGACCAAAGGTTTGTGCAGGCCAAAAGTAAAATATATGTATATGTAATCAAGTGTGAATCGACAAAACATGCTAAGAGATTTTAGTTTTGTTTGAACTTTTCAAATTAAGTATACATCGGACCGCGTTTACAGACACAATCTTGTATGAATAGAGTGAATCAGTGTATACATTTATACAAGTTAAAACGAACAAGTTTCATAAATATACAGTTCCGACCTAAAAGGGTCTCTTTAAAAAGGTCAATTACAGCATTCTTTCGTATTTTGATTCCCTCATGATTAATAAATGCCTCAGATTTCATTACCTAGTGTCTCTCCACAGGTGGAAATATTCACTGCACAAGGTATTCCATTACCCAGATCACACAGTGAATGGGAGACGCGGGAGTGTTTAATTTAATTTGCCATTAGTACTTGTGATGGTATGTTCAGCTTGTGTGCAATTTCGTTGTAATCTGCATCCTATCTTATCCGAACCAATTCAATGACAATGGTTGTGATTTAAGTTAGTAAAACAGGAGGTTTTTAATACTATGGATCAGCGAGGTCATATGTTAAATTTTTTGTAAAAATGTTCTACTTAGAGACATATGAATTGTTGAGTAGAAATGTAAACCAAATTTTATAAATGGTTGCTATATGGACAGAGGTTTGATATGTGGCAAACAATCAGCTGCTATATTACTTACAGTATATTACTATATTATTATTTTATCCACCGTTGAAAGCCTCCAACACTGTTGCATGACAATTGCAATATAGGTTTGAATTCCTTTAAATTTGCATTTAAATATTAATTAACTGTTTTGCCGGCTGGCAACAGGCGCCAACTGAGAGAACTTAACTAACCCACTCCAACTTCTTGATCTTGAGATGTTTACAGCTAGTCTGTCACTTTGTTTTAAAAGTAGGAAATGCGGTCAAACAATCTGTTTGAATTCTATTTGATGTTCTCATTCAGAACTTTGCTAGGGCCAGTTTTGAAGACTGTGTATATTTGTAACTATTTAGGTATTCATAACAATGAAATTCTACATACGTTTAACTCTTCCAAATTTGATTCTATATTGTTGAAATGGTGATATTTATCAGCCAAATGTTCAGCGAACCTATATTTATATGTCCTTAATGTGGATTCAGGCAGGTGTACTAAAACCAGTTTCTTAAATGACCTACCTATCTGTCCGATATAACATTTAGGGCAGTCTGAACGTGGAATAGAAGAAAAAAATGCTTTCCCAAAAAATAAGAAAGGCATGTGAAGTGATTGAAGCAACACCTACAAAACTCAATTAGGTATGTTAATGAGTTTTTTCCTTATGATATAATGAAATTGGATACGTTGATGAAAATGTGGGGAGCACTAAATGAAATATACATGACTTATGATGAGTGTCAGGAAACTAATAACATTTTATGTAAGTGGTAAATACTGAAAAATCTTTGGATATCGCAATGATATAGAGATAAAAAAAGAATAATGATCTGCCATTTCCATATATTTTTAACTTTTCACATTTTTATAGCTGGCGACTATATCTTAATATTCATAAAATCTTATATTTTTAAGTAAGTAAAACGCAATTTCAAAACAATTGTTATAATTTTCAACAAACCTCACAGTATTGGAGACAAAGCTATTGTAATTTTATATTACTTGCATTTATAATGGTAAAAATATAAATTAAAAATATAACGTTGCTTTTATTCCCTTACCCGCTAAGATTATTATGAGTAGATAGTAAATAATGCAAATGTTTTAAAATTACGACTTAACTCTAAAAACCCCACGGTATAAAAAGTAAGGAATATAAACTAAGTTTTTATTTAAAAAATTATATAAAGTTTGCCGCTAAATCAGAACAATGGTGGCCAGTACATATTTGGAATAGCTCCAATACTTTTCAAGCAAAACAGCTGGTGCACTATGCATTCCATCAATATTATTAGTTGTTATTGAACCATGAGCTAATTATTACTTGGAATAATAAATGTGTATGTGCAATTAAGTATGTTGCAGCTAAGTAAGTTCTGTTCAGGTGTAACACCCCCTATACTTATTCTTATCATGAATTTTACTTATTTCAGTAGCAATAGAAGAGAGTAATCAAACCATTCCCCGACTATCTGCTAATTGGTTCCAATCGTGAAACAACGAGCCTCATTTCCGCCGATTAAACGCATCTTCACACTCTTGTGTCCAAACAAACTGTTTGGTCTTGATATATGTCCTAACGAGCTCTATTAATGGTGACGATATCTGTGCAAACAACATAAGAATATCTGCGTGTTCGTCGTAACAAATGTTCCTATGTAAAAGAAATATAAGCAGTTGTTATAGTTGCTATAGTAATTAGTAGGTACGGATTCAGAAGGTGAATCTAATGTTAAACAAAATCCTGACAACTTAAATAGTAAGGAAATAGCTGGAAAAATTGCTGATGCTAGTAAAATAAGTTAATTTCACAGCATGAAGTGTTACGTTCAGAAAGGACGCAGTTTGAATAGATTAACTTAGCATATATAACAACAATAGGTTAAACCTAAATGTCAATGGTGCGTAGCACAAGGACACAGGAGCTAAATTAAACGGGTCTAGTGATTTAGCATCGTCTGTAAGCAGCCAAGTTAAGGAAATGTCAACCATTAATAAACAAATTCCGTTGTTTAACCGTTATCCTTCCAACGTCATGAAAATGTAAATTAGTTTTTGGAGAAGGATGCATTGACGAAAAATGTTATCCACTGGTCAGAACACACTGAAATTGATACAATTTCGACTTATACATTAGTTTATGTGTAATAACGGCCCACACATTTTGATAAAAAAATCCGACCTTATCTTAGAATGACATAGTTCCTTAGGAATGGTGTTCAGCTCAATTGGACTTTTGTTAGACATTCATAAAACATTTGCACCAAGTCTAAGACAGAGACATTTTCCTTCCCTACAAAAAGTGGTAAGTTTTTTTTACTACGACCAAAAAATAACCTACTTGAATGATAAAACCTTGTATGAAGCTAATGAAGACAGATAGCGTGTTCCGGTTCAATCTGAAAATGTGGTGGAACTTAGTGAGGAAATGGCAACATTATGTCTTTCAGTCTCAGCAAATGTTTCTGTGACTTCTCACGACATATAATTTAGTACGTTTGGCCAAGTAAACAATCATCAGACTGATGAAGAAAGGTTGGACGCAACTTATGACACTGCCTATGCAAGTGTACCCAGATATTCACACGTTCACCGTCACGGACTGCCACGAATTGTGAATCTTTAGTTTCAACAGCAATTAAATCTTGAAATATTGTGAATCAAATATATTAGATGCATAAAACAGACATGATAAAACACTTTAAGTTATAAACTTTATTACAATCAAATAGGAAAATAGACGGGGATATGCCTATAGACATTTATGACATCATTCTTACTGACAAGGCCCACAGTACATTTACAAAAGTAATCTTCGCATTAACTAGGTAGCATTTTGACCGTGAAAGTATATCAATAATTGATATTGGGAGCTATACAAATTGCATCAGTTTTAAGATATAGAAAATTAATTTTAAAAAGTGGTAGTTTACCAACTATCAATACATAGATTATAATAATTTGAAAATGGCAGTTAATTAAAGGCACTAAAAATATCCAAAGCAATTCATTTTTGTATTAATTCTTGATTATTTTCAGATTGGAAATTTACATTATGTTTAGGAAAAAAATTTATTTTACATAACTCTATAGAAATACCCTGTAGATAGATATTGAGGTTAAACGTTTAGATAAGTGGATTCCAAAGGATTCCAATATCAGATACAAGGCATCTTCAGACGACTAGTAGGAACTCTAAATAACATTTAGGAATTTTTTGGATTAGTATACCTTTCAAAGCCGGATTATTTTAGGATTGACCTGATAACAATAGACAAGTAAAAACTGTAAACTGTAATGCCGACGTGCTTACCGTGCTAACACACAGATGATACTACTATTTCCTGACAACCATGGAATGGGCTTATCTAGTCTCAATACTTAAAACAGAATACGAGATCGATATTACTGGAAATAAAAAAAACCCTAAATTAATAATTTGTAAAAAATTTCAGTTGTTAAAAAACTAAGATTTTTCTTATATGACCAGTTTTATTCTTGGTGCAACAATGTTATTTCACCGCCTCCAGTCTCACATCTGATCTTACTGGCTTACTGTAAGAGAACGACTATAACTATTGACATGCTTGCATCAGTTGGTAGAATAAATGCTCATTTATGGGCATAGTCATTAAAAGGCATTTATGAAAATTCAGGTAATTAACTTTAATTTTAATATTTCTAAGATACTGTTTTGCCAAACGTAATAAATTATTCTTACTAAATTATTAAAGAGACTAAATAAATAAATAATTCCAGTTAGTTATTATGATCGGAATTAAAAATGTTTTTGATGTTATTATTAATATTTAAAACCCGTTTTCGATCTAAACAAGCTACTGATAAGTAAAACACATCATTTATTTAAGCGGCTAGGTGGTGGTTAACTCAGGAACACAGGACATTGTCTGGAAGGATGGAATGGAGTGGGAGAGATTCACAGATATATAAATCTTTATAAAACTACCTTTTATCTCGTGAGCCACACACAGCTCCGTGTGTCTTTGGTAAGTGTAATTCTATTCACCAAGTGAACTGAAGAGTAGTCTGTATTGTGTTATCGTTAATATATGTTTTACCCTCAGTTCTAACTAAATTCGTAAATTAAATATAAATAAAATAATTAAATATAAATTTAAATTCTAAATTAAATATATAGTTCCTCATTCTCTGATTAGACCGGATGATGACCGGTGTGACTAATATAAATCGATTGTCTTGTACCATTGTTATGTATATATACCGTCATGCATGTAATTACAGTACCGGCAGAATTGTATTTTGTAATATTGTGAGACATAATATATTTTACCATGATTAATTAAATAATGTTGATAAATAATCTAGGTTGTCTTCTGTTGATTTTCGATAAATATTTAATTTTAATTTAAGCCAATATGACAACTCCTATGAAGTAAACACATTATATTTGTAGGGGTTTATTCCTTTAAAATGAAACAATAATTTTTACTTTAACTTTAAAACAAACAGATATAAGGTTTAAAATATTAAATGTTCTTGAAAAATTAAAATACATAATTGGTTGTACATTTAAAACTTGCACAATTTTAACTTTTCCTTAATCAGCAATTAAAATATGTATTTAAATGTTTTTTATGCTGGTAATAAAGCTTTGATGAAATTTCTCGAAAAACATTTCTTGGCTAATGTATCTGATATCAGCCTGCAATTGATGTCTCTCTTGCACCGTTCCCAAACGCATTTAGTTAGGTTATAACATAAGTAAATGTTTTATATTCATTTAAGTTCACCTTGTCAAAATGTAAGAGATATTTTTAAATGACCAACTTGAACTGTCTTCGTCCATTATGTTAGGAAATTAACATAACCCTTGTATACTGAATGAATAAATGCTATATCATATACAATTATTTGGTTAAATCTGGTGTTGTGGTAATAATAAAAACCCATTGCATTTCGATTTTGAATTTATATGCTTAGCTTTAACATATATGAATCAGCAGTACAACTTTAATAGAGTAATAACCAATGATTGTTTAACCTTTTTCATGCAAATATTCTAGCCCCTATTATCATTTTCCTAATCAAAGACTAAATATATTAGTAATAGTTAGTTATTTCCATATGAATCAATAGCTACAAAGTATTCAAGTTTATAATCTAACTTGTACCGAAAGATCACACTTTAAAATGATTTTTAATGTTCCTATTAATTAAGTTCATACATAATTAAATTTTGAAAAGTCACAGTCAAGTTTATTAAAATGTGGGCGTTTCTACGTAACCAAAATAAATAGAATACACCAACATTGATCAATACCAAATTAATGTTTATTGAAAGGCAAATAAAATACATATTATTCCTCAAACAAAACAATCTTTTACAGGCATATCTTCCTTACCCGAATCTTAACTAAAATTTCATATTTTTTAAATAATATTACTTCGTTACTACGATTTTCCCTCCCTTTACCCTCATAATAGACGAAAACTTTGATTTAAACTAAGAAATCCATAAAAATGCGCTTCAATTTTAATTTAATTCAAGATTAAAACCCCATTTTTATTCTTTATTTTTTATTTATTTAGTTATAGTCATAATTGAGGATTCGTCGTTGCCAACCAACATCGTGAACCCTAGGACGTGTGGCACAGGAATTGAATAATATTACTGTTTTTGAAAGGCAAATATTAACATTTCGCATGAAGACGAATATGTTATATTGTTTAATATTTGCATAAGATAAGACAAAAATTATGTAAAACTTTACAATACCTCAATGAGTACTTATGGTGCAATCCGGCGACATAATCCTTTAAGGACAAATTACTTCTGAGTTCCCAGCTCACTTCCTTATTTTAAATTCGAACGATTTAAAACATATTCAAATGAAATATGGTACATATCTTTGTTATAAACCCAGTTGATTTTATACCACACAATTGAGTCTATAAACAAGCGAACCTCTCAGACTCGGGCTCCACGAATGGTTGATTACGCGGCCTTAATAGTTCCTTAATGATCTCAAGATGTTACACAAGGGCTTTATCACTCAATGTTCTTTAAAGATCAGCTAATCAGAACTAATTTTAGAGGGCTTAGGATGATGATGATGTTTCTTGATTGGGTGTAACAACAAATTTTGTAATTAGCTACGTGGTTTATCATATATTTTTTTAATAATCGAAGATTAGCTGCATTCTATATCCTACCCTACAAAGAGCCTATCACAATCAAAGATGCCGTCTTTCATCATGGCTTGAGCTCTTTGTGTTATGAAATACCAAAACAATCTATAATCCTCTGTCGGTTGCATCCAAAGCTTTGGTATATCGATTTATTGATTGGTTTTAATCCAAATTTACCTTTAGACTGAGTTTGAAGGTTTGCTGCAACAGTGGTAATTTAACGTTAGTCTTGCTCAATATTCTTTAAAAGAAGAATAACTTGACGATATTTTCCACACGTCATAATTATAATAAATTCCTAAAATATAGCTTATATTAAGTTCAACTTAAGTTGCTTGTATTATGGTAATATATTTAATATTTCAAAAGCTTATAATAGTAAAAATCCTAAATTTTACACACTTAATATTGATTATGAAAGTTAAATGCATAAGACATAACAATAGTCGGCAAATTATGTAAACAATGTTTGTGGAGCTTTCGAATTATTCATTCCATAACCAAGCATGCCGTTAAGGAAAATAGATATTATTTATCAAAATATAAAAATCTGAATCTATGGTGAGTCTTAGGCCTATTAGGTTACTCTTTATGCTACAGATTTTTTCTATTAAAATACTTTCAGTTACATTTAACTGTAAATTTTAATTAATAAGTATCTTTTTTCAAAGAGCACTTTGTGAAAAAATACGGATACTATTGATGTTGCCCAATTAATTACTCTTTAACATAAATATTAACGCGTTATAAATTATAAAATTTGAAGTTATTTTAAATATATTAAAGCTGCTAAAACGGATACATTAAAGATGGAGTTATAACTGGGAGTTTTAAAGTAAAAACTCAATTACATTCTAAATATATTCTTAGCATATTCATTCTATGTTATTCAATTAGACTGTGAAAATGCCACCCTGTCGTAATATTTCTCGAGACCCAGGATTAAACAAAAAAAAAGATATCGATTTCTGGTTCAATTGTAAGTAATAAAACACAATTATTAGTGCAAGGATAAAGGTAAAAACTTAAAATATAAACATATAATGTAGGATACGTAAACCTAAATTTTAACCACAAATTAATTTCGTTGACACTCTTATACAGTATCATAAACTCTACTGCCACTCAGTATAGATATTTTGTTGCTTATTCAATCCAAAATAATTAATTTAAATTGAAGAATAGTCAACTGCGTTGTTTACAAAAACTACTTTTACTTTATACTCAGCTGTTATACTTAGTTCGAATGTACACATAAGGGAACACATGCCAAGGTAAACAAAATTATGAAAAATGGGATAAAACCGTGTTTTTTGTCCATTTCATACTTATAAATGTATAAACCTTGAATACAGTATCGTGTTTTTCAACTTCCTTGGGTTTTGAGTTTTATGGCCCAGGATCACTTTCTGAGTACTTTTCTATGTTACTTCGTGCGTCCGTGTCATGTTTGTAATGCATTGTGTAATATTCGTCAATCTCTTATGAGTGAATTGTAGCTGAAGATGAGATTTTAACCTCGAAACCGGTCGCCTATATTGAGGACGATTATGATCACTGACGGAAAAAGGTGAATTAAACCATTTAAGTAAACATCCTTGGGATAAAGGTATTGATACCAATCCGGTAGCCCTTCGTTCAGCAATTTTCTCTGATTAGGCGGTTACACGACGCCTTAACCGTGTAACCTCCATTTTTGTAGTATGATCAAATAAATTCCAACAAAGAGTGTTTTTGGCCGAATTCAATCCTATAACTGAGTAAACTAAGGATATCGTATTTTTTCCATCATCCTTGTGCTAATCGTATGACATCGAACTGGCCGCTCTACGTTCAGTAGTTAAAATATTTGTTTACACGTCACCACTACACGTTATTATTATGTAGGATATACATAATATGTACTATATGTAGTATGGCTTTTTTTAAATCAACTCTTGTACATATTCAATATATTAAAAAAAAAAAACTAAATAAATCTGTTATTTAACTAAAAATACACTTACTTAGACTTTTACAAATAATTTTGTTAAAGCCTTTTGAAGAGATCAATATTTAAAGATCGATTAAGTCTTTTAGTAGTTTGCCTGACTGGTGAAGAAATGAGAAATCAGAATCCAGAAATCATAAATCAGAAATTCTTTATTCATAATCTTTAAGAATTGAATACATCAATTTGTTTTTTACATATTAAATACAATACAGATAAATACAAATAAATAGTAGACAAATTTTATATTTTTAGCAAGGAAGTAAAACATTATTTTATTAAATTCTATCTAGCCATTCATTTCCCAAATAGTTATTGTTTTGCTCTACGTGCAAGATAGTGTTTATATCATTGTGACGTTGAAACCTAGGAATCTTTAGGGAAATATTGACTATTTTAAGAATCTTTAACAAAACTAAAAATATCGTTTAAGAAAAATAAAAGCTTAAATAAAAAATATCATTCAACACAAATTGTAAGAACATTTCATGAGATGGCTGAAGGGTATGCTTTGTTCCTATAGCAGCCAACCCCCTTTGTAGAATGATTGATTACGTGTCTTACTGTTAGCTTTGGACGACGTGATATATAATTACAGTATAATTACCTAAATGCTTTTGCATTCGGTCCCTGAATGTTAAAATCGTAATTATGGTAGTTAGGTAGGAATACTGCTAATACATAGAATTAATTTTAAACAATTCAAGGGTAACAAACTAAAGAGTTAAATAAGACCTTAGTCTCCTTTCATGTCAATGCTATCACATTATGCAGTTCATTACAGCAATGCTGCTGTGCCACGTTATGAAGATGACAATTGAGGATGGATGTCAGGTCTTTGTTAGTTATCATAATAAACAAAGGAACTATTAAGGGTAGTAGTGTAGGAATTTATAACCTAAAATATTGACGGGATATTCTAATTAACTTATGCTTCTTTGACAAATGCATCCACTTCCAAAATATACTAGGCAGCTAGACAAAATATTACTCAGGTATTCAGCAGTTTTATTGAGATGAAACTATCAAAAAATATAACAAAGTCACCATCGTTAACAGATTGTTGTCATTCAAATGAGATGAAACCTCGCAATTCAATGTAATTCTATGTAAAAATCAACCGTTGACGCCGTTTACTTTACATTTTCTTTATTTAACAGTTTTATTTAGTTTTTTATCTTTGTTCTTAATACAAAATGCCACAATACACAATTTATTTCGGGATTTTAAATAAAATTCAAAGTACTTAATGTCAAAGAGAGTAAAAAATAAAGTTAAATTAATACTTAATTTAGTCAGCGTCACGAAATATTTACACTAATTGATTATGAAGTGAACACATTGGACTCAGATGAAAAATATAAAATAAGTAAAACTAAATATTCGCTTCGTAGTCTACTGGGTTATATAAATAATTAAATATTTTAAGTATATGTATATTTACGTATAAAAAAGGATTTCATAAATATTGCACAAACAATTACAAACTTCAAACTTCCCTAAGTGTAAATATTGCAGGGGTGTATGAGAAGTCACTATAAAACGTGGGTAAACGTGGGCAGCATGATAGGCATAAAAGTCTTGATTTACAGTGTTAGCATATGGTAAATATACCTACATAGTATGCCACCTTTGCAATAATGTTACAAATAGACAGATAGTTTTTAAAGAGTAACGTGCAATAATATATTATTATTATTTGTATCATCAAATTGAATAAGCCACATCCAATAAATCACCATTACATTATCGTCGTCTTGAGCTTTTAATGATTTCTTTCATAAAATTACGCCCATTGACTTGACTCATGGAAATATTGACTTGTTATATTCTAACAATGACCATCTTAATATTGTCTTTGGCTGGCCATGTTTATTAAAATATTTTACATGTTTTTAAGATTCAAGACTATGTGAATTTCTATGTTAATAAACAAATTTTAATTTTCAATGCGATGAAGTTGCGTTGCAACTTATTTCATGTAACTTAGATGATGTGGTCATTAGACAACGGTCCATAAACTAGTACTCTTTAAAACTATAGATATTATAATGGTCAGGTATATAATCGTCTTTTTACTGTCATAACTTAATTTTTACTGTCTATGAAGAAAATAATATGAAAACTTTTCCACTTACCTTGAATGTGTTAGAAATTCAATCAAATACAACAAATAGTTATTCATTTCATAGTATTCAGATGACACTGAATATCTAGTTTTCATTGTATATCATATTAAAATGTTGTATGTAGTTGTATGTAGTGTATAATATATAAAGATTAATGAAGCTTAAAACTTTTACTAAAATTGACTCAAACGTTCTGAAAACTTTGTTCAAAATTGTTCATGTTTCACATTCAATTTTTAAATCACTTCTGTACATCCTAATTATTTACTCTAGATTTATAAAACTTAAAGTTTATTTAAGCTCATAGACACAACATTAAGACCACAGACACCATGTGACTGGCCAGTTTTACCTCGGCCTATAATACTAGTACGATGCTGTTGCTAGTTTGTGTTGGTTACTAGGAAACCCACTCAACCTCTGAGTGGCTTGGAGTACGGTATCCCACTCAGACACGCAGGTTGAATCAACCTTCGTAATATTATGGTCGCCAGTTTCAACATTGTGTGTGCTTGTTATAATATATACAAATTTAAAAAGTCTTATACTGAAGGCGGTGACGGTTTACTATGGCAAACAATTAAATCATTCAATTTCAGTATTCTCTCATTAATGATTGTAACAGATCAAACATTTAGCTACACACGGTTATTTATATAGTTTTATTTTTTATGTGTTACTTAATTTATCTTGTTGAGCTCCTTTGCGTATTTTTGCGAATTTCCCCTATAGGGAAGAAGCTATTACCGTAGTCGAAATGGTAAGACCTAGGCCCGAGACCATGATAACTTTTGGTTTTGAGGTCCCCAGGAGCCAAAAATACCATTCGTTCAAAACTGTATATATATATATATATATGTATGTATTAAAACATTAAATTCACAGATTAGGGCTACTGATAAATATGACAGTTCTTGACATCCAAAATAAAGGGTACAAAATGGATATCAAAGAAGAGTTTTATATATATATCAAAATTATCAAATTGACAAAGATAAAATTAATTTTAAACTCGATGCAAGTCCAGACAAAAAAAAACAATTTTAGACCAAATAATACACATTAGAAGTGCACTAACAACCTGCACTGATAAAAATTCATCATATGATTTATAGTCACATGTGAAAATCTTTACTCTTGATGATAAGGATTAGTTTTAAAATAAGGTTAGGTATACAACCAACTCTGTGAACATGGCCTAAGAGCTGAAGCACATGTAAGTGTAGTTAAAATGATTTTACCAGGGTACTCAAGTTTATTTAATTTTGTTTATTAAATATCAATACTTGTGTGTGTCCGTGAGCACGATAACTCTCGTTAAAATAATCCGATTTTGACGAAATTTGTATAAAAGTATAAAGCAGCATTTATGACTTTAAGTTCGAAAACCAGACAGATTGACCTATCCGAAGGGGTATTTTGGGAGGGTTTTGTACCCAAAAAATGGGGTTTTTGATTTTTTCACGTTTAATTTTGGAAAAAGTTAAATTTTCCCATTGGAATCAGCTTAAAAATACGCAAAAATTGATGATTTGATTATTGCTCTACGTTAAATGGTTACAGAGATATTGAAAGTGCTAAACACAGTACGTTGTCCAATGTTATTCTTATGGAGAATAAGAAAAATTCAATATTTTGCTTATTTATAAACTTATCTTGATGAAACTTGGTATTTTGCTTCATGTCGTTGTGGTATATAGATATTTGCACTAAAAAATAGTTTTTGGCCGATAGTTCCCGTAGCAGCAGACCTGCGTCCTCAGCCCCTATGTTATTCTTATGGAGAATAAGTAATGTGTTATCTCCCTTAATTATTAACATAAATTAATAAAATTGGTGTGTGGCTTTACCTACTTGAGTTATATTGATATTTTTATAAAACCTCATTTTTTGTGTTCCTTGCTTCAGCAAACCTGCATACTCATCCGCCATGTTATTGTTATGGAGAATAATTAAAATGTAATAAATCGTTTATTTATGAATGTATATTGATGAAACTTGGTATGTGACTTTATGTGGTATTAATATACATAAATGTGCATTGGAAATTCGCTGAGTATGAAGGTTTGCTGCCTTCGGGGGTATTTAGTTTCATTATACCCTGAAATATTTATAAATAAATTCAAACAATATTCATTAATATCGATTGAAATTTAATATACAAAATAATAAGAAAGTGAAGATAATGCAATGATTTATTTTATAAATAGGTCAAAATGCAAATATATACTTAACATTACACAAATCCTAATAGAAAAGAGTAAACGGAAGGTTTATATTGAACACTCAGAACAACACAAATTAACAGAACTATCAAAGATGACACAAATTTAAACTAAACAAATTCAAAATAATCTTTGTTAAATGTTACTTAACAAGCGGACCCCACTCTTTCTAGTGAACAAATATAGGTAGAGTTGTAAAAACCTCTGTAACGGGTTCGGGCTCTAGTTGAGGTGGTAATATGTTTTTAGCCATTTTTAGCCATTTTTAAGCCATGTTGGTCTATGATTGATGGCTCTCTCAAATATGGAGTCACTACTAATTGACTACTAATTTGATCCAAAGTGGCATGGTTGGTTTAAGTATTAATCAAACATCAATTTAAATTTAAATTACTTACATTTTAAATTTAAAACAGTTATTTGCTTTCTAGCCAATACATTCAATGCGTCTTTGGGACACATTTCCCGATTTCATAGATTATATAGTTAAAATTATGGGACTTTATTTTTTTGAGGTACCCAAGTAGCATTTGTAAAGGCCAAATCAGTTTGAAAATAATTTTAACATTATTTTTTATATGATTTCAAAATGATTATAAAATGATTTTTTTACAAACAAATTTCCTATCTGATCTATTTTAACATATTTTTAAATCATTTTAAAATTTATTTTACAATAATTTTGAAATAATTTATAAATCAGTTTTAAATTATTTTTAAATGATTAAAAACTATTTTTTTTAATTACATAATTAATATTTACAGACAAAATACTGTTTATATTTATTTTCACAATCTGACTAATGTAATACGCATGAAAATCATTGATCAAAATTATGAAATATATTTTACGTTTCAAAAGTATTATGACCAAACCGGGTATTGAACCCGCAACCTATTGATCACTATACACACGCCTTAACCATCTTGGCCACTTCGCCCCTTTATATATAAAGGTCGGGCTGGCAACATAAAACAACCAATTGACTTCGCCCTACGAGGACTTGGTGAAACTATTAGTATTCCTTGTTTGCTTTTGCTGTTGCTGGTAAACACTATAATTTGTATACATCTTGTAAGGTTGTAGAAACAAAACTTATACTATTCTTTTATATTTATAAAATAAATATTTTTATTTTTATAAAATTGTTGAGCAATATGGTACCCAAAACAGATTTTACACAAATCCTTTGCATGCAACAAATTTAAAAAGGCCCACGAAAGTATTTATTTAGTTTACATAGACTTTCACGGGAAGGGAAATGAAATGTACATTCATATAAGTTTTTTTAGGCTGAAAACGAATTATTACATCAACTCATTTTAGGTAAATATAAACAATTTTGAAACTAATACAGGACTTCTTTGCTAACCATCCATGTTTCTCATTAACTTTTAATCACTGAAAAAAATGTTAATAATTTTAAACATTTCATATTCTTCAAAGTTATTTATTTAAACAAATTTTAAAATCATTTTTAAAGGTTTATTTAGGATTTTCAATTGAGTTAGTAAAAAGTTATTTAATATAATTTTAAAACAATATATAAACAATTTAAATCAATATTTTAAAGTTATTTTGAATCTAATTTTAAGATATGTTAAAATTGTTTCAAAATTATTTAAATTATTTTGAAACTAATGTTAAACTTATTTTTATTATAATTTCTTCATAATTTTTGATCGACAAAACAATGATTTTAAATGATTTAATATAATGTTAAAAAAACATAAAATTTTTTATTGAAAATAATTTAAAATTATATTAATACAATTTAAAAATTATTTTAAAATATTGTTTCTACTATTTTTAACGAGTTTTGTAAAATTTATTTAAAATAATATTAAAACTGATATAGAAATGATTTCAATATATGTTTTCAAAATTATTTTTAATCAATTGTAAACCCATATCATAATTATATTATAATAATTTTAACTCGTTTTAATCAAAAACTCATTTTAAAACCATTTGAAATTATTTTGAAAATATTACAAATTATTTCTATGCTACTTGGGTAGGTGAATAAACGTTGATAATATGTCAAACTTCTAAACAAACCGTTGCAGACAACAGGCAATAATGGAGTATGACAATGTAGTCAATGTAGTTAATTGTCAACCAAGGGGCAGTATTAACTAAGCAGTAATTGGTAATACTTATTATGTTTGAAGAATTGCTTTTCAAACATAAGATAAACAGGCTCTGTGTTAGTAAAAAATATTGTTACAAAACAAGCTTACGCAAAAATTTCCATTACAAGCTAACTAAGAGATTACTATTATTCAACAACATAAACAAATTTTAAATACATACATACGATCAGATTTATATGCACATATAAATATCGATATGTACAATCCAAACAAATAAAAGTATTTTGGTTAAAACACCATACCTGGTCATTATTTACGTAGATTTGTGTTACCTATGTTTGTTATCTGTCGATGCTTTATGTTCAAGTCACTAAGAAGACTGTTATCATTAATGCCATTTAAAAATACTAAAACCACATTATGTGTATAAGTTTAAAAATATGAATAATTGCTCATTCACTTAAAAATGTTCTTAGTGCTGTGAATTTTCAATTCAATTCAACCCATTCACACCTTTTACGATAAGTCAAAATTGTTATTATAACTAAAGCACATTTTATTTTAATAAATAGTACTGCCTGGTTGAATCTAAATCATAAATATTTTATCCAGCTATAACTGGGAGAACTTGATTAACATTACTTAACGTAATCTGTCAGTTCAAATGGTCTATCTTGCATGATTCGTCTTGTACCAACCATTTACATTGTTCTCAAATAACTAAGACATTTTTATTGGTTTTAAATTTATTTGAACTTAAAAATACGGAAATTAGGCTCTCCAATCTGAAGCACGAATTGCCTCAGGCTATCGATGTCAATTGCTGCCTGGTTTTGCCAGATAACATTTATGCAATGTACAATCGTTATGTGTCTTTAAAATATCCCCAACACGAAATATATTTTGTACTTAACCAAGTTATAATTTATTTTGTCTGTAGAAATAATCTTAAATAATAAGTTAATCTTTAAATGTATACGTTTAATCGAAATGATAAAAAAATTAATGATTGCGTAAGAAATATTTGTCTAAAGAGTTTTAAAATTTTATCAGAATATTCTTTAAATTGATAAGAGGCTTGAAAATTATTATAAAAAAATATGTGGAATGAGGTGTATTGCATTAATAAACTATACACCAGAATTTCTTATGTGCAGTTTGCGCACCCATTTTTGAGAAGCGAGAATAAAAAATAGGAAAATAGTAAACAAAACAATGACAGCCTGTAGTTGCATTTATTCCTTATAACAGCAGTTTAATTAATTAAATTGAATTGATAAAAAGCCCATGTACATGAAATAAAACTCTCCTCCTATGAATAGGTTGGGTACTTGGAAGACCCTTGGGGCTGATCACTGAGGCCTTAATCGAAATTCTAATACCAGTTTCCACATATGCACACCTGGACGCACGTCTCAGTGGAAAATGTGGGGGTAAATCTTAAAACAAAAAATCTATATTGTTTAAAAAGTTTGCATGTAAAGTATTTATATCATAGATAATATTTTGCCATTTTTCATTAGGACTGCACGGTTTTGTAACACACGAAATCTTTACTTAACGGTTTACTTACATCTTTAAGTGTATACGTTATTTTATAACAACAAATTTTAACAAATCCAAGAGTTTTAACAGTTTTTTATTGATTCATCAATATCTAATTTCATAATTCTAAACTTTTACGTAAATATTTTCAAGTTTCATATTTTAATCGACGTGTTGATGGTATTTGACCCAAAAGCCTCAGTTGGCCAAGTTCTGTAATTTAAAATTTAAAGTTGCATGTTAACTAAGATTTAGTTGAATATAATCATGAATCACAAAAAATATATATTTATAAATTAAAACTAAGATTAATTGATTTATCACGAAGGAATAAATTTGTTTATACATACTAACTAAATATGCTCTCTTGATGAAATGATACCGTGGATTAACTCTTATTAAAAGAGCGCAAATTATATTTAAGTTTGGAGGCATTAGTCATCGATGAAGAGTCGTTATGCACAGATGCCAGCAGCTGAGGCTAAGTGATTTGAAATGTCCATCTCGTATTTGTCACTAAATAAATTATAATAGTTCTCTGTACGACACGACGTGACGTACTAAGTGATTAAGTGTTAATAAGTGACTCATTAGTCTGAAATGTATAAATTAATCTAAGGTTCTGAATAGCTGTAAAATAACCGGAGCTGAGTTTTAACAAATGTAAATATTACTAATTAAAACACATTCCCACTTTTAAAAAACCGGTAGTCTGAACTAAACTGTTCCTATTATCTTGTTGGGATTTTTTTATAGAGGGAGTTTAAATTGAGAATATTTTTATGTAACCTAATATTACAAGAGAACTTCAAGAGAAATGCAACGATGCGTGCGGATTATCATGATGGCATAGATTATGTGGTTTAATTTGATTTAAATACAACATTTAAAACTACATTCGACAGTATAATGTAAGGAGTCTAAAATTAATTTACTAAAATCAACTCAGTTTTAAATACAATAATGATACAAAAAGAATGATTTGTCATTTTATCAAATAAATAATTGTTAAGGAAAAAAGTTTAGTATAATCAGATTATATATTTTCAAAGTTACATTTCTCCCTATAATAGTATATGGTTAGTGAAACTACTCTAAATACGTTTCCCTTTCTAATCTTCTAACTTGATTCCTCTAAATTAACTACGGGATGTAATAAGGCGTCTTACAACACTTAAAAATATATTTACACTTATACTGTATTAACATAACAGACGGTTAACATAAATAAGAGGTGGTACAAGGCTGTAGATTTCAACCAGTCACACCGGTCATCATCAAGCCAATGACAGAAATGACCCATGTTTAGTTTACTCCAAAACTTACCCTCTGTTGGAATTTTTAGTGAATTTCCTTTGGAAAGTGAACTATTAGCATGACCCGCACGGTGAAACTTAAGCCCGAGACCACCATAGAAGTTCTTAACGTGACCCCCTGAACACATTTTGGGGGGTCGTTCAAAATTGTATATATATATTTAGTAATTTAGACACATATATATATATATATATATATATATATATATATATATATATATATATATGTGTGTGTATTTGCACTCTAGCGGTCGCATTTTTTGTCCGATTAACTTCAAATTTGGTAGGGACGTTCCTTTCTGTAATCAGTTGGACAAGTTTGTTGGGTAAAACAATCGTAAAACTCCAAACCCCTTTTTTGGGGATTAATCTTTCAAATTTCGAGTTTTTGGGCTCAAAAAGGGTCTAAAAAGCCCCAAATGTGTAATTAATATATGCAAAAAGATGGGAATTAGTGAGAAGAAAGTTTTAAGCTCTCTCTCGCCATTCTAGCACAACTATTTACCGAGTTATTAAAGAAAATGTGTTCGACTAAACACAGTACGTTGTCTTATGGGGGTTTTACACTAGAAAAGCCTGCTACTCCTTTGTTAGAGTACTTTTATCATTCCCAGCAACCTCACGCCTACTTTCAAGCCTGACTGGACCTTCTCCTAACATTATAATGCGCAAAATTGTATTCCCAGCTTTGCAGGTAAATATAACCAGTAGCATCAGAACAACCAAAAAATCAATGATTTCAGATTTTAATAAATTTGGAATACAAGTATGTTTTACACTCATTTTCAGTTTTAAAAGTTGTTATGTGGAAATTCACTTCCCTCACGTCAGCGTGCTGCGTGCGAACTCGTTTTAAATTGTAATTATATATATTATTTATAATTCGTGACATTTAATTATTTCTTTTCTATCAACAAATCCACATGCACCATACATACGTTAAATAAATCTGTCCAGTACAGAGAACTAATTTATGTATATATTATTTTCTGTAAAATAAACATTTGTTTCCAGACTTATTACTGTTTGTAGAGCTATTCAATCTAATCACTACCGCAAGGCATGTGTAATGAAAACCTGTAAAATACATTCACTAAGCTTCTATATTATTTTACCCCTAAAGGTAAAATTGTCATTTTTTAAATGATTGTGGTATACGGTTTTCAAAAATTGTGTTATCACAGTTGTTCTGTAAATGCTTAATAAATTATCTAAGTAGTTTTCAACCACAATAATAACCTTTAACTGTTATAATTCAACAATGTAAATCACTATTAAAATAAATACGATTTATAACTTGTAATACATATTTTTATTTTGTAATCAAACCAATACACTTATGACATAAGTTATCAACTATCGTAATTCATAGGATGATATATATTTCACTGCTCAGTGTTTAGGATTTTAAATATTATGTTGAAATTAAAAAAAAACGTTGGTTTGTGAACAATAACCACGCATACCTTAACAAATGTGCTATGACTAGTAGGCTACAATATAATGTTGTTTAGTATTATAAATATTAAAATGTCTGTTAAGAGAGTTAATTTATATTTAATATTTATAACCGAAAATCGAAAAATTATACTATAGTTAAAGATTACTACTATGAAAACTAGTTTAGCTAGACCCAAATGAAAACCGATGTTATCGCTATTAACTATTGTATTAGCCATTATCCATTTCAAATTATTAGTATCTTTCACCTTTCTATTAAATACCCTCGTCGCAGCAAACCTGCATACTCAGCGAATTTCCTATGCATGAATATATTTCTTACTACCACATAAAGCCACTTACCAAGTTTCATAAAAATACTTAAATAAATTATGTATAGCATTTTATTTATCCTCCATAAGAATAACATTAAGGCTGAGAACGCAGATTTGCTGCAACGAGGAAGATTAAATATGAGTTATTTGCAATTATCAATATAACTCAACCAGGTGAAGCTACATACCAAGTTTTAATGATTTATGTTCATAATTAAGGGAGATATAAAGCTTTACGTATTCTATATAAGAATAACATTAGGGATGAGTATGCAGGTTTGCTGCTAAGAGGATAATCAACAAAAACAGTTTTTTGTGCAAATATCAATATACCAGTACTAGGTGAAGCCACATACCAAGTTTCATCAATATACGTTGATAAATAATTAAGATATACAATTTTAAATATTCTCCATAAGGATAACATTGGACAACGTACACTGTGTTTACCACTTTGAATATCTCGGCAACGGTTGGACGTAGAATCACAATTTAAACACCAAAATGATTGTTTTGTAGAGCTAAAATGATTGGTGAAAGCAAATGTGAAGTGTACAGTAAAATTAATTAAGGAAAAGCTAAAAACCATTTTCCCATAAGATTAACATGGGAGATTTTATGAACACGTTTTTTGGATTTTCTCAGCAACCACTTATCCTAGGTTAATTATTCAAAATACTATATTATTTGTTTTTTAAGCTCTATAAAATGGTTACAACAAAAATTGTGTGTTTAAAAAACTTCAGGGTGAAAAGTGCAAAAAACTGATTTTTGGAAAATTTTTAAACCCCATAAACCCTCTTTCCCATGGTTCGATTTTTCTGGTTTTCGACCTTAAAGTCATGAATGTCACTTTACATATTTGAGCCAAATTTCATCGAAATCGGACGTTTTTTACTCAAGTTATCGCATTCACGGACACACACATATATATATATATATATATATATATATATATATTTATTTATATACATATATATATATAGATTTGAACGAATAGTGTTTTTGGCATCTAGGGACCTCAAAACAAAATTTATCATTGTCTCGGGCTTAAGTCTTACCATGAGACCTACGGTAATATCTTCTTCCCTATAAGGGAAATTCGCTAAAACATGTTTTCTGAATTTTGTGATATTGAATTGTCATAGTAGTATAGTTTTATATGTTATTATAAATATGCTTTAAGAAACTATGTTATTATTGTACTGATCTAAATTACACTTAAACAGGACTTTTGTTTTTGTATTATCATTTTAGAGATAATGAACTGTAAAAAACAACTTTTACATTTTATGTTTACATTATAGTTACTCTGGTTTGTTTGTTTGTTTTTACCTTCGCTTTCATTCTTTGTGGGTCATTACGTATGTGCAGTGATTTAGTTACATTGAGATGCCGCAACCAAAGTCACATAATAAGCCTTCACATCAGCCACCACATAAGTCACCCAGAAGCCACCACATAAGCCTCCACATATTACCACCGACCAGACGGAAGGTATTGGCTTTGTTGTTGATAGTGGTGACTACCGAAGAAAAATGTTTTAATTCCAAAGTTAACGAACTAAAGTTAAGAAGCAAGCGCATTACTATATTATAAAACATTAAGAAAAAAGGAAAAATTATAATTTAATGACAGTTTAAAGTAAGTATATAATTTTATTTTTATAACATTTCTAAGTTTTTGTTAACTAAATTGAAAAATTGCGTTAGCACCTCTTATTTTTGTTTTCTATCAAAGATTAAGTACGGTTTAATATAAAGAAGGACGGTGCAAGTTGGCAAGTTTAATAACTAGACACCAAAATGAGCGAGATCCCTGAGGAATGTTTCAACACCGTCTAACACTCTAACTATGCAGACACTGGAGTCTTAGGTTAGTCTTGTAATTGCGCCCTTGAGAATATATATGTATCCTACGAAGTTAAGTTGTGTGTAAACGGTTATTTAATAGTTAATCCTTTAATTGCATTAGTCTTTAGGTCAGAGTGTAGTAAAATTTATAAAATAAAATCAGGAAAAATATACAATCAATTGCTTAATCTGGCAAACAAAAATATAAATTGTTGTACTTGTATGCAAGTAAAGGAACCGCTGGACAAAACTTTTACTTTTTTATTACAAATAATTTGCGATTCAATGTAAATAGAAATAGTAGATATATTTTGATTAACTCAATTAAAATAAAGCTGGATTAAAATTAAAGTGTTAATGGGTAAACAGTTACGTATTTAAAACATATTTAGATAATAGGTATCTATTATATGATACTTTAACTCCAACAATCGCAGTGGGATTTATATTACAATTCGGAACATACTTTAAAGACAAGCAAATCTACTGAAAATGATTTAGTTTTCTAAGAAGTAGAATTTTGCTATACTTAAAAAAGTAAATTTTTTCATTCGTCTTCAATGTCTAATTTAGTTATAATGGTTATCTATGCACATCACTGGACCATTTGAACTTAATTCATAATTTTCAGGGTCCACCGTAATTGTAAACGTATCATCAGCAGAATAATCAACGTTGTACTTAACTTTAACTACAACTGAGATACATATTACCTCTCGATAATAATATTATTTATTAAAATATCCTTAGTCAAAATGTATTACAAAATTATAAACAGCATCAAACATTGTTGACAAAAAATATTCAAAACTATTTACCGTTGACTATTTAACATATCACCTATTTAGGGATACTACTTTAAGTAGTCCATTTTTTTTACTTGGCAGCAAACAAAAAGGCGATTAACAAATTCACTGCAAAAGCCGAAGAGTGCTCCTTCCAGCAGTGGCAGGAAAGCTGGGAACAAGACCACTGTAGACGCTAGACTGCTCTGCTCAACCGACACGCCCAATCATGGGTGGAACCATAGACAAATTACCTGGTTTATTTCTCTATGGCGGAACGGTGCATGGTATCCATCTAAGACCACTTCAGCCAGGTTACACCTACTTATTTACTGCCACAGATGTATTTACTGCCATGGCGTTCTTGAGGACATGGAGCACATTTTCTGCTGCTACCCGCGATGGTAAATGCCTCGCCCATAGGACACACAATCACTGGAGAGTTTTTGAGTGAGTCGGATGAAGGGTAAGGATAACTAGGACTACTAGTCTCACTCCGTCAAGGTATTCTCAGGACTAGGAACACTGATTTAGACCGAAATGACAATTAGATTCCTGCATTTCTTGACGGCTGCGAAATGTTACAACCCTGTGGTGGAGTACAAATCTAAACCTAGTCTGATTTAGTGTAATAAACTATATCAGATTATAATTATAAATAATAAAAGGGGATTTTTATTGGTATTTTTAAACATCGTAAACTTGATTTATACCTTCCCATTAGTCCCAACCGCGCTCATATCCGTGACCACGTTTTCCTTAATATAACTTAAATATAAAAACACTGTCTTTGTGAAGCACCAGGTATACTCCATATTAGCGAGGCTATATCACCACCCAGGGAAAATATAACTTTTCATTTGAAAGAGACAAAGTAAAACCGCACACTCATTGCAAAAGTTTTTGATGACAACGGCTTCCTTTGTGGTGAAAAACCACAGGTCGTTAAGCAATGTAGTATATTACGAGGAAAGAATCTGTTAAAACATTAATCAACTAGAGTTTTGTTTCAGGTCTATCATCCATATATATTGAAGTTAAAGGTAATAATGAGATATTTAAAAAATATACATAAGTTGTTCTCTTCTAAAGTCACTAACGTACATGAAAGCATTATTTACACAACTTGATAATCAGGTTATCAGCATTTTTATTGGATTTTATTTTGAAACTAAAATCAAACGAACAAGCTGAGCTCTTGGACTCAGAATAAATAATATTTCTCATTGCAATTAATCAGTTAATTAACATAAAATTAAAATGTCTTGAAAGATGTGTATTGTTCGTTAAACCTAATTCATTATTTTAAGTTTAGGATTGTTATAAATCTCACTACAGTGATGCAATCTTCACTCGGCCCAATACATTAATTAGGCGGTATCATATCAGTGTATTTAGTTAATTCTAAAACTAATAATATTTAAATTTGCAGTAAAAGTGTCATTAGTTTCTCCTTGGGTCCAGGACGATGACAACAACATCAATTTAATGCACAAGTTATTATAAATTTTAATGAATATATGTTATTGCGCTCTGAGAAAGTATAAGACTTTTTTTAGATTACTTGTATAGGGAATTTCAGTCTCATTCCAGATGTAAAAAAAATAAAATAAAATCAGGAAAGCTATTTTGTGCTTCATGTTGCGATAACGGTGTAAAATTGAGGTAAATATATGCATTTTGTTTATCTATGACACTGTGAGGGTTTTAGATTGAAACCCCACTTTCATTTTAGATGCAGCAGACCAAAAACCAAGTAATGTACATCAACTAATAAACCTGCAATCAATTTACAGTTAGAAAAATCGAGTTTGAACAACTTTTTAATTTTTAAACCGTATTAAATATATTTTTATCTTTCATAAATATATGATAAATAATAAAGAAATAAAATGATTAAAACACATAAAATATGAACATCTTTTAGGTTATTTGTTTATAGTACAATATAAAACCTATACAAATATTTTCCACTATAATAGTAAATACAGATTGCCGAGTAATGATAAACCTATAGATTAAGTACATACAACAAAAAGAGTAAGTTTACTATTAAGTGTACTTTTGAGATCCGTTAAAACAAGGAGTCTGCAAGGATAAAACAGAGAATTAAATAACAGCTATTCCAGGCTTGGCCACGGCTAAGCCCGGACATCTCTTCTTCGTCTAATTTATGAGTCGTGATTTTACAGGGATTCTATTTATGTTTGTTAAATCTGCTCAACTAAAAAAATGTTTTTTTTAAATATTACGATTCGACTGAACTTGTATAATTTAAAAAAAATGAACATTATTCAAGACTATATGATATAAGAGATCAGAAAATATATTTTTTTCTTTTATAGTAAATATATATATATATATATATATATATATATATATATATATATATATATATATATATATATATATATATATATATATATATATATATACCAGACATACTCGGTGATACTTGATTCGTTTCACGCTTGAAAAAGGTAACCACTCTACATGCAATCTTTATTCAATGGTTCTAGTCACTGTTTTCAGTAAATCATTTGTTGATATTTGTTCATTTTATTTTAAGTGCTACTTTGACAGTTAACTGGTTAATTTATTCACGGCTGTGTTACTGATTATTCTGTTTTGATATACAACTCCATAAGCCCAATGTTGACATTTCCAATTTATAAATGAGATGTTTAACAAAATATGATTTATCATGGGATTGAGGTTTTTTACAATCGTATTTAATTATGTTGTTAAATAATTCATATATTTTACTATCAAAATTCAAGCTTATGAATAACTCAGCTGTCAATATACCTAAAGTAGTTCTCATCCATCAGTAATTAGTTGTTTAAGTTTTCCAATCACCGTAATCGCTGTAGGGAGTTGCGGGCGTGGAAGTCATGAGTGTTTACATAAGGTTAAGACCTTATCACAGCTACAACTTGTGTGCAGCTTGAGTCAACCTATATTATTATTAAGGGTAAATAAATTCTTAAAAAACAAAACCAACATTATTTAGCCGCCACAAAAATGATTATACTTATACATTTATACTTTTATGTACGTCATATAATATGAAACATCTATATATAAAACATATTAAAGTAATATGAGTACACTTATAAAATAATTTTAATTGCACTATAAGTTTTATTACACACATCACATTACTATATTAGCTTTAAACCATGTTACTCTTGTTAACTTTTCCATCTATTTTAAACTAGCCCTTTTATGTGAATTAGTTTCTTTGATACATTTAAAATGATTTATATATTTAAAATACCATAAACGTTGTAGTGCACTATTTTATATTTATACGTAAATATTTACGTATTGGACTCTAAATAGAATAGTTATTCGTAAACAACTACTGGAGTGTACTAAAAGTTCATTAAATGAAAACTTTGAATATTATATTGCAATATGTTTTAAGGTTAAATAATTTAAACTTATTGCATTAATTATTAAACGTCACGTTTAATTTATAATAGGTCTTCAGATTGCTGTGTGTAACGTTTAGCTTGCAAGTTTGTTTTACTTTTTACTCTTATTCCCAAAACAAAAGTAAACTTTATGTTTCCTATTTAATAGAAGAATATATTAATTTGAACTAGTCTTAGTACTTAATGGGTACCACCAAATTAAATTTAATTATATTTTGTTATTGATTTCAAAGAGTCTACACCAAATTTTTGCTCAGCGGAATTACAGATTTATTAACTAACTAGCTGATAATTAACTAACTCGCAGGCTTAATTCGCCCAAAGAATTATTTAACTATGAAAACTTATAAAAACTATGATAGTTTTGTGTGCTGCATTCTGTGGTTAGCCTATAGAACTACTACAAATCAAGATAAGCTGTTTGTATTTTCATCAGCTCATACCAAAATGAATGTCCATAAGCAATACATGGGAACTTTGAACCCCCGTGGGGCATAGCCCTATAGGATTTTCACAACTTTAATATGCCTATATCTTACTAAGAACTATCAAGTACCTCTCTACAAAATTTCAGCTCAATCGGTCCAGTAGTTTTCACGTGATGGAACTTCAGAATTACGCACAAACGTCCATAATTTCACACTTATAATATTAGTAAGATAAAATATAAAATGTAATCCAAAGTCTTTCTCCTTACCTCGACGTTACCATTCGTCGTCATTAGTTGCCTTTTAAAGTACTTAGGTCTAGTATTAAAAACAAATATTTTCCAATAGGTGTCGTCTTTTAATTTTGCCTGAGTAATAATACTCTGTTATTTAATTCATCAAACCATTTAATAAAGCACCTCTGTTTTACCAAGATAAATACAATCGCACTAAAGTATGAGACTATTGCCATATTTTAGCTATCAACACAGCTGATTCATGACATGTAAGCAGTTTAGTCTTGTATTACTTAATAACTCAGTTAGGGACCCAGTTAACCTAGTTAAAGGACCTATCTAACGGTCTGGTTGGTCTTTGATCAATTACCATAACTTAAATATAGATAACAATAACCCTTGTTGTGGCTCCTATTAGTGCGCTTGTGTACAAAACCAAAGGATTACACCAGGATTACACCGAATATAAATAAATATTCTACATACAGAGGTGACATAGGAAAAGGAAATGTCTGTAGAATATTAACAGAAATACAGGAAAATTGATTAGTAATGAGTAATACCTACATTTAACCAAGGAATTGCAGGGAGTGATTAAGATAAAAACTCATACTAATATAATCTCCTAACTAATTTATTTTATATTCAAACTATGAATACAACCTCAGGTTTTATATCAGGTAGCATTTGTCAGTTTAGTCGAAAGTCTAGCCTTTTTAGATATAAAACGTTAATTAACTGATTACAAATATAAAGTTCATTCAGTTACTTTACACCCTTACCCCCTAGGTGACAACAAATTTATTACGTAAGTGCTCTTGTAGTCCCTAACAAAATACTGGTGAGTTTGCACATCTTCTTAAAGAATTTGATGAATTTTAACTAGAAATACGGACATTACAACAAAAGCTTATTTATTTAACGAACACCCAAATAGCATGTATACGGGATCGGATCTTCAGTCGTTCTAAAAATATTACAAAATTCAGTTTTCAACTGTGTTTGTGGAAACTCCGTAGCAGACATATTTCTAAAGATACAATTCGTGGATGATTGGCCATGAAGAAGTTAAAGTATCCATAGCTCAGAATGGCTTTGAACGGTAACAATATATTACTAATACATTGCAAAAGAAATAACAAATAACAAAACAAAACTATTGTATTTTTTAATTCGATACGAGTAAATGTTTATAAACGTGTATACTGTTCATTGAGATAAATTACATGAAAAACCCATCCAACCTTACAAAAAAGTAAAACAATAATTTTGTAGAGCAAACAAACATACCTCATTCGTTTACTGATAAATTTATATTTTAACAAAACAAACTGATGTTAGGAATCACTTAGTCAAAGTGGCGAGCCAACTGCAAGTAACGGATTTTCCCGGAATACTAAAGGCTTGAAAATTATTTAAGATTGATTATAGCTCTTAAAAAATACGCATTTCTCCCGGTCAGCTTTACGTTTAAGAAAATTTAATTATATTAGTTCCATATTTTAATGTGATGAAGTCTATGCGAAAATAATATCGCAGTTTCCGAATTTTAATATCGATCAGTTTTACTTTATCAAAGCAATAATTTTGTTTACTATTTAAACTTAAACAATTAACTAGTTGAAAAAGTATTATTTACTCTATGCAATTTATATTAAGAGTATTTTATCATCAACCTTACGTCAACTATCAATATTTAATTCACTAGTGCAGTGAGATGAAGGATTTGTATGCATGGTATTGTATTACTTCCATGAGTATAACAAATAAACAACAAATAAAACAAATATTCCTTCCGTTCATTTAATATTTCCTAAGTTAATGTTTCCGAAAACATATACCAAATTGCTTTCTTCACAAAATATATTGTAATAATGTTTTGTAAAATATTATTACAAAAATGGTTTTTTCTACGATTTAAAGCCCCACAAGATCTTTTCACACATTGAAAACTAAAAGAACCGTCAAATCCATATTTGTATTAATTTGGACAAATAACTATTTCAGCACTTACGGGGCATAAAACAATACATTATTAATGTGCTAATTCCAACTATGGTAATAACGTACGTATTTCGAATGAAAAAGTCTGTAAAACCAATGACATTTTATAAAACAGAGCAATGTATACTGTCTGTGATTATCATGACGTAATTACATGAGGCCACTGGGAGAGTATAATGTGACTAATACAAAAAAAATAATTACATGTTAGGACAACATGCACAATTTTGTTTCGATGGTTAGAAGTTAAATTCTTATGCGATAATTCTACGGACGAAAAATTGTTGTTGGAATAATGCTACAAAAGGTGGATTGTCGTTTAATGATTTTAAATGTGAAAATGTCTGCCTAAATGTTGTACTGGTAATGTTTTAATGATTATAATACGTATAAAAATATATGGAAAAGACAAATGAATAACACATTTGTCAACAGATAGCAGCATACAAACTATTTCCTAATTTAAAACTGGTTAATTATATAGAAATCTGTAACAAATTAAATCTTTTCCATATATTTGAATTGTATTACGTTAAAAAACCTATACAGAGTCTATAAAAACAATCGTTAAACTTAAACTAAAGTATTAAAGGCAAAGGGCGTTAGTGGCATTACAAAATATTTTTGATTTAAGGAATCGTCTTTGAATTGGATAAGTATTGTTGCCTTCATAAAGGTCAGCCCAATAAAAACACAATATCCATTCCAATCACTAACCCTCCGTTGGCAGAGAGTGGTAGAACCTCGTTGATAATTCTGTTTGTCAGCCACCATCCTAGGGGAAACTGATCGTGGAATTCCTGTGATATAATTCACATGTGCCACATATCATCAAGCTTTCTATTACCAAGCAAATAGCATACTACAATCTTAATACTTATTATTACGAATGGGTTTCCAATAATTAAACTGGTGCAATTATATAAATTATGATTAAATAAATAATATGTGTAAAAAAAAATAAATTATAAAGACAGTCCTTCACACTGTTCCATGTGCCCAGGTTAAAAAAATTCTATGATAGTTATGTATTCTTATTGCATGCATCACATATTTAAACCATCATCATACGGGTTTCTACCTTTTCGTCTACAAAGATCCTGTAAATTACATGTTATATTTATCAGAAATTTGCTGAAATATATGAATAATTGATTGAGAAACATGATACGTGTATCCTTTTTAAAAAGATAAATGAACTACATTTCGCAACATTACAAAATATACTTACACTGTATAAATATAAATATATTAGGTATAAGCTCCTATGTCCCGTAATAGGATAAAGCGAGGATTTGTAATACTACCATAATAGGCAGTATGGTGCCGGATTAATTAATTAAAAGTAACTTACCTAATCTCACCTAGACCCACATTAATACTTCGACCAGCCTACCACATTCCAGTTTGTTGTTCAATCTATTAGGCCTATTTAAGTGAAGAACCAAAATTTATTCGCCCTGAAAAGAACTACTTACCACATAAACATTCCTCTCAGAATATTCATTGTGTAAACAATTTGTCTTTGAATTCTATATTGTTAATTTGAAGTGGATATCAATAGGCTATAGGCAATAGGCATATATTTGATCAAGTCTTTAAAGCCCACTTACTTCTGGCCTACTAATGCACAACTTCAGCCAATGTCACTTTTGAGAACCAGGCAATAATTATGGGTCAAATTATTGCCAGGGAAAAAGCTAGTACAGTATCCGGTAAGACCTAGGCCAAATGTGAAAGTATTCTCGTTGGTTGAAATCCAAGCGAGTTCGCACGCATCACGCTGATGTGAGGGAAGTGAATTTCCACATACAAACTTTTAGACCTCAAAATCAGCGTAAAAACATACATTTGTCCAACTTTTATTGAAATCTGAAAACACTGATTTTTTGGCTGTTCTGATACTCCTGGTTTCATTTAATTGCAAAGCTGGGAATACAATTTTGCGCATTATAAGGTTAGGAGAAGGTCCAGACATGCTTGAAAGTAGGCGTGAGGTTGCTGGGGATGATAAAAGTACTCTAACAAAGGAATAACAGGCTTTTCTAGTGCAAAACCCCCGTAAGACAACGTACTGGGTTTAGTCGATACACATTTTCTTTAATAACTCGGTAAGTATTTATGCGAGAATGACGAGAGAGGGCTTAAACTTTCGCCTCTATAATTCCCGTCTTTTTACAGGCATTGATTTTACATCTGGGGCTTTTCTGACCCTTTTTGGGCCCAAAAACTCGAATTTTGAAAGATTAATCCCAAAAAAAGGCGTTTAGAGTTTTCCGATTGTTTTGCCCAACGAACTTGTCCAACAGATTATAGAAAGGAACGTCCCTACCAAATTTGAAGCAAATCGGACAAAAAATGCGACCGCTAGAGTGCAAACACACACAGACACACACACATACATATATATATAATTTTGAACGAGCCCCCAAAACGTGTTCAGGGGGTCACGTTAGGAACTTCTATGGTGGCCCCGGGCTTAAGTTTCACCGTGCGGGTCTTGCTAATAGTTCACTTTCCAAAGGAAATTCACTAACAAGCATTATCGTACTAGTAACGTGTCGCAGATTAATTGACTACAAGTAACTTACCAAACCTCACCAAGGCTCACATTAATACTTCAACTGGTCTACCAAATTCCAGTTCGTTGTAGAGTCTAGTATATTAGGTGAATAATCAAAATTTATACACCCTGAAAAACAACTACTTACAACATATAAACACACCTCTCAGAATAACCATTGTATAAAATTTGCCCTTGATTAGAGTTAAGTTTAAGATAATATAATAGGGGTAACCCCAGGGCTCTGAGGGGTGGGATATTTACAGCTCAGAGCCCTGGGGTTACCATAGTAGGCTATGGGCAAAAATTTCATTAAGTCTTTAAAGCCCACTTACTTCGAACCTACTAGGGCATAACTGTAGTCAATATTACTTTCAAGAATCTGCCATTGCCTTCCTTATCATCAAACATTTTGTAATGTCAAAATCAAATATTAATATAGCTGTGAAACTAAGTTAAGATAACTAACCCATTACTGTTTTATGACTTTATACGATATATGAGTTGAAACACAAAATTTGGAGTTTTGCCAAGAGCCAAAATGTTATTTGAACCTATGACATGACAGCTGATTAAAAAAATAATTGTTATGAAAAACAAGAACAACTAATGGCGTTTTCCAATGGCACCAAACACTTCCGATTTAACAAAAATTACTGACTCTACGATTTTTGAAGACAAGATATCAGCACTTACAAGTCTGACACACAAAATTCTGTTCAAATTATAACTACAGTTATGATATATTGATCCGTTACTGCTACGAGGTAATTTTTTTACATAAAAATGAAAGTTAATAATTTCCTCTTTTAACTTATTGTCAGAATCACAAATGAAGAAAAGTTAAATAAGAAAATATGTTTACAATAACTAACCTATGAATAACCTACCTAGGCGTTTAAAAAAACTGAAATTTAGGCCCTAGTCGGTTAGAAATCTATATCTCTTATTGAAATAGGCCCTATAAGGTTTTAAGTAACGACTTTAACCCACAGCGTAGGCATAGAACAACGACAAATTAGCCTCAGGCTGTTTGGTGACTTTAGTTAGCTAGGATTGATTTTTTTTTACATTTCACAGTTTATTTTAGTGTCAAATTCATGTCCTAAGTTATTCAAATAATAAGAAAATCATAATAATTAGATATGTATAACATTAGACTACGCCTAGGCCTAACCAAATTTTTCATAAACAATAACCAGCATGTAACAAGGGCGTGTCCAGGAAGGAATTTCCTCCTGAAATTTCTAAAATACATGAGAAAAACTGGAGAAAGATTGGAATGTAGGTGGAAATGATAAAATGATTTTTCCCTATCCACCGCGAAAAATAATCCTTAATAAATATGCCACTGACAAGTAATAGAGCTAACGCATAACTTACGTTATGGTTAGATCTATTGAACCATAGTTTACATCTTACCGTATCTTAAAAGGTTAAAGTCGCAACCGAGTAGACACAGACTGTGTAGCCTTTCCATATTGCCTACATCTTCCATTACATCGTATAGGTACTTTCACTATAATACTGAATACATCATTTTGATTGTTTTAAAACAAATAAATGTGGAATGATTCTATTAAAAATTCTTGATTCAAAACTCATTTATTAGCAAACGCCATTAACTGAACTACTGAACAGACCGGCCACTGCCGGCCAGGAGACCACAGACTACAGACGACATAATCAGTTGTTTTGGTTAGCTGCTATTGTCAACATCCGGCCGTAGTATGTTTGACTACAAAACCGGTTGAGCGACTGTTTGCTTACCAACTACTACCCAACCCAAGACACATCTGAATATTTCCAGAAAATGAAAAATAGAAATATACCAAAATAATAATCCAATTATAGTTTATTATCTCTCTTTAAGCGAATTTCCTCTATAGGGAAGAAGCTATTACCGTTGGTCTCATGGTAAGACGTAAGCTTGAGACCATGATAACATTTCATTTTGAGGTCCCCAGATGCCAAAAACACCTTTCGTTCAAATTTTTATATATGTATATGTATATACATATGTGTGTGTGTGTGTGTGTGTGTGTGTGTGTGTGTGTGTGTGTGTGTGAGTGTGTGTGTGTGTGTGTGTGTGTGTGTGTGTGTGTGTGTGTGTGTGTGTGTGTGTGTGTGTGTGTGTGTGTGTGTGTGTGTGTGTGTGTGTGTGTGTGTGTGTGTGTGTGTGTGTGTGTGTGTGTGTGTGTGTGTCTGTGTGTGTGTGTCCGTAAGCACGATAAATCTCGTAAAAAAGTCCGATCTTAATAAAATTTGGCACAAATGTGCAAAGTACCATTTTTTTAACGAGTTCGAAAACCAGACGAATCGCACCAGCTAAAAGGGGGTTTTGGGGGTTTTGTAGCCCAAGAGTGGGGTTTTTGGGGTTTTCACATGTAATTTTTATTTAAGTCAAATTTCCACCATTGCATTCAGCTTAAAAAAACAAACAATTTGGTGTTCTGATCATTGCCCTACGTCAATTGGTTACTGAGATATTGAAAGTGCTTAACACAGTACGTTGTCCAATGTTATTCTTATGGAGAAAATGAAACATTTTTTATCTCGCTTATTTATAAACATAAACTGACGAAATTTGGTATATGGCTTTATCTGGTTGTGGTTTATTATTGTTTGCACAAAAAAATTTTCACCTATTTTTCCCGTATCAGCAAACCTAGGTACTCGGTCCCCATGTTATTCTTATGGAAAATAATTAAAATGTTATATATCACTTATTTATGAATGTATATTGATGAAACTTGGTATCTGACTTCACTTAGATCAGTTCTATTTATATTTTCATAAAAACCCATTATTTTGTGTTCCTTTTTGCAGCAAACCTGCGTACTCATCCCCAATGTTATTCTTATGGATAATAATTCATATTTTAAATATCACTTGTTTGTGAATATATTTCTTATGAATCCTATTAAGTGGCTTAATGTGTTATGTTATATATTTATTGGAAATTCGCTGAGTATGCAGGTTTGCTGTGACGGGAGTATTTACAATTAAAAGCTACCCTGGAGATTTCAAACCAATTCATTAAACCGTTAAAAAGGAGTTAGCGTAACAAGAGAGTGACTAAACACGAGTATGAAGGATTCAACTCGCTTCGCTCGCTTCATCCAATTATGTAGTGTTATGAGACGTAGTTTATTTATCCTTTTTCAACATATGTTCACAAATGAGATTTCATTTAGTTTCACCACAAAAAATATATTACATACTCAATCGCTTTATTCACGGGAGATAACATATGTTTTGTTTGCGTAAATATTCTGCTGGGTAATTTCTCGTAATTTTGAAACATTCGTCTACATTTTATTTTATGGACGGTAGAAGTTAGTGAAATTGAATTCATTTAACATATATTATAGTTTTAACAAATAACTTCAAACAGTATATTTTTGTAGGAAAATATAAAAAACTACGAACAAATAAAACTATACAAATGAAACTCCCCTTAATTATTTAAAATCTTTTGTTAATTTATCTTCATAGTTTATAATTATATTAAAATTTGGATATGAATTAAATTAGATCATTAGCATTATTAATCAAATAAACCATTTTATTTAAACTACACTTAAAGGAATTCATTATAAAGATGTATATTCTACAAATATAAAAACGAGTTCGCACGCAGCACGCTGACGTGAGGGAAGTGAATTTCCACATAAAAAGTTGTAAAACTCAAAATAAGTGTAAAAACATACATTTTTCAAATTTTTATTGAAATCTGAAAATATTGATTTTTTGGCTGTTCTGATACTCCTGGTTTCATTTACTTGCAAAGCTGGGAATACAATTTTGCGCACTATAAGGTTAGGAGAAGGTCCAGACAGGCTTGAAAGTAGGCGTGAGGTTGCTGGGGATGATAAAAGTACTCTAACAAAGGAATAACAGGCTTTTCTATTTTAAAACCCCCATAAGACAACGTACTGTGTTTAGTCGATACACATTTTCTTTAATAACTCGGTAAATATTTATGCTAGAATGACGAGAGAGGGCTTAAAACTTTTGCCTCACTAATCCCATCTTTTTACATGCATTTATTTTGCATCAGGGGCTTTTATGACCCTTTTTGGGCCCAAAAACTCGAAATTTGAAAGATTAATCCCTAAAAAAGGCGTTTAGAGTTTTCCGATTGTTTTGCCCAACGAACTTGTCCAACTGATTACAGAAAGGAACGTCCCTACCAAATGTGAAGTAAATCGGACAAAAAATGCGACCGCTAGAGTGCAAACACACATATATATATATATGCATATATATATGTATATACATATATATATATATACATATATATATATATATATAAAATTTTGAACGACCCCCCAAATCGTGTTCAGGGGGTCACGTTAGGAACTTCTATGGTGGTCCCGGGCTTAAGTTTCACCGTGCAGGTCATGCTAATAGTTCACTTTCCAAAGGAAATTCACTAACAAATTGACATCACATAAAAATGTTAGAATTATTTTTGATACTTTGACTTTTGTTCTTAATGTGGGCCAAATGTATGAAAGTAATTCTATTTGATTAACTATGACACCAAACATAACAGAAGTGCGTTTGATATGGAAGATTGATAATGAGGCCTATATCAACAGTGTGCGGTTGCAGCATACCCTCAGGGTTCTTATCGCATACTGTCCACAACGGTTTCACATGATACAGGTTCCTATTAACGTTGGCTATAACTGCAAACTATAGTTGAATTATCAAAATATTATATTCACACATGTAACTCAAACAAATAAATATTTTATTTAATTATGTTTTTAAGCTAATATGACTTTAAACAACAATGAAAAAAAACATTGAGAATTCCTGTTGTGTGTAATCAATAAATTACATAGCGTCCAAACATAGCAAAATAACTATAGGTTGGATGCAAAAATTGAAAAACAAAATTATAGTTTTTTGCATGTTATTATTTCAAGACGTTCGTACCATATTTTTCCCCAGTTATTTGCCTGTCTACATTAGTGTTAGGCCTATGCGTGGACGGTATAAATAAAATCAAGGGGTAAGCAATTACGATTCAAGGTAGAGAGTACTGATAAAATGTACTTGACGGGAAAAGCTTATGAACCAACGACAGAGTGCCAATAGAGCTCCGCTCATATTAAAAAAAGAGAGTTGCCATTCTATAGTCAGCGAATAACCAAATAAAAAGCCTAATAATGAAGCCAATTAAAAAGTTAGAGTATGTTCCCATTAAAGGACTAGTTAAAAATAATAGTTCTAGACTGAGTAATCACAATTTAGTCTTTAAAACATTTAAGTAACATTTAAAAATAATTAAGAAGATGGTAAGTTTACGTTCTATAAAAATGCTACGTACATTTACCATCACTGACCAGATAACAACTATATTTAGTACGTTTATGATTCTTTTAATTTTTCTTTTTTTTTACTTATTTTACAGTCCTTTTATACATTTTCTCTGATTTTTCATGCTTTTTCTGGATTGTGCAATTATTTTTCTTATGTTCTTGGCATACGTCTCACCTGAAGACACTATCAGATTACTGATCACGAAATTGAAACTTGTGTATTCCTAACTAGTAATGGAAAATGTCCAAAATAAATATACAACAAATTACGGCTTGATTAATATGTTAAGAATATTTTGTTGTTACTCAAGTAGAAGAAAGAGTTAGGGGTCCGTACCAAGAGCGACCTTATCCAGAAGAAATAACAATGAGAAGATACAGATATTGATGTGGCAAGAAAGAGTTAGGGGTCCGTACCAAGAGCGACCTTATCCAGAAGAAATAACAATGAGAAGATACGGATATTGATGTGGCAAGAAAGAGTTAGGGGTCCGTACCAAGAGCGACCTTATCCAGAAGAAATAACAATGAGAAGATACGGATATTGATGTGGCAAGAAAGAGTTAGGGGTCCGTACCAAGAGCGACCTTATCCAGAAGAAATAACAATGAGAAGATACGGATATTGATGTGGCAAGAAATAGTTAGGGGTCCGTACCAAGAGCGACCTTATCCAGAAGAAATAACAATAAGAAGATACGGATATTGATGTGGCAAGAAAGAGTTAGGGGTCCGTACCAAGAGCGACCTTATCCAGAAGAAATAACAATGAGAAGATACGGATATTGATGTGGCAAGAAAGAGTTAGGGGTCCGTACCAAGAGCGACCTTATCCAGAAGAAATAACAATGAGAAGATACGGATATTGATGTGGCAAGAAAGAGTTAGGGGTCCGTACCAAGAGCGACCTTATCCAGAAGAAATGACAATGAGAAGATACGGATATTGATGTGGCAAGAAAAAGTTAGGGGTCCGTACCAAGAGCGACCTTATCCAGAAGAAATAACAATAAGAAGATACGGATATTGATGTGGCAAGAAAGAGTTAGGGGTCCGTACCAAGAGCGACCTTATCCAGAAGAAATAACAATGAGAAGATACGGATATTGATGTGGCAAGAAAGAGTTAGGGGTCCGTACCAAGAGCGACCTTATCCAGAAGAAATAACAATGAGAAGATACGGATATTGATGTGGCAAGAAAGAGTTAGGGGTCCGTACCAAGAGCGACCTTATCCAGAAGAAATAACAATGAGAAGATACGGATATTGATGTGGCAAGAAAGAGTTAGGGGTCCGTACCAAGAGCGACCTTATCCAGAAGAAATAACAATGAGAAGATACGGATATTGATGTGGCAAGAAAGATTTAGGGGTCCGTACCAAGAGCGACCTTATCCAGAAGAAATAACAATGAGAAGATACGGATATTGATGTGGCAAGAAAGAGTTAGGGGTCCGTACCAAGAGCGACCTTATCCAGAAGAAATAACAATGAGAAGATACGGATATTGATGTGGCAAGAAAGAGTTAGGGGTCCGTACCAAGAGCGACCTTATCCAGAAGAAATAACAATGAGAAGATACGGATATTGATGTGGCAAGAAAGAGTTAGGGGTCCGTACCAAGAGCGACCTTATCCAGAAGAAATAACAATGAGAAGATACGGATATTGATGTGGCAAGAAAGAGTTAGGGGTCCGTACCAAGAGCGACCTTATCCAGAAGAAATAACAATGAGAAGATACGGATATTGATGTGGCAAGAAAGAGTTAGGGGTCCGTACCAAGAGCGACCTTATCCAGAAGAAATAACAATGAGAAGATACGGATATTGATGTGGCAAGAAAGAGTTAGGGGTCCGTACCAAGAGCGACCTTATCCAGAAGAAATAACAATGAGAAGATACGGATATTGATGTGGCAAGAAAGAGTTAGGGGTCCGTACCAAGAGCGACCTTATCCAGAAGAAATAACAATGAGAAGATACGGATATTGATGTGGCAAGAAAAAGTTAGGGGTCCATACCAAGAGCGACCTTATCCAGAAGAAATAACAATAAGAAGATACGGATATTGATGTGGCAAGAAAGAGTTAGGGGTCCGTACCAAGAGCGACCTTATCCAGAAGAAATAACAATGAGAAGATACGGATATTGATGTGGCAAGAAAGAGTTAGGGGTCCGTACCAAGAGCGACCTTATCCAGAAGAAATAACAATGAGAAGATACGGATATTGATGTGGCAAGAAAAAGTTAGGGGTCCGTACCAAGAGCGACCTTATCCAGAAGAAATAACAATGAGAAGATACGGATATTGATGTGGCAAGAAAGAGTTAGGGGTCCGTACCAAGAGCGACCTTATCCAGAAGAAATAACAATGAGAAGATACGGATATTGATGTGGCAAGAAAAAGTTAGGGGTCCGTACTAAGAGCGACCTTATCCAGAAGAAATAACAATGAGAAGATACGGATATTGATGTGGCAAGAAAGAGTTAGGGGTCCGTACCAAGAGCGACCTTATCCAGAAGAAATAACAATGAGAAGATACGGATATTGATGTGGCAAGAAAAAGTTAGGGGTCCGTACCAAGAGCGACCTTATCCAGAAGAAATAACAATGAGAAGATACGGATATTGATGTGGAAAGAAAAAGTTAGGGGTCCGTACCAAGAGCGACCTTATCCAGAAGAAATAACAATGAGAAGATACGGATATTGATGTGGCAAGAAAAAGTTAGGGGTCCGTACCAAGAGCGACCTTATCCAGAAGAAATAACAATGAGAAGATACGGATATTGATGTGGCAAGAAAAAGTTAGGGGTCCGCACCAAGAGCGACCTTATCCAGAAGAAATAACAATGAGAAGATACGGATATTGATGTGGCAAGAAAGAGTTAGGGGTCCGTACCAAGAGCGACCTTATCCAGAAGAAATAACAATGAGAAGATACGGATATTGATGTGGCAAGAAAGAGTTAGGGGTCCGTACCAAGAGCGACCTTATCCAGAAGAAATAACAATGAGAAGATACGGATATTGATGTGGCAAGAAAGAGTTAGGGGTCCGTACCAAGAGCGACCTTATCCAGAAGAAATAACAATGAGAAGATACGGATATTGATGTGGCAAGAAAAGTCGTTTCTTTTATGAAACATTCTCTAGAAGTAAGTAAATGCTTATTTAAAGACCTACAAGAAAAACATGACTTTTTGTGAACTCTCTAACTGTACTTGCTGTTTTAAAAGACATAAAACAATATAATTTTACCGTGTAACATCTATTTTACCATACTAAAACTGAAATCAAATCACTTAAGTGATCACTAAAATGACAAATCATTACACAAGTAACTTATACAAGTATAAAATAATTTACAAAAGGATATTTTTTATAAGTATATCCGACTTGTATCATTCATACGCTGATTTTGACAAGGGAATAGGCTATATTGTTTAAAGGAAAATACGCATTTCTGTTAAATATTATAACAGTCTATTGTTCAAAGTTTTTATCATGGGGCTAAACTAATAGATATTAATTAACCATTTAACATTTTTAAAGCTAAGCTACAGGATATTTTACAACTGAATTTTTAAAAGGAATTCATTTGCCCATCATCTTTAGAAAGGAAAATCCCCTAGGCTAGCCAAGGTAATCCTCCAGAGAAACAATTAATACATAGAGGATAAGGTAGGGGATTAAACTATGACGCCCTTCTGAGAATTTATCGTATTATCAATATTCTTTGGAAAAAAACAAACATAACAATACCTTTAAAGTGGATAAGGAAATATAACAAAGTTCATTACAGAGTATATTCTACTAAATTGATAGTAACCTTAACTAAGACCAAGGGATGTAATTAAACAACGTCTTAAATCGTTTGCTTGGTTCCATCTTGCAAATTCAGTGCAAGTGTAAATATTTTGTATTTAAAGGGTTTTATAATTTCGCCCCATAGTTAGATCTGTAAGGTTCTGTAATTATTTATATAGATATGTAAGTTAAACACGATCTGCTATCGATTTATCATTGTTTATTATAATTTAAATATAAATTTGTATAATGTAAATATTACCCAAAAACCTAAACTAAAGACCTCCCGACTTCGTGAACAAAATATTATTATAAGTTTCTGCTGAGCATAATTAAATAATAACGATCCAAAGTCATATTTTATATATTACTAGTATATGTAACAACTTAGATAAAAAAGTGGATTTTTTTAATCACAAATCATATTTTTGAGGTTAGGATTAAAATTAGCAATCAAGTAATGGAGTTTTGCACTTAGTGTCCATTAATTTATTAAAATGAAAAATGAAAATGAACTTTGTAATACATTCCTCCTGAATTAGCAGCTAGTAAATATAATATTTTGCGTTTTAAATACGCTACATAATAATAAAAGTGCTTACTATACAAGTTAAAGTTTGACTATATTGGTAAGGAAATTGAAGATATAAAACTGTTGTGGAAAGCAACTGAACATTAAACAAAATAATATCACCATTTAAGACATTGTTACATAGCGTAAGATAAATAGTTGGAGAAAAAAACCAAAAATTGTAAAGATATATTTTTTTAACTATTGTACATAACACTATTCTTTAAATAACAAATCTCTTATTTTTAATTAAATTAAATTGAACAGCAAATAAACACCTTTAATTTATGGATCACGGAATACAAACGGTTCAAATAAAAAAAAAAAAAAACATAAATAGTCATAAAACTCCCACGTTTTAAATTTTTTTTACATGTTTATGGAAACAATTCAAACTAAATATGCTTTTTGTGTTGTAAAGTATAGGTTCCTGAAAGTCGTAAAGATAATTAGGAATATACATTGCTAATCTCTTCCAGCACTGATCCCATTTTAATGGCACTGTCTGTCAAGTGCCTCCTTAGCCTTCGCTTCTTACTGATCGTAATGCGAATCACTAATTGCGTTATTACAGTTTGATGGAAGTACCGAGTTTATAGCTTTACAATGAAGCTGAACCATTAAAATGGCATTTTGTAGCTTATAAATATAGGTTTGACATCGTAAGATAAGTATAATAAACCGCACTGTTCTGAATCATACACTTTGTTATCCTAAATAAGCGAATACGCGATCCAGTACTTATTTCACTTATGTAGTACGATAGATTAATCTATTTTATGTTACTAAGATTTACGAAATGTTTAATTATAAGAATTCAGCAAGAAATTATTTTTAAATATAATGGTGTGATTCATTTCGCTCTCCTCATTTACCTTGCTTTAACCACAGATAAACGAACTACACATCTTTCAGTACCTGAGCCAAACCTTAAAACACCATAAAACCTGTCTTTTTTAGTTAGTATAACGACTCTGTACACTGATAATTAATAACTTTACCATTCACAGATTACATTAAACTAATGTTAAGATCTTTCTATTGCACAATACATCATTAATCAACAATTTGGATTAATATGGTAGTTTAAACATGTACTGCTTAGTTAAAACAAGTCAAACATCTTATGTGTAATAATTTAGAATTTAATTTCATAAAATAATGTTCCTTTTTAAGTTATAAATCCTTTTTCAACTTTGAAAATAGACAAGCGTACTAGCACAACAATATAAATTGATTATAAATTATGAACTCTTCGCTGTATATACCATATTATATCTCACTAAATTGAAATATATTAGGAATTGTAAATGCTAGCCACTACTGGTGATGCACGGTGGGCCTGAGGGTGGCGTAAGTGACGTCATTTGTGAGAATGGTCTTGATGACGACCTCTTGGCAAGTTGTTACTGACAGTAATTCTAAAAAATTTGACATCTATAATTTGTATCCGATGCTATACTAATGTTGTTACGAATGTTTGTTTGTATATACGCCGGTGGCATTTGTTTAACGTTTTGAAAGGAAACTGTCCAAACTCTGTCTTGAACACTATACTATAATTTTGGATGTCATATTAAAATAATTAATAATTGACTTAAAGCCCAATGACATTATTTAAATTTTGAATCCACCATTATTGATTTTTTTTATGTAAAGGTGGGGGTTGTGACCCATCATTTAGAATAGTTGTCTCACAACACAATGCCAAAATCCGTTTTTAAAAACCTTTATTCGTTCTAAAGATATTGGTATTTCTTAAAATGTGATTTTTAAGCTAGTTTGAAATGTCCGTACTCAATAATAACTAAATAATATTTTAGTGATACCATTAACCACCATCGGTCATTGTTGAGGGGAATTTACTTTAGTTACAAATTTTAAAAATTTGGCCCGCCATCTTGGATGTGCTATTTTGGTGCAAGATACATATTTTTGAATATAAAGCTTGAGTTGTGGCCCATTATTTCGAACAACCTGATTATGCTAAAAACCCGCAATCCGTTTTAAAATCACCTATCGTTCTCATGATTGATATTTGCTGTTGTAACATTTCAAAAGGTCCCAATAACTTGAGAACGAAAAATTATACTTTAAAACTGATTGCATTGCGGCATTAGTTACGGTGTGGGAAAATGATTTAAATTGATGCGTAAAACCCCTACTTTTATATTTATTTAATTCGGTCTCATTCCAAAATAGTGGGTCAAAGATAGCGGCAAAATACATTTTATTAGTCACAATTAAGGAAATACACTCAACAATGATTGATGGTGGTTCATGGTCATTAGCTAATGTTATTTATTTATTTAATCGAATGGTACAACACCATCACGAGAATATGGGCACGTGTTAAAGTTAGGTAATTTAAAACTAACTTTAAGGTTATTTTTTTAAAGTATCAATGTCACGATAAAGCCTCTTTGTAAGAACACGGCATTGTGTTAGGCATAATAAACGTTCTAAATTATGGGCCAAAAACCCACTTACACATTTGAAAAATTACTCTAATTTGGCAGATCTAATTTTTCAGATCTAAGTTGGCATTCTAAAATGTTAGCTTAGTCAAAATAAAGTAGTTGCAATCCAACAATGATTGAGAGGGGGGTTGATTAGGTCTGTTGTTGAGCTTATGCCTCTGGACTTTGGTCTGAGGTTGATAAAAATTTAGAATACAAGTAAGGGGGGGAGAAATTAAGTAGCACCCTGAAAACTATTATTGTTATAAAAACATGTTCTGATTTACGTGTTGAGTTTTTTGTCTAACGCTTCATACTTTTATGTTCCTGACTATTTGATTTAATTACTCTCAAAGTCCGTATCTCTTTATTATATGATAAAATAGTATAGCTAAATAGGGTTTTGTTATTAAATACCTGAAATACCTTGACATAATATATTTCCTAACCAGACCAATACAGCTAGGGCAAAGCGAAGCATTGTGTTTTTACTGCCACCACTACACAATCGCAACACGGGTGGTTTATTTTAACTTTGGCTCAGTTGACAGTGAGCGTAGAGTGGCATTGTTATAACTATACATTCTCAACTAAAGTTACATTGACACTCCAATGAATACCGTGGAGGACTAATTTAGAATCGCAACCATTGGATCTGAGACGAACATATTTTCTACCCTATTCAAGTTGGTTAATGGTTTCATAAACTGTCTTGGTTTTCTTAGTGACGTTGACTTTACCATTCTCAGAGGGAATCGTCCTGATCCATTTCCAGTCGGAGATACCAGCCTACCAACCACTCAATCAACCAATGTGTGCCGAGGCTGCTGCGATACACATATAAATTATTTTATCATAAGGATTATAAAACAACACGAAATAAATGTATGTAAAAGGTTATTATGGGTTAGTTTATTTTATGATGTTGAGTATTTTATTAATAGCAGCTTTCTGAGTAATTTGACTTTTGTAATACAGCTGCATTTATGGTCTACAAAACCAGAAAGTCAAATAACATTTGTTTACTAATGAGGAACTTCGTGTATAAACGTTGTTCAACTCTAAGCCCAAGTATATATTTTATTAAACATTATTTTAGTTTATATATTTAAAGAGAAAAACCTCAAAATATTGCAAAAAATGTTGCTAATTTCTTAAGTGTACATATAGTTAAAAAATTAAATCTCAAATGATAACTAAAATAATACTCTCATGAAATCTGTCTTTAAAGGTTCGCTGATATTTTCAAACATAATATAAAAAATAATGCTTATTTTACAAGAACAACAAAATCATTTGATCGAATTTAGGTGTTAAAAAATTCGATTTGTAGTACTTGTAGCTATGGAGTTTAAGAGATTTATATATATATATATATATATTAGGTCCAATATTACATTTGAGAGAAGCCGCTTAGTGACAATGTTTCCTGTAATTCACCACCTGAGTGTCATTTAGCCTAACAGTTTTCTACTTCGCTTCCCCAATAGATGTCATAAACTGACTATCTGGTTTAATGGAATGAGGTGTGGAGTCCTTAAAAAATTAAACTATCATTGATCCTGTAATATGTTTTCTAGGACATATAAATTTAAGTGAAGCCTTTAATGTTTGTTATTATTATTGTTTTATTTTATTATTGTCAACGGCAATGCCAATACATACATACATTTAATAGATGGATGACAACACAAATACATTTGAAAATCTTATGATCAACGATAAATTGTGAATAATTTATTAATTATAAACAATGCATAATAACAATATAAACACAATGAGTAACAAAAATATAACCAAATTTACATTTGAGAACAAAACAACATATTTGGGAATTGGTAACTATGTGCCTGTAACAAATGGATTTAAACGTGTGAATGTGTATATGTGTTAGTAAAGGATAAGTGCACATTGTGTTGGTTTGTTGTAAGGTGAGGAGCTAGAAAAGTCTTGACTTGGAGTTTAATGTGTTGAAGATTGTCGAAGAAGAAATCGATCTCAAAAAGAACGGAATCACCCAGTCGGTGAAATCTTGCAATGGGACCTGACTTCAAGTAATTAGTTCTTTAGTAGCTGTGGGCAAATAGCTCCATGAATCTGGTGGTACCTGGTGTCCTCAAGTTAATTTTGGCCAGAAGAACGGGACATTTAATTGATCCGATGAGAATTTTGTAAAGAAAGACAAAATCGGCAAGGTCGAAGCGTGCTTCAAGTGGTCAGAGATCCAGCTGCCTCAAAAATTCATCAACAGGAACTTCGAGATACCACATGCCCATATTGATACCAACAAGCCTAACAAGCCTTCTCTGTATCCTTTCCAGCCTTATCATATGATGGTTATAATATGGCTTCCACATCACGGAGGCGTACTCAAGAATGGGTCGTAAGAGAGACTTGAAAAGGATGATAACGGAGTGGACAGAAAGACCACTACTCGCACCACGCCATAAAAGACCCAAAAGGTTGCTTGCTCTGCTGCAGATAGCCTCAATGTAGTGTAAGTGTGTGTAAGATAGCCTCAATGTGTGATGTTAAGGGGAACTCCAAGATCCTTCACAACCTCACGGCGTTGCACACTCGTGCCTTGGATAGTGTAATTTATCTGCAAGAATGACTCACTGCGACGGAAAGAAATTACCATGCATTTTGAAGCATTTAGCTGCATCCTATTATGTGCACCTGTTGCCGATATTATCAAGAGAACGTTGATGGGTATTTCTGCCTGCATTGATACTCAGTTTATCAAACAACTTAGTGTTGTCGGCAAACATCAAGAACTCGCTTGCAATCACTTCGCTAATATCATTCATGAAAAGATGGAACAAGTAAGGTTGTGACCTAGCAAAGCCATATTTCTTAAGTATGGCATTATTGTCAGTAGAAATCGCTGTTAACTGTAAATGTTTTATAAGTGTAATATATAATTTCCTACCTGAACATCCGATTTGCATGAGTGATACCATTTTGATAACTATAATAAGGCACCAAACAGTGACCATAGTAGAGTCAGAACACTTCCCTTAGTTTTTACATGTGCTGGCTAGAAGCTTTTGTTTCAATGTTTTCAGACAAATTTATGGATTATTTTAGAGATATATTTCATCGTTATTAGCGGATAATTTTTACTGGTATGCACACATTTCACGATTGACTAGTTATTTATCTCCTGAGTAATTTTTAGATTTTAAAAATCACAATCTTTTTTACAAATAATGACAAAAATAGGATACTAGCTGCTATTAGCCCGTCAAAAATGACGGGCTTAAACAAACTACAGAAGTATTGTTCACTAGTTATAATAGTTATTTATGCAACAAGTGCGCAAGGTGCCACTTTGCTGCACTCGAGAGAAAGTATTCCGCACTCACCTACGGCTCGTGTGTAAACATTTCTCTTGAGTGAAGCAAAGACACCTTGCGCACGAGTTGCATATTAAATTTGTCCAACGCCTGCCAAATATTTATTATACAGTATGGTATGTATAATATTTATGATAGCCTATATGATATATTTCCTACAGTTAGAATAAAGCGTTTTAATTATACTTAATGGGTTATTTTAGAAGAAGGCTGCCACTGTTCAAAATTATCTCAAAGATATACTATACCTAACTGAAGTAATAGTAACATAATTAGGCCTACTCACAGTTTATGGACAGTTTTTTTATGTAAACACACTTTAATTAAACTTTAAAAAAATCCAGGTTTTGTTTATGTTTATGTTGTTCGGGAACAACTACATCAGATCAGATGTTTATTATGCAGTGTTGTAAATATAATTCAAGAATAAACGACGTTACCAGCATACTGTTTTTGAATATTTTTCTATTATTAAGTTGAAACACTGGAGTACGCAAAGAAATCGAGGGTGCGCAGAGTGAAAATGAGTGCGCAAAGTAAAATTAATAAGGGAATCACCTGTTTTGCGACGTATATCGCGTGCGAAAACAACCGCTTTCTCGGGCAGACGTAGGAAAAATAAATTTAATGGCTTAACATTTATATTTTAAAAAGCTAACTTTTAATCGCATATAACAAAATGGGAATCCGCCGTGCAAAATTTAAAGGTATTATTGTAATAAAGCCTCAACATAAAGCATATTAAAATATTGATTAGAACGTGTCTAAATTTAAAAAGACTCTTTTTAAGAAAAACATTTTACGCCGGCATGCAATAGCCCAAAAAGCTTTAATTTAAACTTTGTTGTTAGTTTAGTTTTGTATGTTGAATCAAACCCATTTTGGTGTCACTTGAAGACAAATTTAGTTTCTTAAAAACTGTAGTTAAATGTTATTAATTGTTTAAAGGTTTGTTCATCGGTTTCATATTTGTAATAAAAATTAACCTTACTACTTCCACTGCTTTTGTAACTAAAAGATAACAAATACAGTCTATATATTTACCAACATTTAATTGTATTTCATCTGCTAACATATAAACTATCTAAAGACAGACCAACAAAAAGACATAGTTTATCAATCTATCTATTCTATTTTATTAGTACGCTACATGCAAACTTTGTAAACAATAACGATTTTTGTTTTATGATTTAACCCCACATATTATACACTAAAAAACGCGCGTCTAGGTGTGCACATGTGCAAACTGGCTTTAGATTTTCGATTTAGGTGTCAGGGTTCTGCCCAATGAGAATTCCAAGTCCCCATGTTATTCAAATGGATAATAGTTTTATTTGGTTTATGTCCCATGTGTTTTTCCAATTCAATTAAATAAACAGATGTTATAAGGATTACATTTAACGACAGTTGTCATTGTTTTGTTTACTACTTCCTATTTTCGTTTCTCAAACGAGATGCGCAAGCTGCACGCAGGAAATTCTAGTTAGCTTTAAACCGTTTGGAAAAATATTTCACATTGTATTCAATGCTAATAGGACAGGTCAATAGTTCTTAGTTTTCTTAGCCATTGCATTAATTTATTATAAGAGTTTCATCCAGTTTCACCAAATTTAATTCAATACAGCACATAAAATAATACCCCCGTAGCAGCAAACCTGCATACTCAGCGAATTTCCAATGCATATTAATTTATATTAATACCACATAAAGCGACATACCAAGTTTCATCAATATACATTCATAAATAAACGATTTATGACATTTTAATTATTCTCCATAAGAATAACATGGCGGCTGAGTATGCAGGTTTGCTGAAATAAAGAACACTAAAAATGGGCTTTTGTACAAATATCAATATAACTCAACGAGGTAAAGCCACATACTAAGTTCTATTAATTTAGGTTCATAATTAAAGGAGATAACACCATAATTATTCTCCATAAGAATAACATGGGGCTGAGTATGCAGGTTTGCTGCTACGGGAACTATCGGCCAAAAAATGGGTTTTTGTGCAAATATCAATATTTACGGATGTACTAAAAGACGTCTTACAACACTTAAGATATATTTTTAAAATATCTAAGATATATTTAAGATATATTTTTTAAATATCTAAGATATATTTAAGATATATTTTTTAAATATCAATAAACCACAATGAAACGAAGCAATATACCAAGTTTCGTCAGGCTAAGTTGATAAATAAGCGAGATATACAATTTTTCTTATCCTCCATAAGAATAACATTGGACAACGTACTGTGTTTAGCACTTTCAATATCTCAGTAACCAATTGACGTAGAGCAATGATTAAAACATCAAATTGTGCGTATTTTTAACCTGATTCCAATGGAAAAAAATAAAATTTCACTTTTTCAAAAATTGTACGTAAAAAAACTCAAAAAACGTACAAAACCCCCCCAAAATGCCCCTTCGGATAGCTCGATCCGTCTGGTTTTCGAACTTAAAGTCATAAATGCTGCTTCACACGTTTGTACCAAATTTCATCAAAATCGGACCTTTTTTACGAGAGTTATCGCACCCACGGACACACACACACACACACACACACACACACACACACACACACATATATATATATATATATATATATATATATATATACAGTTTCGAACGAATGGTGTTTTTAGGGTCTGGGAACCTCAAAACGAAAAGTTACCATGGTCCCGAGCCTAGGTCTTACCATGCCGACTACGGTAATAGCTTCTTCCCTATAGGGGAAATTCGCTAAAAATCCAACTAAATTCTTAGATAAAAAAACTGAATCGGAATTTTAAACTTGAAATATGTAACTGAAATATAGTTTACTGGATTATATCAATCGTCTTAACCTTCACAAACCTTATGTGGTTAATTTTACCCTCGCATTTTTACCTTCCATTTTAACTGTACTTGTGTCTTAGTAATGTTTTTAGCGAATTTCCCCTATAGGGAAGAAGCTATTACCGTAGTCGGCATGGTAAGACCAAAGCCCGGGACCATGATAACTTTTCGTTTTGAGGTCCCCAGACCCCAAAAACACCATTCGTTCGAAGCTGGATATATATATATATATCTATATCTATATCTATATATATATATATATATATATATATATATATATATGTGTGTGTCCGTGGGTGCGATAACTCTCGTAAAAATAATTTGATTTTGACGAAATTTTGTATAATTGTGTAAAGCAGCATTTATGACTTTAAGTTCGAAAACCAGACAGATCGGACTATCCGAAGAGGTATTTTGGGGGGGTTTTGTACCCCAAAAATGGGTTTTTTGAGTTTTATACATATAATTTTTGAAAAAGTCAAATTTTAGTTTCTTCCATTGGAATCAGCTTAAAAAGACGCACAATTTGGTGTTTTGACCATTGCTCTACGTCAAATGGTTACAGAGATATTGAAAGTGCTAAACACAGTACGTTGTTCAATGCTATTCTTATGGAGAATAAGAAAAAAAATATAGCTCGCTTATTTATCAACGTATTCTATCAAAACTTGGTATATGGTTTCATCTGGTTGTGGTCTATTGTTATTTTCACAAAAAACCAGATTTTTACCAATAATTCCCGTAGCAGCAAACCTGCGTCCTCAGCCCCCATGTTATTCTTATGGAGAATAAGTAAAATGTAATGTATCCCTTAATTATGAACATAAATTAATAAAACTTGGAATGTTGGTTCACCTTGTCGAGTTCTATTGATATTTGTATAAAAACCCATTTTTTGTGTTCCTTATTGCAGCAAACCTGCGTACTCATCTCCCATGTTATTCTTATGGAGAATAATCAAAATGGCATATATGGCTTATTTATGAACTTATATTGATGAAACTTGGTATGTGGCTTCACCTAGTTGAGTAATATTGATATTTACAAGAAACCCTATATTTGTTGTTTTTTGTAGCAGCAAACCTGCGTACTCATCCCCAATGTTATTGTTATAGAGAATAATTCAAATTTGATATATCGCTTGTTTTTGAATATATTTTGATGAAATTTGGTATGCGGCTTTATGTGGTATTAAGACTTATATTTTGCATTGGAAATTCGTTGAGTACGCAGGTTTGCTGCTACGGGGGTATTTATATACTTATACACACATCACTATACTGCTTTAGGGAGTATAATGGCTATCATCGATGTCTAAAAAAACTTTTGATTCAGTTTTACACAAAACCTTAAAGCTACCTGTCAAATTACAGTTCCATCAGTGAACCGATAGAATGCCACCCTGTTGTCATATTTTCTGTGACCCAGCATTTATCAAAGGGAAATCATCTACTTCTGGTTCCATTAACAGTGATAAAGCCCAATTTCGCCGCAACAGTAAAAGTAAACAAAAACTGAAATATAAATAGTAAATATAGAATACATAAATCTGAATTGAACTTTTCTGAAACTTTTATACAGTATTATAAACTCTATTGCCACTCAGCATGGAATTTGTGTTCCATACTGTCCTCTAAATTTCAATCCAAAAACCTAAAATTAGTTAGGAAAATTAGTTGTCTGATTTGTTTACAAACCAACCTTAACTGTACCCACCTGTAAAATTGAATTTGGATGCAAAGTAGGAACATGTGGCTCGGTAAACAAAATGATTACAAATAAAATATGGTCAAAAAACAGTATTTGTTGCCAATTGCAAATTTATAACTGAGTAAATATCTGATATCGTATTTTTTCCACCATCCTTGGGCTAAGGGAAAACTATTGACACCAACCTGGCTGCTCTACGTTCATTAGTTTACATTTAGTGTTTTCAAGAAATAAATATATTTTGTACCCACCGTAAATCTGAAAATAGTTCACTTTTTAATTCTGATACCTATATAGTACATTAATAGTAAGTATTAATAGTGCATTAATATCCCTTTAAAAGTGCAGAAATTGAACATGTTGATCATAACATTCGTTTTGGAGATGGCACATCTTTCTTACGTACAAGAAAATAATAACTTTTTGGGAACATTAAAAACGTTTTTTATTTTATATCGTTTCTAAGATTTTATTTAACTGGTGAGTAAAAAATTCAAACTACAATAATTTTATATTTATTCAAAACTGCTTTTAAAGTGTGCAGGTCAAATAAAAGATCTTCCAGAAAGTTTAATACTATACTGATTTTATTTTCATAGGTATATTTATTTCCCTTTGCACTCGGATAGTTTCTTTAGAAATGGTCCCCTAGGGTCGTCTGTCCACACTCTGTGGCCGCAGCCATTTTCCCGCCAGCCAGGATTTTTTTCTGTCACACTTATGTTCAGCGCTCACATGTCCACACCCAGTGGACAGAGTTAAATGGCGCATGCGATCGCGAACGCTCGCATGTCTACTGTGTGTGGACAATGACAACGCATACTTTTACAACATTTAATATTCTTTCTACTGTATTGTGCTGAAATCTGACGGTGGATTTTGAAACTAGATCAATCCCAGAATGCAACGGGCATAAATGTCGGCTGTTGCATTGTAATGTAAACAGTAAACAACAACAGTTAGTTAAGCGCTTTTGTCTTACGCTTTGTAGTCTTCGGCTTATATGCCTGATAATTATTATTATACGTAATATTTCAAGTTTTCTTATTTTTTTAATATGGAGGAAACATTACGTTCCGACGAAATTCGTAACGCGCTTGAAGGTGAAAGTGAGTGTGGCAGTGATTCGAACTTAGAAAGTGACCTTTTTCATCTTGTTTTATTTATGTTATAAGCAGTTTTTAAAATTATTTCTTAAAGTTTTCTTAAATATAATTAACAATAAGTAAGTTATGTGATTTTCTACGGTAAATAAATAAGTTTCAGAGTATACAACGAATTTTCCTTAGACCTCGAATGTACGCTTCAACTTGACGTTTCAGTCTAGAGTGAAGAAAATAATTCCGAGCTGGCGGAAGCAGACGGCCAACAATGGCTGCCGAGCTGGTGACGAAATCTAGTGCGGCCACTGAGTGTGGTGGACATGCGAGCTCTGGGCGCTGAGCGTCAGAAAATAATTCCCAGCTGACGCAGACTCCATACTGTCCACTGAGTGTGGACATACGAGCGCAAAGGGTTGTTTGTGAAAGCACGTTGGAGGTGGCAAAGCTTCAGGAAGTCATATGATGTAAAGGAGTTCATAAACTGCCTGTTTATCAAACAAACCACGCTTTATAGCTTATGGAAATCTCTGCACAAATATACAGATAACTAGTTTTCTCAAAGCTCTATATGCATGAAGTTATTGCGTAAATGTTTAAGCATGAACAAATTGAAGTGTATCATTAAACTTTTCATTTATAATTTATGATAGTTTTCATATATTTATTTATTTTCCTCTAAAACTTGTACAGATTTTTGTTGAAGTTTTTGTTGCACTTTAAAGCATGTAAAGTTCTTACATTAATCTGGCGCTTTTTTATGTATTTTTAAATGTACCTGTATAGTGAATCAAAATTAAAAAATACTAATCAAATGTTGCAATTTATTCATTTTGCTTAAATACACTATAAAGAAGATTTAGTGTAAACATCAGTATTATTTTGAATAGTTATATAACTCAACTATATTTTTTAAGAGAACGTAAAATAGATAACCAGCAGAGACTAAAAACAAAATGTAAAATAGAAGACCTAAACAGCAAAATATCTTATCATTTAATCTTTTGCGTCCTTTTCTTAACGTCATGATTACATATTTGTACTACAACATTTATGTCCAACAAATTTGTCAAGTGCTTAGGTACTTCGTATAGACTAGGATTTTAAATTAAATTGTATGGTTCAAAAGTGTAAGCTATATTAAAGAAGCTTCTACTATAATAAATATAATCACTGACAACTCATTATTTGTTAGTTCCAATCGACCTCTTTCCAAGCCAATAATGAATTTTAAATATTCCTAAATGTCATTTAAGATACCACAGTAAATAAACCGTATATATTTTCAAAAATCTGTTAAGATCGAATATATAATTTGATATATGGTTGCAATATCGATATTGAACTAGGAGTATTTATAAAACCATCAGTGTAACAATTGAAACCGCTTGTAGAAATGTACGAGGACGTTATTGGTGGGAACAGTCACAGACAGAAGACTGGTCATAAGCAGTAAAACTGAACGGCTGAACGTTAGCTTCGTTATCATTGTATTTTTAAAAAATCCCCCAACGTTTGCAACGTTTTTATCTGTTAACTTTTAAAAGTCAGCCTCTAACAGTAGCTTAGCAGTTTTGAAAAAAATCGTTTATTATAATGTTTCGGAACGTGATTAATTCATTAAATATAACATATGTTAAATGTCACAAGTTGTGAATTATAGTAAAAGCATTAGAGAAAAAAAATGATATAATGATGAATGCTTATCGTGGTTTTAGTTCAAGCTGTTATGTATACAAGATTTTATAAGCGTAAGCTATAGGGAAATAGGTAAATATGAATTGGTGTTAAAGTGGTTTCGCATGTACAGTTGAACGTTTTTAATAATTTAGCTAATAAAGTTGACAAGGCTGATATTATTGGAATTTACTTTTGTTGTTACACATTTATTGATATCTTGACTGTACTATTTTTTATTCATAATATTTAATACAAAATAGAATACTATGAATTTCTGAGAATGAAAATAAAAATAGTTTATACTCATTCAAATTGCCACTGAATATTTATTCAAGCGTAGTTATTATTCATGCACCAATTGATATAGTTTTATATCGTCTTTAGGCGTTATATTTTACACTTTGATTACATCAATGTTGCTATGTAAGTATTAGATTTCCTAAGGCAACCATTAAAATTTAAAATGGAAGAAATCTTATATTATTTTAACCTACGATATATTGAACAGTTTGTATGCAAACTACTAAATAAATATTTGTATTTTCAATACATGATATATACAAGACACCTGAGGTGTACAATATAATTTGTTTTACTGAATTTCCCCTATAAGTATAAAGCTATTACCGTAGTCGGCATGGTAAGACTTAGGACCGGGACCATGATAACTTTTCGTTTTGACGTCCCCAGATGCCAAAAACACCATCCGTTCAAAACTGTATAGATATATGTGTGCCCAAGAGTGAGATAACCCTCGAGAAAAAAGTCCGATTTTGATGAAATTTGGTACTAACATGTAAAGCAACATTTATGACTTTAAGTTTAAAAACCACCTAGATCGCTCCATAATAAGGGTTTTTTTAAGGAGGGGGTATGTACCCCAAAAATGTTTTTTTGAGCTTTTTACATATAATAATTTAGTATATAAAATTTTACTTTTCACCTTTGAATCAGCTTAAAAAAAACAATTTGGTGTTTTGATCATTGCTCTATGTCAATTGGTTACAGAGATATTAAAAGTGCTAAACGCAGTACGTTGTCCAATGTTTTTTTTATGGAGAATAAGACCAATTGTATATATCTCTTATTTATCACCTTAGCCTGACAAAACTTGGTATATTGCTTCATATCGTTGTGGTCTATTGATATTTGCACGAAAAACGATTTATTAGTTGATATTTTCCGTAGGAGCAAACCTGCGTACTCTGCCCCCATGTTATTCTTAAGGAGAATAAGTCAAAGGTTATCTCCGTTAATTATGAACTTAAATTAATCAAACTTGGTATGTGGCTTTACCTAGTTGAGTTACATTGATATTTGAATTAAAACCCATTTTTTGTGGTCCTTGTTTAAGCAAACCTGCATACTCAGCCGCCACGTTATTCTTATGGAGATTAACTGAAATGTCATAAATCGTTTATTTATGAATGTATATTGATGAAACTTGGTATGTGGTTTTATGTGATATTAAGATACATAAATATGTATTTTAAATTTGCTGAGTACGCAGGCTTGCTGCTACGAGGGTATTAATTTATACAAAGATTGTAATTTAATTTCTGAACGTTAAATGAGTAAAAGTTGAAGAAGGCACTAGTAAAGATTATATATGATTTCGATAAAAAATTACGCTTTATAGGTGAAGACAGTATAATTTATTTATGTACATTATGACTGAAGATTTAATATTAAAACATTGTATTCTAATAATGATTGTATTTGTATAAATAATTTGATTGATGATTCGGTGTTTTATAAGAAAACTAATTTGAATATAATTTGTATCACACTAAACATTTATATTTATTTGTGTGGGTATATACCCAACAATAAAATACAAACAACAAAACATAAATATTTAGATATTTATAAAGTTCAATTTTATTGTGGCAAGTTAATAAGTTAATTTAAAGTTTGATTCAATGAATATTATTTTATGTCACAGCCATTTAGAACACTTACAAAGTTGATATGGAATTACTATAATCAAGACAAAAAACACGGTATTTCCTCTTCATTTAGCTAAAAGGCGTATTATTCACTATAGGAATTCCAAAGTGAGGTAGGCAAATATATTTCTCGAAGATGTGGCAGTAACTATGGAAGCCCTGAAGGGCCAAATTGTAAAAATATTTTTTTTCATCGCCGAGTTTTAAAGGCATCGAGCCGTGTTCAAAAGTTGGCGAGCCATGTTAGAAAGTCAGCGAACCGTATTTGAAAGTCGTCGAGCCGTGTTTGAAAGTCGGCGAGCCGTGTTAACAAGTCGGTGAGCCGTGTTTATAAGTCGGCGAGCCGTGTTCACAAGTCGGCGAGCCGTGTTTATAAGTCGGCGAGCCGTGTTCACAAGTCGGTGAGCCGTGTTTATAAGTCGGTGAGCCGTGTTTATAAGTCGGCGAGCCATGTTCACAAGTCAGCGAGCCGTGTTTATAAGTCGGCGAGCCGTGTTCACAAGTCGGCGAGCCGTGTTTGGTATGTCGGCGAGCCGTGATTGAAAAGGCGAAGAGCCATTTTTTTAAAATGGCGGGCACCGTGAAAGAATCGAATAATCGTATGAATACGGAATTATCGAGTTGTTTTTATGGTCAAGTCAAAATTTAAACATGAGCGATAAATAAACAAAATCTTAATAAATAAAACAAAGTGGTGTTAGTTACAAATTTTATAACTCAAGAACGTCTGAACGGATTTAAATGAAATTTGGCATTAGGATAGTTTATTACCTGGATTAACATGTAGGATACTTTTACCACTGAAAATGTAAAGGGCTCTCCCCCTTTGGCTTTTAAAGTTTACATGTTATTCCTTATGGGAACATGTGTTTTTACATTTCTGCTTTTAATTAATAAACAGATAATGTTCAGACAAAACAGCTGTTTTTGTAAACAATGTATTTGTCCAAACATGGCATTAAACGAATTACACTATCATAGTTTTCTATTAGGAGTATATCTAAACACAATTGAAAGGCATAAATATATGTTCATTATGGAAATAAAAAACCTTCTTGAATGGTAACTCTCATAATGGAAATAAAAAACTACTTGAATGGCGACTCAAACTTTTTTTCGATAGGCGAGTGAGCGTTGCGAACGAGCTCATATTTAAAATGAACGAGTATTTGACACAAAACAAATTCAATGACATTAGGACAGGACAACGTCTGACGGGCCGGATAGTATGAAATAAAAGAAGAAAAGTTGAACTAAATAAAAAGGAAACTGTCAATACTAATTATATATGTAAATATTAAACATGACCAATATAATAACACTTCACTTAGAATTATTGTGAGAAGCCGCTTTTAAGAGAATTTCCCCTATAGGAAAGAAGCTACTACCATAAAAAACATGAATTTTACCAACCTTATAACCATATTAGCTTTAGTCGGGTTTTATCATGCCCAAGACCATGATAATAATATCATTGTTAAGTTACATATCATGGTAGCCGCCATTTCCCCTCTCCATAAGCAAAACAAGTGGTAACAAATTAATAGAATTGGTTACCATGGACACGGAGGGTTTTGTATATCAAGGTCCATATTTACTTGGTACAGCTCTATGCAATCAGTATATATTTAAGGTTTTTAGCTAACCGAAAGAGACATCGTAAAACAGCTGTAAGGTCACGTGATCACCAATCTAATCTGCAGTGTTGCTAGAAACACGATATTTTATTTATCGTAGGCATACCATATTTTCCTCATCATTGTAATTAAAATAAACAATGTTTAACTGCTTACATACTTTGATCAGCTGTTGTTTTATGAAACTATATTAGCGTTTTATTTATTTGTATTATTATATTAATGGATTAGGGATTCAATTTTCTTTTTGCATGTCCAGTGGCAATTTAAAAATAGCTTTACCATTATTACCCCCTATAAGGTTGTGAACAATTATAGTATGTTGTGGATTTATGCATCATCTGATCGACCTCGTAAGACATCTTTGCTGCGAACATTACTCTTATGGAAATAATCATACCTGGGCTAAAAGCTCCTCAAACCTTGTTTGTATATGGGGGTTTTCAACGAGGTTAATATATCTAGAGGTACTGCCAAGGGCAAAACAGTGAAGCCTACATGTTGACCGCAATTTTCCTCAGGTAACCAATCCAATCCTCTCTTTACAAGTTTGATGTTAGTCAGCTGACAAACATATGCTCGAGAAGAGAAGATTACATTAATTGATTGCCTTGAGAGCAAAGTTGACAGAGGAGCAAAATGGTTTTCGGTCATAAATGCTACATTTTTTTTAAGGCGAGGCCCAATATATATTTACCTCGTTGGGATGGTTATGAATTGAGATCAAATGGCCACTACCAATCAGGCTTCAATTTTTCTTAGAGATTAACATGTATAAAAACAATCTCGATGCATTAAGCACGATATTGCAATCGACATCTAATATCGATCGCCTAAAACTATCGACTCTCGGTGACTTTCGATAAAGAGTAACGATTTCCTTCGCCGCCTTAAAAACTCGGCGCGCTGACTTTAAAACACGGCTAGCCGACTTTAAACCACGGCTCGCCGACTTTGAATTACAGCTCGCTGACTTTGAAACACGGCTTGCCGACTTTGTAAACGGCTAGCCGTCTTTTAAACACGGTGGTGAAGAAAATCACGGTCTTACTCTTTGGCCTTTCAGGGCTTCCGTAAATAACTATCCATCTCCAAAGGTGTTCAGCATGTTCAAAAGCTGCAGAGTGAGGTTCTACGTTGACGTTGAAATCTCTATTGATATAAGGAATAGTAAACAGCTTTCACTCAATCACAGGTTATTATTATTGAATTTACTATGGAAAGTGAACCTATTAGCATGACCCACACGGTGAAAGTTAAGTCCGGGACCACCATAGAAGTTCCTAACGTGACCCCCTGAACAAGTTTTGGGGGGTCGATCAAAATGTTTTATATATATATATATATATATATATATATATATATATATATATATATATATATGTGTGTGTGTGTGTGAGTGTGTGTGAGTGTGTGTGTGTGTGTGTGTGTGTGTGTGTGTGTGTGTGTGTGTGTGTGTGTGTGTGTGTGTGTTTGCACTCTAGCGGTCGCAGTTTTCGTCCGATTTACTTCAGATTTGGTAAGGACATTCCTTTATATAATCAGTTGGACAAGTTCGTTGGGCAAAACAATCGAAAAAATCTAAACCCCTTTTTTGGGAATTAGTCTTTCAAATTTTGAGTTTTTGGGCTCAAAAAGGGTCATAAAAGCCCCGGATGTACAATTAATGCACGTAAAAAGATTGGAATTCGTGAGGCGAAAAATTTAAGCCTTATTTCGTCTTTCTAGCATACTTATTTACCAAGTTATTAAAGAAAATGTGTATCGAACAAACACAGTACGTTGTCTTATGGGAATGTTCATTAGAAAAGCCTGTTATTCTTATGATGGTGTACTATTATCATCCCCAGCAACCTCACGCCTACTTTAAAGCCTGACTGACCTTCTCCTAACCTTATTATGCGCAAAATCGTACTCCTAGCATTGCAGGTAAATTAAACCAGGAGCATCAGATCAGCCAAAAAATCTATGTTTTCAGATTTAAATACAAATTGGAAAACATGTATGCTTTTACACTTATTTTGAGTTTTTTTTAAAGTTTATTATGTGGAAATAACTTCCCTCACGACAGCGTGCTGCATGCGAACTCTTTTATATTTTGATGAAATCTTCACAACGTTAAAAATGTACTTATAATTTTTTGATTTATAGTTTAATAGGAAATCGTTTTACATTTTAATATTTCCTCCAGCATTTTAATATATCAAGTAGTTTACCAGCACGTAAACTACTTGATAGGGTTGCGCAAATAATAACCGTAGTATAAGATATTATTGTACGATTCTTTATTCCTGAGGTATTTTGGTACAAGTATGACAGGTACCAAGGGACATATTGCTGTGCTACGATGAATCTACATAAAGTAAATCGTGAATAATAAGATTTGGCTAAGCGTTGCGATAAATGAGTGCAGTCGACAGTTCACAAGTAAACAATACAAATGTTTGAAAAAGTGGAATTTTTTTATATTTTTTTGTATGGGACTAGATGACGGTTATTTAAATTTATTGAACCTTACAATCTTGAAATGCAACTAGAATCGATCAATTTGAGGCCTTGGTTCTACTGATCAACCTGCCTTTTTGGATTCGCTCCAGTCGTTTGCAAACCCTGACTAGTGAAGAGAGATCGTCTTCTTTGTGTGTGAGAGGTAGTAAGTATCATATTTCAGAGTTATGACATAAGAAAAATAACCCCGTAGCAGCAAACCTGCGTACTTAGCGAATTTCCATTGCATGTATATGTTTCTCACTACCACATAAGGCCACTCAGACATAATGCACAAATTATTATATAATTTTATTTATTATCCATAAGAATAACATTAAAATATGAGTACGCAGGTTTGCTGCAACAAGAAACACAAAATATATGTTTTTTATACAATTATCAATATAACTTAACCAGTCGAAGCTGTATACCAATTTGTATTAATTTATGTTCATAATTAAGGGGGACATTACATTTTACTTATTCTCCATAAGAATAACAGGGGGCTGAGTATGCAGGTTTGCTGCAGCGGTGAAAATTGGCAAAACATAATTTTTGTGTGCATATATACCAGCACTGGGTAAAGCCACATGCCAATTTTAATCAATATACATTCATAAATAATCGAGATATCAAATTTTAACGAGTTCGCACGCAGCACACTGACGTGAGGGAAGTGAATTTCCAAATAAAAACTTTTAAAACTCGAAATCAGTGTAAAAACATACATTTGTCCAATTTTTATTAAAATCTGAAAACATTGATTTTTTTTGGCTGTTCTGATACTCCTGGTTTCATTTACTTGCAAAGCTGGGAATACAATTTTGCGCATTATAAGGTTAGTAGAAGGTCCAGACAGGCTTGAAAGTAGGTGTGAGGTTGCTGGAGATGATAAAAGTACTCTAAAAAAGGAATAACAGGCTTTTCTCGTGTAAAAACCCCATAAGACAACGTACTGTGTTTAGTCAATACACGTTTTCTTTAATAGCTCGGTAAATATTTATACTAGAATGACGATAGAGGGCTTAAAACTTTCGCCTCTCTAATTCCCATCTTTTTACATGCATTTATTTTACATCTGGGGCTTTTATGACCATTTTTGGGCCCAAAAACCCGAAATTTTAAAGATTAATCCCCCAAAAAAGGGGGTTAGAAATTTCCGATTGTTTTGCCCAACGAACTTGTCCAACTGATTACAGAAAGGAACGTCCCTACCAAATTTGAAGTAAATCGGACAAAAATTGCGACCGCTAGAGTGCAAACACATATATATGTGTATATACACATGTCTCTCTCTCTCTCTCTCTCTCTCTCTCTCTATATATATATATATATATATATATATATATATATATATATATATAAAATTTTGAACGACCCCCCAAAACGTGTTCAGGGGGTCACGTTAGGAACTTCTATGGTGGTCCCGGGCTTAAGTTTCACCGTGCGGGTCATGCTAATAGTTCACTTTCCATAGGAAATTCACTAATTATTCTCCTTAAGGATAACATTGGACAACGTAGTGTTTAGCACTTTGAAAATCTCTGCAACGGTTGGATGTAGAATTGCAATTTAAACACCACAATTTTTTTTGTAGAGCTGAACTGATTGGCAAAAGTAAATGTGATGTTTACGTTAAAATTAACTGAGGAAAAGCTAAAAACCTTGTTCCCTTAAGATTAACATGGGAGATGCTATGAGCACGTTTTTTGGGTTTCTCCACAACTACTTAACCTTGGTTTATGATTCAAAATACTATATTATTTGTTTTTAAGCTCTATAATATGGTCGAAACCAAAAGTAAGTGTTTTAAAAATTTTAGGGTGAAAATGAAAAAAAAAACAGATTTTTGGAAAATTGTAAACCCCCATTAACCCCCCTTCCCATGGTCCGATTTTTATGGTTTTCGAGCTTAAAATCATGAATGTCACTTTACACATTAGAGCCAAATTTAATCAAAATCAGACTTTTTTACTTAAGTTATCATGTTAACGGACACACACACACACACACACACACACACATATATATATATATATATATATGTATATTTATGTATTTGTTGACCATGATGATGAGATTTGTCCCCAAACATATAGTCTAAAAAATTAAGAAATTCCTTATGGGTACTCAGTTGAAATAATGTTTCATTTTATTATTATTATAAGATATATTTATATATATATATACATTTGAACGAATAGTATTTTTGGTATCTGGGTATCTCAAAACTAAAAGTTAACATGGTCTCGGGCTTAATTCTTAACATGCCAAATAGGGAAATAGCTTGTTTCATATAGGAGAAATTCGCTAAAAACAACTTATAATATATTAACACGATTGTTAACATAACTGAGCGATAGTAGAATCCATAAGATTAATAATATCTGTATTTGGCATAATACTGTGATAAAATATAGATCGACAGAAGTCAAAAAGGGGAGAAGAAATTTGCAAACGCTGAAATAAAATTAATGTAAAGTCAATGCGAAATGTCTATAGTATATCATAGTTATTAAAAACTTATACGTGTCTGACTTGGTATCTCATATAAGCCTACTTATTGAGTTTTTAACTACGCATATTATTGAAAAATGTTTATATTTACTCGTTGACAAAACCATAAAAGATAATTAAACACCTATAAATCATTTAGTGAATTATCCGGGTTTTTAACATAAAAATCGTTATGAAAAGACTGTGTGAAATTAAAAATATTTAATTTTTAATTTCCAACAAGTTTAAGAAATATGCATTTGCTTCAACTGCATACGTGATTTACGCAAAAATTTTCTTATATCTACGCCGTTTTTAAGCGCAGATAGAAAGGGCTTGCATAAAACTAAGTTTGTTTCAAACAACAATACTCACCACCGTCGACAAAATAAATTGGGACAATTTCGTCCAGTAAACGCCTCTGCAGCGGTTGCCTGCTGGTCACGCTCGGTATTATCTTGTCTGTAACCTATTTCGCAGTTTAAATTGTTTAAACATTTTAAATGTAAATGGTTGTTTGAATCATTTGAAAGAAACATACTATATGTCATAAAAATACGGTTACTTATTAAACTACTGTATAAATCTAGATTGTTCTTCGTAGAAAAACTGCTCGTGCTTTACATGTACACGCTTGGTTTAAATTTGAACGCATTTACGGACCCACGCTTGATAAGTACAGTAAATCAATCAGTTAATTTTTTAGTTATAAGCAATATGATATTTTACACATAAATCCTTATGCTGAAACATTATTCCTTTAAAATATAAATCACAATAAACTCTAGTATTTAAATCCATTTTACGATCACACAAACATTAAATGGTACCAATTACTATACAGAGGAGATTACGTGCAATGTCTAGTGAATATTACACTCTCCTCTGACTAACTAGACAAGTTAGTCAACTACCCAGATGGCAAACTGAATAGAGGTGGGAGTTTTTAGTTTAATTTCTTGTGAAGAACCTATTTGTATTTTAACACTTGGTTTTATTTATAATTTTTTCAACAGGCGTTTTTACCAAAACGTTTTTATGCATTACAGAGATTTTGTAAAAAAAATCTACTTAGAGAAATACATTTGACACACAATTTACATAAAACTGCAAAACACGCTAGAGCCGGCTGGCAATCAGGCTTATTTTGAGTTTTTAATTTTTAAGAAATGTGGAATGGATTACCGATTTTTTTATACATTAGAAGGAAACTCAAAAATCTAAAACTTGTTGTCATAAGATATAACAAGAATATTTAAAACTGTTCGAAAATTCCTGAAAACATGGTTTTAATTCATATTTTAAGCCTGAAACACCCTAGTTAATGTATTTTTGAAATATTTGTAATGTTAACCATCAAAATGTCATGGGTATTACCAAATTCAAAACTTTTTAAACCAAACTATGGCAACATAAATTGTGCTTACATTTTTTATTTATATGTAATCAATAAATGAATAATAACTTGTATTAAGTGAAAGATATTTTTTATTATCAGTATCTGTTCAGATTCGCACGTCAATGTGGGACTGCACTCTGCAGCTTATGTAAATACTGAACACCTGAATGGAGGAATATTTACTGTCACATCTTCAATAATTGTATTTGCATACTTGTGTTGGCAGTTCTATGGTGTAAAATACCCATTTTTTTATTATTAGAAAAAGCCGTGATTGTTGTTAAAATTATGTTGTTACCAAAACTGACGTAACTTCATCTTGAAGTAGGTAAGTTATTCTACAAATAACATTTTAATCAACCTTAAAATTCCTAATCTTACAATCCTTAATTTAGTTGTACTTCTCAATTAAACCATCTTGTTTTTTTTGTATTTTACAGGAAAGGTTTACTTAGTGTATAATAATTGTGTTCAACATGTTAACAGTATTATTCTACTTAGGTACCATAACATTGCATTATTCAGATAATATTCTTATTGAAATGAGTTAAAATGTTTAGTAAATTTTTTAATATGTTCTACTCATTCAATGTACCAAAATAAAATACATTATGTTACATGTAGCAGGTTTATATATATATATGCATATATACATTTATATATATATTGAAGATATAGAAACAATAATTACCTATTACAGTACATAAAAGCTTAAACTTGAAATTGTACGCTTGTTTTTAATCTTTAATTTATCTTGATACCATTTATTTATAAACGGTCCATTAGAAAACCATGTTCATTAAAATTACAAATATATAATATTTAATGATTGGATTAAACATATTTTAATACGTAATCATATTTGTTATGTTTTATTAATATTACGCTACTGTCATAGGCTGCCGTTAAGGTAACACATGAAAAACATTGCAAACGTTGGGGGAGTTATTGAAAAGAAAAAAAGATGACAATGGGGTTAACGTTAAGCCGTTCAGTTTTACTGCCCACGACCATTCTTCCGGCTGTGATTGTTCCCACCAATATCGTAAATCTCTACAAGAGGCTTCAATTTCTAACACTATTGGTTTTAACATTATAAGTTTAATATATATATATTACGACCAGAAATCAAATTATATTCTCAATCATAAACAGGATTTTAAAAATGTATACAGTTTATTTACTATGGTTTCTTATTGTGTTTAATATAAATAATGCATATAATAAGTAGTTTATAATGTAAACACTATTATTTACGATCCGTTTAGTTTTCTTTTAGTGATTATAGAGGTAGCCGATGGTTCTAATAAATATCTAGTAATATTGAACAACTTTTTTTAAATAATGTTTATTTTTATTTGGAACAGTATGACATTCTAAAATTATGAATCCCCCAAGAAGTGGCACACCTAGGCACGCACCTCCCATGTCTTGACCTAAAAAGAATACTGAAAGAATGTACAGCGATTTTTAATGACGATAATGATAGAAAACGAACAATAGCACACGCAAATGTACTAAATAAACATTAATTTTGTGTGTTTTCCGTAATGTGATTTTTACATGTGAGTTGCCATCGTCGCAATTATTGTACGGCGACACTTAAATTAATACGTCCAAGAAAATATATTACAGTTTTATTATTATAGTTCAATTTTAGAGGGAATATTTGCTTCATTCCATTAGACCACATAGTCATTTCAGTAGGTATTACATGACATCAGTAAGGCAAGCGAGAAAGGAAAACTCTTAGGTCAAATGGCCCTCAGCCGGTGGATTACAGGAAGCATTGTCGGCTAAACGGCTCCACTCAAGTTTAATACTAGACCTAAGATCGAAACGTATTGGATTCCATAATTTACAGAACCACAAATCTTATTTACATTTACATCTCACTAAATCAATTTAATTTTGTTTATATTGTTACCCTTCTAAAATTATGGTAAAACATCAGTGTATTTGTACGAATAAATGTCACTAGATTATTATTTTATGAATAGTATACAACTTAATGTTGAGCAATGTTTATACATACAGTTTGCATTACTAGAGAAATGTTGTTTGAACATCTGGGGACCATGAATAATGGTGAAAACAACGAACATTATTAAGGAAGGTGAATTAAACATACTACGAATTAACCTTTCAGCCATATAACAGGAAACTAAGCCATAATAACCAAAGCCCTACATAATATTCTTTCTTGCAGTTTTATAATCAATAACTTTATAAATAACCCAGATAGATGTGCGTTCTACTAATTTTCTCGGCGCGACATTGATTCTGATATAAAAACAGGCAGGTGATTACTTTACATTCACAGCTTATGTAATCATTTGAAGGAACAATTTTAAAGATAACAAATCCAACATTGTAAGTTTTGAAAACTTTATCCAACTAACATTTTGTTTTGGGTTATTTTTTTGTTTTCAGCAATTAATTATGTTAAATAAAGACTTACAGTTTGAAGACAAACTCGACCCTTCGGCTGTTTAAGAATTTATTCCGAATCCTCGTGGGCCGTCTCCGTTAAGGAAGAAAACGTTTATTTTATGTCACAAAGTAGATTAGTAGGACTATTTTTGACTTGCAGACTTTTATAGCTTTATCTGTAACGATATTAAATCATTTTTGGACTTAATTCACATACCTTATAAGATAATAATTAAAATAATCCACAAATTAATAATCATCATTAGTAAGTGTAAACTAGGAGTACGCTCTTACATCGCGTATGAGGATTGAGCTCACAGTTAACAATACAAACAAAAATGATTCAATTGACAATATACCTCATGGGCCCCCCATTATAACTGCAGCTTGACAATGACATACAAATCCAGAACATGACAAACAATGAGGCATGAAATCCGTCAATCAGTCAGTCAGACAAATTGTATATGAAGTAGTTATACTCACCCCTCAGTCTCACTGAGGGCTGTATCATCTAGGCCCTCACAATAATATTAGCTGAAGATTTTGATAAAATATAATATTTTGGCAACAACAAAGGCCCCCAATCAGTGAGAGCACGTGGTTTAAAAGTAGTTATTTACACTTTGGTCCCACCAGAGGACCCATCAGGATTGTTATTTTACTGTAGCTTAATATTGCTGTAAAAATATATACGTATAAATACAGAACTTGATGAACAATACGTTTTAAAATCAGTCAATTGGTTTTGAATGCCTAAATATTTTAAACTCCAATGCAGAGGTTTTAATGTAACACATTAGCCTTACTGGGGGGGGGGGGGGGCTATGCCCCCAGGCCTCCGATTGTTATTGTAGCTTGATACTGTTGTTCAAATACATAGCCTATAAATGGAGAACTTAAAAAACAATGAGGTTTAAATCAGTCAATTTGTGTTTAAGAGGAATAAATTTCCTTATTTTAAAAGAAAGGAAAAGTAGTATCTAATGTTAAATATATTCTAGTAATTAAAACCCTTTGACCCACTTCTTAGAAACCACCAGTTATTGTTTCAAGGTCCATCATTTTGTATACATCTTAACATATACAAATGAATCTCTATTTCCCATGGTCATGCCATCACTTGAGAATGAGTGGACCATATTGAATAATTATTTTTTGTTGTGTTCGTTTATGTCAGGACAATTTTCTTATAAAAGAACATTTTTAATCCGACCTAAGGGCTCTGCCCCACAGGCCCTCAAGTTCCCATTGATTTGATCTAAGTTCATGTAGTTACACCAAGCAGCTATATACATACTTGAAAGGCATAAACATGTGTTGATTATGGAAATAAAAAACTACTTGAATGGAAACTCTCATTTTGGAAATAAAAAAGTACTTGAATGGCAATTCAAACTGTTTTTTCGATATTCAAGTGAGCATAGCGAATGAGCTAATCCGGGAGGCGAGTGAGCAAAGCGAAAAAGCTCATCTTGAAAATGGACGAGTATTTGAAATAAAACAAATTCAATGACATTAGGACAGGACAACTGTTGGGCGTCTGTTGGGCCAGCTAGTTATATATGTTGATAACCATTCACGTGTATGGTTCAGTTTTAATAGGCGCTGTGTAGCATTTAAATTTCCAAAAACATTATGATCACATTCTTTTTAAGTAACGGTGTATTATGATCCAACTTATGTTTTATATTATTGACTATCTCAAGTTTAATTTATGCAAAATTTGTTTGCTGTAAAAAATAATAGGGGACTTCTGCTTGAAACAATAGTTATTTGTGTATTAAGGGAGTAAAGTGCAACTTTGTTCCCTGAGGGAAATTGTTGGTGCCCGACACCGTAGGTGAGGGCGACAAATTTACACACAACATTTTTTTCATACCTCAAAAGCCACAATTATTGATAAGTATTTACATTCATAATCGCTATCCATTTTGGTTACTTAATGCGTAATAACTAAACTCGGAACGTTAATTGTAGCTGGAGCGAAATATTAATCAGCTGATCCGATTCCCTAATAGTTGCAGCATTAATGATTGCAGCGAAATGTCAGCTGATTCTGTTCCGCGGGAGACAAAGTAGCACTCCTTCATTACAAGGAGTAAAATTTGACTTTACCAAGTAGGTTGGGGGAAACAAAATTGATCACACAAGATAGGAACGACGTTTCCTTCCATTATAAAAATGTATTGTATTAGTTCACACATACGCAAAAAGTTAGAGAAAACTTAGTAAACAAATTTCATAATCGGCCTGGAAGGACGAGTCCTGCACAGTCCATTAACACATATATAATTATCTGGTAAATAGTTCAACTAAATTCGATCAAAATGTTAAACAGGAGCATCTCTTTTACTTGTTAAATATTAAAAGTATTTTTCACTGAGAAAAACATGTTTTCTGAAAATAAAAGTACCAATCTCTGTAGGAAAGGAGCTTCAATTTCAGATCAAAACTATTTAAATCGGTCCTTTAGTTTTTGTTAGTGGATTTAAAAAGGAATGTTGTTGATAATTTAACATGGGCACTTATGAGAGATAAAAATTAAAATGAGTTTATCATTAGAGACAACACATCTAAACCAAACAAAGATATTGATGACATTAGTGTATGTCAAAACCTTCAATTTAATACAAAAACTATTTAATAGTTTTTGCTAGTAATGTAAGTGATTTATTGAAAGTTGAACAATATTTGTTATGGGAATAATAAACGTAAACATTGTGAGTTAAAAACACATAAAACACATTGGATTCGTATTGTAAATTAAATGCAAGTTAAACAAAAGTCATAGCTTATTTTGAATTTAAAATTTGTATCACTTTACCCTTGTTTCTGGCACAAACAAATGTGATTTCCAAACTCTAGAGGTAAATTTATATGATGTTAGTTCAATTAAATTGATCATTTTCAATCAAAAATCAAGCCTAGGATGAACTTGTGCCAAAAGGCACAATTATCCAGAGACTTAAGTTTTACCTTACGAAACAATTTTGGAAATGTTTATTTTATATAAAAATGAAGAAATTTAGACAACGATTTTATTAAAACAGTGGTGTATGGACATCATAAATTATGCTTAGAAAATTAAAGCCGATAGGCATACCCTACAAATATTAACCTCCAAAAAGGACTTACTTATTGGAGTTTGCCTTATAGAGTTTGAATAAACACTTGTGCAGGGCAGTTCTGGTAATGCAATTTTCCTTTTTTTAGGAAAAGAAATTTATATTAAACTTAAGTTTTCAATCTGAAAAAAAGGACATAGGCTAGACCCAGAATATGGTGATAACCAATGTGCCATTTTAAGCTTTAATAACATATCATCATAGTTAAAATCACGATGTATAGATAGCTATAGTTTGTTCTTTTTCTGTTCTTGCAAATGTTCATTATTGTCATATTGTAAAGTTGCATTGGTGAAAGCCGTCAATAAATAAATAAATAACCAAAACATCTAATTTTATTTGGTAACTTACTGTACGTTTTATTAGCGAGATAATGTTTTGATCAAATTAAGACTTTCTACTGTTCAAGAGTGGAAATTATAATGTAGATAATTACATATATTAGCGTTTAATCACTTTAATCACGTAAGAAGGGAGTTTATCACTTTAATACTTTTCTTGCTGACATCTTTCCTTTCAATTAATTTTGTCGTCTAGAGTCTGGAGTGGCCAAAGTCCCATAGTCCAGCGCTCGGCCTGCATTTTTTTACATAGAGTACGTTACCAATAAAGTTATTAATTATAATATTATGTAAAAATAAGAATGCATCTTTTAATTAGTAGAAAATAAAATATACATACTCCTTTCAAAAGCTAATAATATTTAAACCTTAGTTTTGTGTTTCAAGTTACGAAAAGAAGATTTTTCTTAGTCAACATGAACATGAATAACTACAGTTCTGTAGTGAATCTGTGGCACTGTGACTTACGTTACTCTATAGTTGAAACATAGACGTTGGCTAAATATCAAAGATTCAAGTACCACTAAAATGACTCCCAATGTTAATCTTATGGGATAAAAAAAATATATTTGTTTTAAAGATAATTTTATTATTACTTAACCAAATATTCCCAATAACGAACTCGACCGAGATTTCCTACTATGGAATATATCTCTAAAGTCTAAAGTGGATTTGTAGAGACGTTTTTGAGTTATTTATGTCACAGACACGCCAGTTCGAGTTGATTCACTTACCAGTCTAAGCAGTAAAGTTATGTATAAGGATTTTTCCTCACTTCGTTCAATCAATCCAACTATTTATTAAGAAGTAAAGAATTAAAATCACTACCTGAGCGAGGACTACAAATGATTTTAAAGTACATTTTTACTTATTTCCTCACAGCCATCAACTTATTACAACTTAGGTTTAAAAACTGTTAAAACTAAACTTTCAATCATTTACAAATGTTTTAGCTCAGTAGCTTTTCACTTGCATACAAAATACTATTATTGTAACTTTAACCAGCAATGTTATTGGTGTAAATTTTATATAAAAAGTAGTGTTAATAATACTCCTGTTATAATTCTAATATTAACATGATTGCATTGAGTTATTTGTGACCACTTTTATTTTCTTTGATCAGAGAGTCGTATACTAATTTTTTCTTTAATTTTTTCAATTTTAAATTATCTTTTCAAAGGCTTATTAATTCATAGAAATATTAAATACAGTAATAGTAGAAACTGTCATAACTACTGTATAAGTTTAGAATACCAAATATGCTGTACTTTACTTCTTAAGATACAGTCATAACAAAGCCACTCTCCGCTCGCTGTCAACGGAGCCAAAGTTGACTCAAACTACCCGTATTGCACTTGTATAGTGAGAGTGAATGCAAAATGCTTCCAAGTTGCCCTATTTGTATTGTTATAGTTATGAAATATATTATTTCGAGTTAGTTTTGGGCTTCCGACATTTAATAACAAACCCGCTATTGATTTACAAATATACACAAACCATGTATCCTTAAATAAAACAAAATATAGCATTTGAGAGTCAAGAAAAATAGGTATGAAACTACTGACAGAACACTCAACACGGAATTCGAAAAAATGCAATAGCAATATTACAATATGATATTGAACGTAGGCTGCTAACCTCGTAATTTTAGGAGCGCCAGATTGTCCATGAGCAAAATCTGGATATTTATTAAGGTTCAATATTGGACTCAGCTGTCATTTGTTTGACAGCTTGTTGTTAATGATTCTCTCTTAAAAACAGGATGACCATACATAGGAGCAAGTCTAGAGTTTGGACTGTTACATTTCAAATAGTAAACTTATATCGCTGGCGTAAAAAAAAACATATATTAATATGACATTGTAGGGTAGAAAAACAACATATTTAAAGATTCGTTTAGTTCATCCGCATTGACTTATAATAAGTTTACAGGAACACAAACATATCTTGGATCACGTTTTACCCCCAGTGATATAGAAATATACATATTTTAGGGCAAAATTATATAGATGGTGATTTTTAATTGTTTGCTGTTGTATGTTTAAGGTGTCATGGATTCGGTTCCCAAATGTCTACTAAATTTGACTGGTTTGGAAAACTTCCCCTTAAAATCTGTGATGTGCTCTTTAGAAAAATTCCTCTGGCGTTGGCATACAAAATGAAACATAGTTAATGTAACATGACGTATACCATTAAGTCGTCATAATAAAATAATAACATTAAAAAAAATTTTGATTGTGTACATTTATGAATACAATTGTAAATAAAATAGGTATTAAAAGGACTTAAACATAACTCAAAGCTGTAAATTCTGTTAGGATGAAAGTCGGATAAGTGGGGTAATCACTGGAATTAAGATAAAAGCCTCTAAGTCAACTAAGTCAACAGCTCAAGTTTTACCAAATATAGTTAAGAACTTGCCTGAATCAGATAAAAATTTTAATTTGAAAATAGCTCAAATTTAATGTTTATATTTAAAACATATACCATTGATAAGATTGTGACAGCGGGTCCTGATCCTATAGCGATGTCGACTACGATATCTACTCAAAATAACTCGATTACCTTACAAGCGTTATATAACTTAATATGCGTTAATTCAATTTTAATGCGGTTTAGTAGACGTGACAATATGTTATACAAAGAAGAATTATATTATATATTTATTAAGACAAAAAAAACTGCCTTTTAAATCCTCTTCGAAATGTTCTGGACCTGTCTAAAAAACTCACACACTAACATTTTTAAACTGTTGTAAGCCTGAAGAAAAACGTTGTTAAAACAACACCAGACACTGCCGGTTGCGCTAAAAGAGAAGATTCTTGGAGAAAAAATATTCGTTTGCCTTGCATTATGTGGCTAAACAGTTAAATTAAAGTGGGAAATTAAGGTATTAATTTGCCTTTAATTGAAATAATAATTTGAAGACTAATTTCAGATAACCTTAAAAGGCAATAAAGTGAGGCTCAGAGTGGTTTACCATATCCATATTAAAAATAAACTATAAACAATTTTTTTTACTAAAACCCTAGTATCCTAAAATATAACGAAGTTGCTTACTTTATTATTTGATCGCTCATAAGTTTATTTAATTTATAAATAAAAATTAATCAGAATGAAGGTTGTGAGGTTTGTTACTTAGAAGGTTTCTCTTTATATCAAATCAAATCAAAATATTTTTGTAAAGTCATTTTCTCCATTCAGCAAGTGTGTTAAGGGTTATAAAATAATTTAAGACTATAAACTTGATAGATCCAAAATTTAATGATGCAATTAGTGGTTCAAATTACGACTAAGCAAGTTACTCGGTAAGAAGTGAAGGTTAACTAGAGACGCTTGACAGACAGAGCCATTACGATGGGATCAGTGTTGGTAGTGGGGATTAGCAATGTAAATTACCCACTCATTGTTACGACTCTCAGAAACCTGTTTTTTACAACACAATAACTATATGAACCATCTAGTTTTGAATCTACACGTCATAAAAAATGAATTGTGGGGGTTTATGACGAACTATAAACAAAAGAGTATCTTTAAACAGATTTTAAAACGAGTACATAATAAATTAAATGTGATTTTTTTTCTCTTTAGATTAAAGCGTTAATTAATGTTCAAGCTGTTTACAGGATCGCACGTGTTTGCTTAGTAGATTTTTAGTTTAGTTTATCTTTGTTTTCCTTTTTTCACTTAAGCATAAAATAAGGTGGGTTTTGGATCTCCCAATGATTTTTTTCTGTTTAATACACTTTAACTTTTACTAACATTACTTACATATTTTTATTTATGATTATTAACATATGCTTAATTAGTAAAACAGTATTATCAACTAATTTTATAAGGCGGAAAACCAACAACAGAGACAATAGGTAGTTAAATGTTTTGCAATAAATTAAGCTATTTTAATATATATCATGGACACCATTTTTAACGAAACGTATTAGATTTATACAACTTACTGATTTCGGAAGAATGTGTAGAGGAATATTTTTTTAAAATTTATATATATGAAAATATCGTTTAAACACTATTTCTTCTACAATGTATATTGTTTGATTTAAGTTAAACTAACAATGCAGAGTTATTGTTGTAGTAGATGTATTAAAAGTGTAACAATGCACACCAGTTTGCGTTATATATTACTGTACGAATAATTTCACTACCTCAAATAGTACATGGCTTACAAATAGGATTTAGCCAAGCTAGACATCAATTAAAGGTCAATGAACTGGCATCCTAGACTCGTAATGATTTTTCAATCAACTGTGTATTTAACCTATGAATTTTTTGATTAAATATTTTAATAATTGTAATTTTATAATTAGATGTGGATTAACAATAGTATATATCAGATTTTGGAACGATTTTAACTACTTTCATTACTTTTTCATAGCTGTCCTAATTTTTTTACATCTTCAATCGACCCATAGGAAGAATAATATTGCTGAGTAGTAGTATATGAAGAGCAATTTCTTACAGTGGGATCTTCTTCCAAAATTTAATTGAAATACCAATTATTTTTATCACACAAATCGCATTACTTAATACTATAAATTGTTAAGCTAGTTTATTGTACAAAGCTTTTATTATCATACTTTTTATACAGGAGTTACAACGACCAACTTATGACTTGACCATCTACAATGAGAGTTAAACATGTTCAACATAACTCGAAGTTCCGGTCTTTCCTAACGGTTAAACTATGGTGAACGTTGCAGAAAGTGGTATTTTTAGATTTATTCACGCACACCATTCCTAATTGCATTTGTGTAAAACAATTCATAGAATTTGATTGTGACACACAGCATTTATATAAATATTGTATTATAGTTTTTTCATCCATCCCACGTACCTATTTCACGTACATCTAATGCATAAGCTTATTTTGATATATTAACCTCTTAAAATGTATTTTATCCGTGGTCATGGATTATAAACTATTTTAGCGAATTTCCCCTATAGGGAAGAAGCTATTACCGTAGTCGGCATGGTAAGACCTAGGCCCGGGACCATGATAACTTTTCGTTTTGAGGTCCCCAGACCCCAAAAACACCATTCGTTTGAATCTGTATATATATATATATATATATATATATATGTGTGTGTGTGTGTGTGTGTGTCCGTGGGTGCGATAACTCTCGTAAAAAAGGTCCGATTTTGATAAAATTCGGTATAAACGTGTAAAGCAACATTTATGACTAAGTTCGAAAACCAGCCTAATCGCCTTAAGGGGTATTTTTGGGCGGTTTTGTACCCCAAAAATGGGTTTTTTGAGCTTTTTACATATAATTTTTGAAATAGTCAAATTTTAGTTTTTACCATTGGATTCAAATTAAAAAACACACAATTTGGTATTTTGATCATTCCTCTACGTCAATCGGTTACCGAGATATTGAAAGTGCTAAACACAGTACGTTGTCTAATGTTATTCTTATGAAGGAATAGAAAAATGTTATATCTCGCTTATTTATGAACGTATACCGACAAAAATTGGTATACGGCTTTATCTGGTTGTGGTCTATTGTTATTTACTCAAAAAACAATTTTTTTCTAAAGTTTCCCGTAGCAGCAAACCTGCGTACTCAGCCCCCATGTTATTCTTATGGAGAAAAATTAAAATGCTATGTCTCACTTAATTATGAACATAAATTAATAAAACCTCTTACATGACTTCACCTAGTTGATTTATATTGATATTTGCCTAAATACCCACTTTTTTCCTTCCTTATTGTAGCAAACCTGCGTACTCATCCCCCATGTTATTCTTATGGAGATTAATCAAAATGGAATATATCGCTTATTTATGAATGAATATTGATGAAACTAGGTATGTAGCTTCACCTAGTTGAGTTATATTGATATTTGCATAGAAACCAATTGTTTATGTTCCTTGTTTCAGCAAACCTTTGTACTCATCCCCAATGTTATTCTTGTGGAGAATAATTATAATAGTATATATCGGTTATTTGTGAATATATTTTATGAAACTTGGTATGCGGCTTTATGTGGTATTAAGTCATATATAAACATTGGAAATTCGCTGAGTACGCAGGTTTGCTGTGACGGGGGTATTTATCTATTTATAACATTAATATTTTCAATTTTATGAAGTCCGGTACAGGTTTTCCGGTATTTTTACAGCTATTGAGGCCATTTCACAATGACTAACACTAGTGTTTTTATGATCAGAGAAGCTCTCAGAGAAACTGGAGCGGGATAATCCGTCACGGTCATTCATCTGTGGTGCACTTGATGAGAGGCAATATCTCTTAGATACTTTGGTTGACAAGACGCTTTTTACATCATCCGAAAAAACAAAATCCAAATTTAATAAAATACAATAATTAATTAAAAATGTGAAGCCGTTTAGATGTTTTTTCTTAAATCAAGAACCTACCTATACCTACCTTATACATATACCACCTTACCTATGGTTGTTTTATATATAGCTTAGCGTAATTTAATTCATTTAATGCAACGTAAAAATACATGAATAAAGATCTGTTTTTAGATTTATACATCTGTAATCCATACAATTCATCTTAGCTTATAGAAAATATTTTCCTGTGTAATTGTTAATAATTAACTAAAATATGCTTAAAATAACAATTAGCTCACAGTATTTAAGAAACATAACATCTGAATTAGTGTTTTGTGCCGTTCTTCTCTGATAAAAAACCCAGCCAATATTTCAAACTTTAGTGCCAATAAGTTGTTGATATGTGGATTTATTGAACTTAAAAAGCATAAAATATTATAATTTTTATTTTTTCAGTTTTTTACGTAAAATAACTATGATAATAAAAATTAGTAAAATTATCTTTGTTGAATTATTTAAATGATACATTTAAATGTTATTCACATAATGAAAATCATGTCTCAGAAAATCTGTCCTTCTGATAAGAAGGGAATCTTCTTAATTAATCTAGGAGTGATATAGTTTCACCTGAATCTTATTGAAAGCTAGGATAATTAAGTAAAGAGGTTTGGAGGGCTTAGCAATTACTTAAAAGCGGAGGAGCCAATGATAAAATAGTGATAGCTAGCCCTGACGCGACGGCCGCGGCCGGTGACGTTGCCTATGATATCTACTCGAAATTATTTGATTACTATACAAGCGTAATATAACTTTGTATACGTTAATTCAATACTAATACGTTACAGAAATCGCAACAACTTTTTATACAAATAAGATAACAATTATGCTTTCAAAAATATAAAAAGCAACTACTACGAACTTGTTAACATCATTTTTGAAATGTGTTGGACCTGTCAAAAGAACTCACACAAAATACCATGTTTAAAGTCTTGTTAGATTAAGGAGCAACTTTGTTAAAACAACGCCAGACAATACCGGTTACGCGAAGGGAAGATTTGTGAAGAACATTAGTTTGTCTTGCATTGTTGTTATGACTAATTACATTGAGGTTGGTAATTAAGGCATTATTTTGAATTACATTCAAACAATCATATAATGAATAATGATAAATAACGTTAAAGGGCAATGAAGTGATTGGTTTACAATAGACATTCCAATATGAATATATTTGGAAACATATCGAATATAAGTGATTGCTATATGATGGGGATTGGTTCGGGTAACATTTTGAAATTTGTTTAGTGCGAATTATAATTTTTTACATACATTTTAAAATTAATATTTTAGATATAGATAAATTTATAGTGTTAATGCTATTACATGAGTCATTAATAATCATCAGAGTTATAACTGAGAATGTATTGCAATAGTTCCTTTAAGCATATTTGCACAGTAACTAGTTAGTGAATTTCCTTTGGAAAGTGAACTATTAGCATGACCTGCACGGTGAAACTTAAGCCCGGGACCACCATAGAAGTTCCTAACGTGACCCCCTGAACACGTTTTGGGGGGTCGTTCAAAATTGTATATATATATATATATATATATGTGTGTGTATGCACTCTAGCGGTCGCATTTTTTGTCCGATTTACTTCAAATTTGGTAGGGACGTTCCTTTCTATAACCTGTTGGACAAGTTCGTTGGGAAAAACAATCGGAAAACTCCAAACCCATTTTTTGGGGATTAATCTTTCAAATTTTGAGTTTTTGGGCCCAAAAAGGGTCAGAAAAGCCCCAGATGTAAAATTAATGCATGTTAAAAGATGGGAATTAGAAAGGCGAAAGTTTTAAGCCCTCTCCCGTCATTCTAGCATAAATATTTACCGAGTTATTAAAGAAAATGTGTATCGGGTAAACACAGTACGTTGTCTTATGGGGGTTTTACACTAGAAAAGCCTGTTATTCCTCTGTTAGAGTACTTTTATTATCCCCAGCAACCTCACGCCTACTATCAAGCCTGTCTGGACCTTCTCCTAACCTTATAATGCGTAAAATTGTATTCCCAGCTTTGCAAGTAAATGAAACCAGGAGTATCAAAACAGCCAAAAAAACAGTGTTTTCAGATTTCAATAAAAATTGGACAAATGGATGTTTTTACACTGATTTTGAGTTTTACAAGTTTTTATGTGGAAATTCGCTTCCCTCACGTCAGCGTGCTGCGTGCAAACTCGTTTAATTATTGATCTATTTACGATATATTGCCATGGGATAACAAAGAGGAAAACACATATGTCATATAATACTGCATAGAATTTATGTTAACAGTTGCTATTATGCAGCTATTAACCACTGCCTTACCACCTAAAATGATTTTAAAACTCCATAATATAAATGTTCTGAGAGGTAGGTCAGGTCTACTCCAGTTAGACGGGACCTATGCTTTCTTTAAGACTATTTTAACTATTTTCATTTCATAAACTGAATTAAAAAAATTATAACTGTAATCTTTAGTTGAAGAAAACATGCAGAATATTTTTAGGAATAAATGAATAAACTTGTTTTGCTCTCTATGACTAAGCTCCGCCCCCAGACCTCCGTAACTGCCCCTTGTGAAATGTGGTCCAGGTATGTTCGATGGGATGCTAAAATGGATTCACGTTACTTAAAATCTCTCAGAACATAGTACGTTCAAAATGTTGAACTTTTGAAGGTTCGATAGAATGATATTTAATAAAAATACAATGATTTACATGAATTACAACGTCTCTAGAAATTTGTGAGTTTTGGATTAGAAGTATTATTAAACTTATATAATCTATTACATACGATACATGTAAAGTAAAAGTAGAAATAACAGCAATGTTATCAAAAAATAAATTTTAGCACTTGTACTGTGTATGAGAACTAATAGGGGGTGATAAGCAAACCTGAGGTATATCATTGACGTAACATGATAGAGGTAAAGAAATAACGTAAAAGAAATGACGTTTTAGTGTTTGTATTGTATATTAGAATTCATAATTGAATCATACATTTTATAAAATTATATTAAATAAAGTTGTAGCTCTAGTTAATCGATTTATGTAAAGGAAAAGTCCATTGGTTAATGTATTAATATATTTTGAAGTAAAAGGTAAGAGGGAATGAGAAAAGGTATGACATAAGTAAAAGATAAATAAAGTAATCAGAAGAATGATTTAGTATGAAAAAGGATCATAAACAGTTAATAAACAGTAAAAGGATCATAAACAGTAAAGGGATACATTCTATGTGAATGTGGTTGATGCATAGTATAATTAAATTTACTTTACATACTTATTACATTTTAACACTCCTAAGGACTTTAAATGATTTAATTGAAATACATTAGTAAAGTAAACAAGTATACTCTAAATAATTTATTAAAGTGGGTTCTGTGAGTTGTATCCCAGGAAAGCTGAACATTATCGGAAAGCATGAAACGGAGCGAGAGAGATTCACGGATACATAAATCTTGATAAACTACCTTTGATCTCTTGATCCACAAATCCATGTATCTTTGGTAAGTGCAATTCCCTTCAGTGTGTGAACTGAAGTGCAGTTTCTGTTGTTTTATTTGTAATCAACACATTGCTACTGAAACACATAGCTACAATTGCTGCTTATTTAGATACATACAATCATATGATGACACCATCACGACCAATACATTCCGTTAACGGGTTATCGAAACACGACTTTCATCAGTGCCAACCTCAAAATGGTAAAAACAATTAACTTTTTGTTTTGTGAATATATGTGCTTGTGAATTAAGCTGTGTTATCGCGTTTTATGTAGATAATACAGAGATTATATTAAGATGAATTAGTTTAGTATTAAATTGTCAAGTTTCAACATATATGACTACCTCTATGGAGTGTCAAATAAATATATTTAGAGGTTTATTCCTTTCATAATGCAATGCAATTCTAAAATCAACCATTTTTCCATTAACGTTTCAATATTCGAATACTCGGTCTCAAACGCAATTTTCATATTAGGTACCATTTCCCTTTTGGTTGTAAATTAAAAAAGCTTGTACATTAATAACATTTATAATTTATACGTTTCTTTGGCCAGCATTAAATGTAAAATTGCAAGATATTTAAAAAATAAAGCATAAAACATTGATTTATGCTGAAAATAATGTGTTTCTTTTCTTGCAAGCATTCATCTGCTAATGCATCTTATCTCTATTCGCTGTTGATGTTTATTATCTGCAGTCTTGTTGTTTATGCAAGTTTAATTTTGTCAAACTGGAAGAAACATTTTCAAATGATGTATTTACAATTTTATAATTTATTAATTTATTATTAATTTATTATTAAGTTATTAATTTATTATTAATTTATTAATTTATTAATTTGTTAATTTCACATCGAAAAATTCACTAAGAAGAAAAAACCCAACAATCTTTTAATTTTTTCATGCCAATAAATTCATACTCATAATAATTTCCTCATAATATATTATGAATTATTTAACATGTATTTATTTGTATATTAAACAGTTTTTAAAACTTTCTTAAGTTCAAAATTTATTACAAACTAATACGTTTTATTCTATTTTATCAAGCTAATGATTACTACACACAAGGCTCTTGGCTGGTGTTCCACAAATGGCTACTTACTTGGGTTAAATTGTTCTCAAATGATTTCCAAGTGTTACACAGGGGGACAGAATGGGCCTTAAAGGTATCCTTAGTAATCCTTCTCCTATCTAATCTATGACCCCTTTGAACTAAATTATTCAAATAGGAGGCGAATCGGAAATACATATAACTTTTGAACTTGATAAACATGGAATGCAACTTTATTCACAAACGTCCTTATCTTGAAGCCATTACAGGATTATTAAACAATGATTATAATTTGAAGATTTCTCAAAATATTTATCATTAATAGTTATTCTTGTTTCACTGTGTTGAGTGATTTTTATTGTGCAATTTTAATCCGAGATCCCTTATATAAGTACTTCACAATTTAAGAAACACACGTTTTAGTTACCTATTTCCATTTGCCCTTGATAAGAAAAATAGGGGTAAAATTATTAGATGGGCTTATTATTAGTGAATTTCCTTTAGAAAGTGAACTATTAGTATGACCCGCACGGTGAAACTTAAGCCCGGGACCACCATAGAAGTTCCTAACGTGACCCCTTGAACACGTTTTGGGGGGTCGTTCAAAATTGTATATATATATATATATATATATATATATATATATATATATACATATACATATATATATGTGTGTGTATGCACTCTTCGCATTTTTTCAATCGGTCGCATTTTTTGTCCGATTTACTTAAAATTTGGTAGGGACGTTCCTTTCTATAATCTGTTGGACAAGTTCGTTGGGCAAAACAATCGGAAAACTCCAAACCCATTTTTTGGGGATTAATCTTTCAAATTTTGAGTTTTTAGGCCCAAAAAGGGTCAAAAAGCTCCAGATGTAACATTAATGCATGTAAAAAGATGGAAATTAGAGAGACGAAAGTTTTAAGCCCTCTTTCGTCATTCTAGCATAAATATTTACCGAGTTATTAAATAAAATGTGTACCTATCAGCTTAACACAGCACGTTGTCTTATGGGGGTTTTACACTATAAAAGCCTGATATTCCTTTGTTAGAGTACTTTTATTATCCCCAGCAACCTCACGCCTACTTTCAAACCTGTTTCAACCTTCTCTTATCTTCTAATGCGCAGAATTGTATTCCCAGCTTTGCAAGTAAATGAAACCAGGAGTATCAGAACCGCCAAAAAATCAATAGTTTCAGATTTCAATAAAAAAATGGACAAATGTATGTTTTTACACTGATTTTGAGTTTTAAAAGTTGTTATGTGGAAATTCACTTCCCTCACGTCAGCGTGCTGCGTGCAAACTCGTTTAATAAATGACAAGACCAGGGACTGGACCGTTCCTTATCAAAACTTGATGAAGAAATATGAAGAGTAATATTAGCTTTTCGATAAAACCTTACAAAAGGGATCAATGCATAAATAAAGTAAAGTTAAATTTAAAGTACATTTAAAGTTATTGTTAGTTGAGTTGATGTGGTACTTATTTGATTTTAAATATAAAATCGGGAAAGCGGATATAAATCAAAGACCAACTTGGTTAAGGTAAGGGGCACAAATAAACATGACTCAAATATCTCACATCTACATGAAGATTAACGTTTTTTATCAAGAATTTTTCATAAACGTTTTTACTGGAGTATTGTTTTTTAACTAATAGTGGAAATATATTGAACTTAGATATCTAGGTGTCAGCCGCAATCTTCGGGAAGAGTTATACACGGAAATTCTCACAAATGGTCACAAATATCCAACCCCCTCAAGGGTCATATGTTTGATCTGATCATAATTCCGTTTAGCAAATTATTTAGTTTACAAATGTCTGTATCAAAAGCTGTTGCCAGTCCAAAATGGTTTAAATTTAATGCAACCCTTATAAATTAAATGTTTCTGTTTTCTTTTAGGAACGATCGCTCATCATATATAATTAAATCAGTCTTAAATTACATTATGTTGTATATCATATACACAGCCAAATTACTTAAAGTAGTTTATACATCTGCATTAAGTAATCCAATTTGTTGCTTCATGCAAAATTAATACTCTATTAATAATTTAGAGATATGACTCAAAATATTAAAATCAATTTTATGCAATTAACAGATGCATTACACTTTTCTCTTGGTAATGATTGGTAAACCCGTTTATTAGTGACGTAGTTTTAGACTATATTTTTATAGTGGCTTTACAACGACACCCGATATTTGGTATGAAAACCATAGTAATAAATATATTGTTATGTATAGTTTTACTCAATAAAAGTATCTACAGTACTATATTCTTAGTGGCGGATTTGCTATAAAGAAGTTTCAGGTTCCGTAGTTTGTTTACCCTGTCATTCTTCCGTGTTTGTAAAGCAGACAATTTTTTTTATGCAAATGGCAGCTTAAGGTGCTCCAAAGTTGTGAATAAGGTGTTCAACTAAAAGCGTCATATATTTACAATCATCATAGATTAAAATATTAAAAGGTTTTGATTTATTTTACCTACAATTTTTACGTTGAACAATATTAGTAAAAAATTTTCTTTGGCAGCATTTTAAAGTGTAGCTGTTAACTGAAGAGAAGTCTTGAATCTTGAAGTGCTTCCTCGTTCGGAGTTTAAACAGTTTTTAAAGCTTGCGAAGCCTCTATTTAGGGTGTTAATTTTCCCGTACTACTATGAAACAATACAGTAACGCTTTTCTACACATGTATCTACTTTGATCATACATTCCTTGTTTACACAAAGTTTTTAATATAAATATCTATACTGTACAGTGTACACTAATATTAAATACTGTTCAACTGTATTTGTTTGTACATCGGAAATGTCTATGAAAGGGTGTTTTGCTATGTGTTTTCCCAAGTATAGTTTTGCAATGGTCTTCGAAATAAAATGTTACCCTACTACCCATACTAATGTCTAATAATGTAAAAAAAGTTTAAGGTTTTAACAAAATACATTTGCAGTACAAAGAGTAGGCCCACTAAGATATTTTGATAGCTTTGAAAAATACAAGGTTACACTTAAACTTGCTTGAAAATAACAAAATTCCTTGAAACAATAATCAAGGCGAGAATCTTACGAAAGTAATTTTTTTATTTTAACCTCGCTTTTTAAATAAAACGATTACAATTGGTATATTTTGCATTTTGTTGTATTTTGCATATTATTATATTTTGTTTCCTAAATGTTTAAATCTGTACATTTTATTATGATTTTGCATTTTGAATTGCATTGGAATAGAATAGCCTTTTCATAATTGGACCTTCCCAAAAAACTTTAAATGTCATATCAGGAAGTATATTTGTAATATTGAACTTTGTATTTTTCATGTATTAAATATTATACATAAACAACAGAAAGATTTAACACTGGTGGTACTCTCACGGGTGCAGTAACAAGAGAAAACTTTTACTCAGTAGTGCCCAAATTTAACACAATTCAAATTTAGTTTCATTGCCATAACACGATTCCCTTGGGTCAGTAGCAAAGTTAAATAATGGACTAAATAGTTTAGTTACTTTTTCTAGGGAAGATGTTTGATGTAAACAAGTGCATTAACATTATTCTTCTTTAATTTATTGTTGATAATGTTATTGTTTGTAATTGCTAACCGGTAATTTACCGGTAAACATTTTACGATGTTAAGCACCAGATTAAGATGGAAAACCTTTTAACACATTAAAGAAACGTTAAACCTGGTAATGGATATAAATACATCACTCCCCCTCCCTTAAATTTGCGCTCAAACAGCGATTGATCTTTTACTGAAAAAGTAATAAAGGGTAATTTAAAGAAAAAATGTAAAAGTGTCTCTACATGATTTAATTATTTTCAATTTAAATAATAAGGAAACCCGTATTTTGCGAAACAAATAACATTTTAAACAAGTTTTACCTTCCATTAAAAATAATTTATTCAGTAGCATGATACGTGTTGTTTGATTAAATTGGATAAAATGAAATAAAACACTACATAACATTTTCACACACGTAATATACTTACATAAAAGACGGTAAATTAATTAAAGACATTATCTGATTGGGCCTGATAACGTGTAAGTGATTAAATTCGATCGCCTTATGTTTTAGATTCACCATTCTTTATGTATTTACCATCTTGATTGTAAGTACAGTATAAGTGGAAATAAATGAGGCAATGTTGTGAGACGTAGTTTATTTTATTCCGACTATTCACTACCCCCCAAAACTATAGTTTCATATGACAAATGTACATACTGATTTTACAGATCGGGTTTCTTTACTTGATACCACGTTAAACAATCTCCTCCTACTAATATATATAAGTATAAATACATCTTAAGACGACTTTGGCCATAAAATTATATATTTACAAGTTCTATAACATAAAGTAATTTTGTTATTGAAACTAAATATGGAATTAAACTAATTTCAACAACATGTTTTTTTATTAATGTGCTTGACGATAGTTCTACCTCCTTTGCAATTTTAACTTACAATAATAGAATACTTAATGCAAAAGAAAGTATATTTTACTATACGTAACAATACTTGATACCCTTGAAACTATTTGAGCAAATAAATTTATTTCTAGTAATTGTATCACCTCATTCTTCCTCAAAAATTGTCACGTGCATTAGCCCAATCAAATAAAAGACGCCAGGCCATTCAGAAAGTCCAAGAAAGTCAAACTAGATATTTTTGAGAAAATTTACCTGAGCATTGTCGGCCGGGTAAAGTATTTCTAGAACAGCTCTCTTTCTGTATTTTCCGTTCTCATGCACTTCTGTATTTCCCCGGTGTATATTGCCGGGTGATTTTCAATCAGTAATTGTATATAAGCTAAATAAATTTGATAGCCAAGAAACTAAGCTATAAACGTAGTATAAATGTGTAAATGTGTAAGGCAGCATATATTTACATGGTTTCAAAAACCAGACAGGTCGACCCATTTTAAATGGGGGTTTTTGGGAGGTTTTGTACCCCAAAAATTTATTGTTTGCAGGTTTTACATATAATTATTTTTAAACCCTCATTTTTGATCGCACTATCATCATCATTGTTGCGGATTAGGAAACCCCATCACAGCTGCTAGGCACGTTTTCCACAAGCGGGAATATTGCGCAGGTCAAGGATAGGATATAGCAGGAAAGGCAAGGGTGGGATGGGACGGGAGCCAAATCGAGCCTTCAGAGGGCCAACTCCCGTGCCCCTGTGACAGCTGGCTGGCCTTTTTACAGCTGTGACTCTCAAAAAGGGGACTCGCATTCTGCCCTGCAACTGGTCAACTCAACTGACAGGGTATCCAAGTACAACAACCAGGGACCATCTATTCTCAGGTTGGCAGGTGGGGGGCCAGTTTCTCATAATAGACAGCAAAAAGACCATGTAATGACTACTTAATTTGCTCAAATGTCAGCCAATGTCAGCCTCAAAACTGGTATAGACCACTTTTAAGGCAGTCCTCGAAGTGTTCGCACTATTTAATTCAGCTTAAAAAAAGATTTTAAGATTTTGGATTTTGAATTATTGGTCTAATTCAATCGACTAATGAGATATTGAAAGGGCTAAACACAGTCCGTTGTCTAACGTTACTCTGATGGAAAATAAGTGAAATTTGATATCTTGCTTATTAATTAACATATAATAATGAAACTTGGTATGAGGCTTCATATGGTTGGGGTTTACTGATATTTGCATAGAAAACCCATTTTTTATCTCAAGGTAGGAAATCTGCATACTCAGCATCTATAATATTATTACTATAGAGAAAAATAAACATGAGATATTTCGCTTATTAATGAACATATACTAGTAAAACTTGTTATGTTGCTTTATCTGGTGTTTCATCAATTAGTATTTGAATAAAAACCCAACTTTTGTGGTCCGTGCTGCATTAAACCTGCGTACTCAGTCCAAATTTTTACCTTATTGAGAATAAATGAAATGGAATAACTCGCTTATTTATGAATATGCTTTAATGAAAGTTAGTAAGTGGCTTCATGGCGTTGAACCGCGCCCCCGCGCCCGCACCCAAGTGAACCATGAGCGGGAAGCGTGCTCCCATGGACGCGGGGCGAGGGGCGGATCACAACCCTACCTAAACCAAGGAAGACCGTGGAGGAAAAAATTCAATAAAATCACCGTTTGAGAGGCACAAACTGTAATAAACAACAACCAAGAACAACAATACATGTGAGTTCAAATTCAATGAAAGGATGCTTCTATCACTTCCCACCGTCTAGCTTACAGCCTTTTTTCATATAAGTTAAATTACAGTATGTTTATTTGCTTATTTAAAAATTGAATTTCAAAAATGTTTTAAGCTTTGCAAGTATTTTCTTTTCGAGTTAAATATTCTTAAGTCATCAATAAATAAATAAATTAATCAATAAATTAATTAATTAATCAATAAATTAATTAATTAATCAATAAATTAATTAATTAATCAATAAATAACAATGAAACAAGAAGTAAAAACAGATATTACAATAACAATTACAATTTAAATTAATTTTAATTTTACAAAAAAACTTGAGTTTTGTATGGGCCCCCTTAGAAGAATAACGAGAAATAGAATGATGTGCCTTAAACTAAATAACAGTTCACAATTTCCAGTCTGGCAGTTCATGACGATCCTCAGCAGAAAATAAATAAATAAATAAAAATAAAAATACGTGTTTTTGAAATAACTTGCGGGCAGGCGGTTCTGGGTGGGGTCAGGCTGCGACGACCAACGGAGGGCGGCAGGTCAGGTAGGAGAGGGGGCCCAGATTTAAAGGCAGGCAGGAGTGGAGGGGGCAGACCCCCTGGAAGTTCCTCTCCGCCGACGCTCATGTTGTTGAGTGGGTGTCCGTCGCTTCCCTCCGGGACCCCATAAGGCGGTCGCGGCACTCTTAGCAAAACATCATGGTGAAGACACATAAATACAGAAACACATAAATAGACAAAATACTTGAGACAATACAGTACAACAACAACACCATGAACTTCATTGTTTGACAGTCGCTGAACCTATGCCGTTCGAGCACATTGCACGACGGAAATTGCCCCAGGGTTCGCAAGATGACGTGCAAGGATTCCTGAACATTGCACACATCTGTGAGTAGACCTCCCGAGAGGATAAAACAAATTGACCTTGAACGATGACGTCATGAAGATGGCGGCGCCCACGTGTTGATCACATGTCCTAACCTAACTTTAGACCACGTGTGTTAACCTCACTTTTGACAACGTGTTGGCTAGGAGCGGGGAAAACGCTAAAAGCGGGAAAATAGTTTACATTTTCTGTTCCGTTGAGAATGTTGCTCGGTTTTGCTGGAGATTACAAACGGGTCTTGGTGAACGTCAAACAAGAGCTTATCTTGCTAAGGTCAGCTTCTGACCTCGACGCTATCACATCCGCTGACGCGACCTCTTGCACCATAGAGATTAGCAGTTTGTACTGGCGGCTTCCTCACGTCTCGGTCACTGATACATATCGTTTAAAACTTTTGCGAATGACTGAGAAAGATACATCTGTGCAAATACCCTTTCGGTCTTGGGAACTTCACGAATACCCTTCTCTACCGGAAAACAACACTCGCCAGTCTTGGACTGTTAAAACAACTTCTCAGCTGGAAAAACCCCGGTACATTGTACTGGCCTTCCAGACAGACAAAAAACATAAATTCCACACAGATATGTCCTGCTTTGATAGTTGTGCTCTTTCCAATGTAAAACTGTACCTCAACTCTCAATACTATCCTTATGATAACATCCACGGTGATATGACTATATTTTAAGAAATGTTTTTGCGGTTTCAAAAATCCTATTACGGCAGGGATACGTAACCTGGTGTGGATTTGGATACTTTTAAAGACAAGACAACACTATACGTTATCGTTTGTTCAAAACAAAATGACACAATCAAGTCGGGACCTGTAGATGTAAGGTTGGAATTTGAAGCTAAGGACAAATTTCCCGCCAATACTGCAGCTTATTGTCTCATTTTACACGACTCCCACCTAGTTTACACTTTACTCACGGGGACCGTAAAAAAGGTTATGTAAGTCAAGGAGGGAGGGGGAAGATGTGGCGAGATGGGAATAAGAGTATATCGATGACTAAACATTAATCAGTCTTTAACATGGGTCCGTGCGGTGATGATGTATCTTCGGTCTGCTCGGAGGAGTATGGGGAGGTAGGTTGGATTTGTATAAATCTTTTGAGGAATGGGAGTCTTGTTCGTAAAATAGATTTTGACGGGGAGCCATTGAAGTTGGAAGTGAAATCTAACGGGAGATTTGACAGAATTGAGTTGGAGTTTATGGACAGTGAGGCAATGACTCTTAGTGGACTCTCGTCGGAACAGATTCTCCAAAAAAGGAAATCTTTTTAAAGTATAACAAACTAGATGTCTACGTTTACACCAAGGACGGGTGGCATGAACGCGAATCGTTTTGGCTTGAGGACGAGTGGGATGAGACGGATCGTCCTTATACTAGCCTCTCGGAATCTAGGGAATTTAACAAAGATGATGTAGAATACGTGGTGATTAAATTCAGAAACCCTAAATACGATAACACTTCTGATGAGGAGGAGGAGACTTCTGATGACGATGATGAGGAGGAGGAGGAGGAGCCTGAAGCAAAAAAGAGTAAACTAGAAGGTGGGTTTGGTCTCAGTCGTCACGATGGATCCGACCGTGGAGGTTCTCAGGCGTAATTTTAGGGCGTGTAGGGAATATGTAGCGAATAAGGTGGCTGAAGTGACCGTTGCGTTTTCAAAAGGCGGGAGACATTGTAGAAAAATGGTAAAATGGGATCGTAGTGGTGGTGGTAAAAGAATCGACATCAAACCGAACGGGAAATTTGACAGTTTAAAAATCCAAACTATTTCAGGCTCAGACTTTTGCGATTGTTGTGTTCCGGAGAAGCTCCTTAATCTAGTAACTTATCACCAACGATTTAGCTGTGTAAATTTGTATCTTTGTAAACAAGACGGAACTTGTGAATTTAAAACTTTTGAACTGAAAACTCATTTAGTTGTAGAGGTAGACGTGAATGATGATGTAACCCGGGTACTGATTACTTTAGGGTATAATGACTCACCAACGATCAAAATGGAGGAGGAGGGGGAAAACAGCTACCCTGAGGGGTATGACACAGTATACTAATTAAACTCGTGCAGATCCTTCAGTTGCAGACATGGAGCCGACCAGTGCGGATGTATCATCAGAGGTTCTAGGAGAAGAGGTAAGTATGGATATGGACCTTATCCGCTTTAACCGGCGTAAGGAACCTATTGACGTAATGACCGGTATTTTTCTAAAGACTGTTCTCTTTCTAAATTCCGAGCTGACAAAGTGTTTAATTATCGGTATTTTTAAAAACAGAGGCAATAGTCTGGGGATTTTGTTCAAGGGGCATAAAGGGACTGTATACTGGCCACTAGACAATTTTAAACAATTTTCTGTGCAATTTAATGACATAAAAGCCGCTTTGGAGAATCAAACCAAATTCTATTGGTGTCTCGATGGAGGGGAGGATATAAAGGTGAAGAATTTTTTTGGTAAATCTTGCGCATTCCTCTATGACGCGGAGCATACTTTAACTCTAAATCGGAACGAATGGTCTCAGTTTTTGAGTGTCCTCCCTATCGTACACAGGGATATTAACGAACTGTTTAACAACGAACTTTTGATCCAGGAATACATTAACAGAATTAATAGTGGCTCGGAAGACGTGTCGAAACCTGTAGAGCTACCTTGCCTCGTTGCTGACAGGCTATTGGACGAGGTTAGAATTGCAAATGGCGGCGATAGTGGAATTTCACGGGTTCAAGGACAACAATAACCGGTTTATTGTTAAAGAGTTGGCGGTGGTTGGGAAAAACCTTCAAAGTCAGGTCGTATTCAAATCACCTTACAGTTTTTACCATTTAAATGAAAAAATGTGACGCACAGCGCGATGGCTTTCACGCCATTTTCATCGTTTAAAATGGGATGACGATGGTGTCAAGTATAATGAACGGATCATACGTGATTTGTGTAAACCTTTCAGAGTGATATACACCAACGGTCTTGAAAAGGCTGAATTCCTGCGGGAATTTCACCATGATGTCAGGGAAATTACTTGGGATCACGGTGAACCCTGTAGTGTACACTGTTTTCTCCCACAACATCATAATAATCCTGATGCTTACTGTGCATTGCACAGTGCAAAGTCCTTTCAGCATAACCTTTAAAACTGAGGACACAATTCAAATTTAATCATTTGCAATGGAGACCACGTGGCAGTTACTTTCGTGGGAGCACAAAGCTCCAGAAGGCGTTTTGACCGACAGTTTCATTATTAAATTTGACCGTTATATGGACTGGAATTTGCTGTCGGAAAACTATGATTTTTCTCTAGACATGTTGAGAATGTACTTTCACAGAGTTACCTAGTCTAGAATTTTGAGAAGAAAACTGTTTTCTGAATCGTTCCTCAGGGAAATGGCTCCCGGATTTGATGCTACAGCCTGGGAAGTACTGAGCAGATATCAGTTTCTGTCGGAACAGCTTATTCATAATTTTTCGGATAAAGTCGATTGGGACAATATTGCCTTGTATCAGACTGTAAGCGGTAAATTTCTAACTGATCACAAGTACTTGGAAAACGAATAGACCTCCGTGAGTGATTAGTAAAGGGACGGGGGCGCTCGGCAATCGGTTGAGGGCAACCCTGTGATGGTTTGAACGGACTTTTGGAGGTTGTAAATAGTTGTAAGTAGTATACCTCTGAGGAGGTTGTAAATAATTGTGCATAGTATACCACCGAGGGTGATTAGTAAAGGGGCGGGGGTGCTCGGCATTCAGTTGAGGGCTCCTTCGTGATGACTTGAACGGACTTTAAGTGGTCTTTAAATAGCTTGTAAGTAGTATACCTCAACGGGTGATTAGTAAAGGGACGGGGGTGCTCGGCATTCAGTTGAGGGTAACCCTGTGATGGCTTGAACGGGCTCGTGGAGGTTTTAAATATTATTGTAAACTCTGTGTGAAAGGGGGATAGCAATTTGCCTTGGTTTGGCTATCACCGTAAGTGGGCGATGTTGGGGCCCCTTACCCCAGAGGTTAGGACTCCTGGTGATGCTCTGGGTAACCAAAAAGAACGCGCCGAGACCCTTACAGCCTGACTGATATGGTCTACTTTGGTGTGGAAACCAGGGTCATGGGAGGTAGCATTTTGTTATGGAGTGGCTACCACCGTAAGTGGGCGATGGATGGGGCCCCTTACTCCAGAGGTTAGGACTACTGGTGATGCTCTGGATTACCAAAAAGAACGCACTGGGGCCCGTACAGCCTGGCCGATATGGTCTACTGTGGTGTGGAAACTTGGGTCAATTAGGTCAAGTGATACCCTACTGTATAAATAAGTGTTAGCTCATAGCACTGATCATTCCCTACAACATGCTGACCACGACGGTTGTTCTTTTAACAATCATAGGCTGTCTGAAGGCTACGCCTCCGGTAGGTTTATTATTTGCGTGCACGTGTGTGTGTGTGTGTGTGTGTGTGTGTGTGTGTGTGTGTGTGTGTGTGAGTTCAATACTTTGGTTTTTACGGGATACGCTAATACTATTATTTCTTATTATTTCAGTCGAGACACGCATTCCAGAACGAAGGCCAGGCAGGACCGTCTGGAACGCAGAATCCTCCAAACCTTGGTCAGAGGTATATGCTCCTCAGTCTCCCGACCCATTTGAATTCCCGCCAAGAGGACGCAGATTGACGGTGGGTTATATCTTTTGGCGGTCGTTTCCTATCTTTGCCCTTTTATTTTTTTGTAAAGTACTGACATTTTATTTGTTTGCAGACTACCCCCAAACGATCCAACGCAGCTCGAACTACATCTTATCTTTCACCGAGTCCAAGCCAACCGAGGTCTGTGTCATTTGTAACACCGCAGTCGAGTTTAAGACCTATAGCTGAGGAACTACGGCCTAGACGTAGACTATTCCAGCGTGTCTCAACGGTGGGTTATGAGAAATTATTTAAAAATAATAAATTAATTAGATTTATATGATAGCTTTTTTATTGTAACCACAATGGAATATTAATTTTTTAGAATGACGTCTATGTAGCGGCTCTCGATCCTCATCATACTTCTGAGCAATGAACGCCTAGAGTAAGGCAACACAACTGTACCTGGAGTGTATGCCAGCTTTGTATCCGACGCATGAGTCCGAGGTGTGACGGAAGTGTCCTCTCAGGGTTATTACATGGCAAAAGCGTACTTGTGGATAATTTATTGTGGGTGAGTGTGGTGTGTGTGTGTGTGTGTGTGTGTGTGTGTGTGTGTGTGTGCGTGTGTTTGTGTGTATATTTGGGAGTTTAATTTTTATTTGTTATGTTTCAGAGTGAATTTCCACCTATATGGCAGTCGCCGGAAGTTGAGGATATTCTCCTTCAATGGATGGTTACTCTAGCTGGAGCGTTGGGCATGCTCAACTACTTCTTTGTTGAATGCAACGACGATGAGAGGAGTGCTCTAGCTCCAGCAGTATGGTCAGAGCTGTATCGAGGACTCAGTACACCCCTTGGTTCTTCCAGCGAGAGAATGGCTATTCTCGCTGAGCACCATGGTGTGCTTGGTTATACAGCTACACAAGCTCCAGGTCCTCCTGACACACCGGACACTACCCCGTTCGTTTGTAGGGTCTGCCTTGATCGAAGGCCTACGATCGTACTAAGATCCTGCGGGCATGTATTCTGTGACACGTGTGTTATCAGGATCTGGAGATGTCCTGTGTGCAGAGGAACTGCTCTCGGGAAGATGCGTTTGTTTTTCTAACTTAAAAATCATAATTTAGATTATCACTGTAGTGTAGCTTAGTCGTAGTGTAATGAAACAGATTACGTAGTGACCCCGCAGAGCTTATCACTCGGGGTGGGAAGCCCGAGCACTATATATTCTGAGCGCGTTCTAGCACCCGATATCAGTTCTCTCTCAGCCTCTCTACTGAGACGTCGATACAGACAGACCTTCCGCCGAGATATAACTGTCCTGGTATTACTCTGCAGTAAGTATGATCAGTATGATTTTAAGTGCATGTTTCTAGGGTTGTCTTGCTGTGGTTGTTATTTAACCTTATTAACCTTAACCACTAATTAGGGTATATTTAATGTGTGTGTGTGTGTGTGTGTGTGTGTGTGTGTGTGTGTGTCTGTGTCATATTTTTGTGGAAAGTAATTAACGCAGTTCTTTATTGTTTGATTCACAGATAATGTCCCTCAACGCGAAGTTGGCAGCTTTATGCAGGAGTCCTGAGACGGTTCTTCTGAAGGACCTAGCAGGACGACCAGAGTCGCTGATTGTTGGAGCTCGACGAGTGACGACACGATTCGGCAGGGTAGCAGTCGTCCTGGACGTCCAAGGCTCCGACATCATGAGTTCGGTGTTCCTGCCTCATGAAGATACAGCGAGGCCTTGGAGGACGCAGACCTCGAAAGAATGGTGCAGGACGGCTACAAGATCAAAGTCACCGACAGTGAGGGCTCCATTCCAAACATAGAAATTTTCAAATGAATGTAATGTCAATATTTAAGAAAATAAAAATGTATTGTAGTTCTTGAAATATGTATTATTCTCATTTACCCATGGTGTAGTAAAACTATAAGGTAATTCTTATACATGAAGGACATGCTCCCATCAAATGGGTTGCCATCTTAGGGAGGACTCGTTAAAACAACACATTATGGAAGGTCGGGGTTGGTAACACTGGTGTAAGTTCAGTTGTATGTTCTGATTGAAAAACTGAGGTTGGCACCACTTAGGCATTACCATTTTGGAAAAAGTGAGTACCCACCACATGATCACAGCCATCTTGAAAAAGGCTCTAAAAAGCATGTGGTTGTAACTGGGGTTAGGACACGTGGTCGAGCACTTTCCCGTCACGTGGGCACAGCCGTTGAATACAGGCGGGACAAAAACACGTGGTCAAAAGTGAGGTTAACACACGTGGTCTAAAGTTAGGTTAGGACACGTGATCAGCACATGGACGCCACCATCTTGGAGAAAGGCGGGAAAAAACACGTGGTCATAAGTGAGGTTAGAACACGTGGTCGACCACATGGGCACCACCATCTTGAAAAAGGCGCGGGAAAAACCACGTGGTCATAAGTGAGGTTAGAACACGTGGTCGACCACATGGACGCCGCCATCTTGGAAAAAGGCGGGAAAAAACACGTGGTCATAAGTGAGGTTAGAACACGTGGTCGACCACATGGACGCCGCCATCTCGGAAAAAGGCGGGGAAAAACACGTGGTCAAAAGTGAGGTTAACACACGTGGTCTAAAGTTAGGTTAGGACACGTGATCAGCACGTGGGCGCCACCATCTTGGGAAAAGGCGGGAAAAAACACGTGGTCAAAAGTCAGGTTAACACACGTGGTCTAAAGTTAGGTTAGGACACGTGATCAGCACGTGGGCGCCGCCATCTTGATGACGTCATCGTTCAAGGTCAATTTGTTTTATCCTCTCGGGAGGTCTACTTCTGTGCAATCGGGGACGTTAGACCGTCGACAAAACAAATCAGCACTATAACAAAAAACTTAATACTAAATGAGACGTGACAATCACCGGTGGAAAGTAGTCACGGCTCAACGTACAGCGGTACCATCTAAAGATTGTGGAGTATGCAGGTTTGCTGCAACGGGGGTATTTGTATTGTTATATAAATAGTAGTCTGTTATTGGCCAGATAATACGTACCAATAATGAACATTGATGAATGGCGTTGGTACAAATAAAATAAATAACAAAATAAAACATGAATTTAACATAACACAATATTCATTATCAAGTTACAAGTCACACTACCATTAAGTGTTGGCTGGTATATCTATTATGACAGAAATAATTTGAAAGATTGTGTTTTAATGCAGTTCCTATAATTATTTCCTTCTGATATGTTAATTAAAAATAACCACAATATTATAGCAACTAGGGTTTTGCAGCCGCACACATTTATATTTAAGGTTTAACTTGTTGAAATTTAAAACATTTTAACTATGACCGGATCATCCAGAGGAAGCCATTAGTGGACTGGAATTACCTTACAATCATACAACCCTTCCAGTTATATACGTGCTAATTATTGTTGTGTAGTACTTGGCGAAACAAAATATGATTATTTTATTATGTAAACAGGTATTGTGAAATTTGTTACTTTAAATATTCAAAATTATTTTTAAATAGTCTAATTTTGGATGTTAAAGATATTTAAATGCATTTTTTTAGTTTAAAGTAAATATACCACAAACCTCAGAATATAATACATGCCCACATGAATATTATAAACCCTGTTTATGGAAAAATAAAAGTGCTGAGGACAGGAGATATATCAAGAACACCAATAACCAAGAGCTATAAAAGAAATAAATCTTTTATAAATTTCAATATTTAAAATTTTCATTTAATGTTTATATAGTTTGGTGGCGGTTATAAGCTAGATTCTGACGATGACCAGACGTCGTTTTGCCCTTTCACTAAAAATCTTCAACTCTTTTGGACTCTAACCTTGGAACTGTTTATCACAGGGCCTTAGCATTCGCTCTCCGGGATTACTCGTTTTTTGCAGACAAAGTTCTTAAAGACTTAGCCCGCATCCGGTTCTAGGTCGGCCTTTTTCATGAGGAGGATGCCCTGGACTAGTCGTGACACGCAGTCACAGCTGACCTCAATCTCCAAGATCTTCACACATACCGTTTCCACCGACAGCCTATCAAGTTGGCTTGTGGCTTTCAGGCAAGGCAGGCCCAAGGCAGGCAGCGCAAGTGTGCGTTTCACGTCGCCTCGTCGGGAAATGTAGTCCGGTGAATGGTTGACCGGACTTAAACCTTAAGGGTGCGCCCTACCCAGATTGAATTCATTGTTGTTTAGCGCCGCGCCGGCGCCGCCAACAAGCAGGGCCATGCATATTTACGCTTGAAGACCATTTTGTTCTCCTCGATCGCACTGTTATTTTACAGATTTCTACCAAACTATTTGCAGTTTCACACTTTTCAGATTCCAATCTAGGGATCATACGGTTCCTTTTCTCCAAAATAATTTTTCTCCATACGTTAGGAATCTTTAGAAAAACGCTTAATTTGAGAACATTACTAATGGCCTACCACTTATTTTGAATTAAAATCACGATTTTTAAATCGTATGATCTCTAGATGAACATTTATTGAATTAAATAACATCAAATTATTTTTAATTAGTTAACAATTTAGCCTACAATGAGGGAGATGCAAACCCCTTACTTGAGCGTGCGGAAGGGAGGTACGGCGCACCCTTAATGCGGCAACTGATAAGTCTTTTAAAACGGGATTTAATGGGAACTCTGTTAAATTTTTCCTGTATTAGTTATATGTTTTATTTTTCTGATACATTACAATTGTTTTTAACTGGTATAGATTATTCTAATACTGAAAAGAAACATATCCCCTTCAATAATAATAATGGCATATCACTCTATTTTAGCTATACATAACGTATACTCTAAAAGCAATATTATTCAATATCTAATAATAACATTAAACTTCCATGCCGTCTATTCAGCAAGGTCTTAAGGTGGATATCCTTCCTTACAGATTTACCTTGACGCGGTTATCACAGGTGCCAGATTGTTTACCTAGTTAAGCTTTCGTCTCTGTGGAGGCATATCATAGTGCAAATATCACTTATAATGTTTTGTTACTGAAATTAAAGCCAAACAAGGTTGTTTATCTTATATCTGATTCTCTGTGTCTGATGTGTCTTATGTTAAAAATTTCATAGGTTTTAAATTATTTTCTAAAGCAGCAAGAAAAACTAGTTTAAAAATCGTGGCGAAATTTTGAAATAGACTTAATGTTTTTAAATTGCCTGTTTTCGCGAGGCAGGGGGGAGTCAATCCTTCTTGGCAAAACCATGAAATTGAATATCCTTATTTACTAACTAACATGTTAATCTAGAAACATGTGTTATTTACTTTTGAACTAAAACTACTGTTTACTTTTATTATTGTTTTAGAAAAGAGAAAAACTGAACTCAAATCTTGTAATTCCTCTGAAATTTAAAAATACAACTTTACTAACGCTTCCACAATCTAGTTTATTTTACTATGTTCAACTTACTGATAAGCACAACGTACACACACTCTCTTTTCTACATGGTAGCAGAGAATGTTTTTTTTAACTAAATTTAACTTTACAATTTGGTAACTTTCTTACTTATTTAAAATCTAAAAATTAAATTATGAAATGTATATTTGACCATTTATTTAACTTAATTCCTTCAAAACTATTCTTTAAAACTGATATTACCTTAAAATAATTACACTTGTCCACAATTTAATCCGTCTAACTTCTCCATCTTTTAGCACATGGTAGAAGAGCGTGGTTTTAGTGTGGTTCAGTGAAGCTAGCGAATCAGATTATTTTACAACTCCATGTCATTTCTTAAATATTCATGGATAAAATTGGAAATGGTATCAATGAAAATTAACTATGTGAGAAGCTAACTGATCCAAACTATAAAGTTTCTAATACCGTAAACCTGTGTGAAACCTGGAGGAAAGGATAGAACATTGTTAACACATTTGGGACAATTTGGAAAAAAGGTTGTTTAACTAGCTTGCAAAATAGATCTCAAAATCAAATAAAGCAGACACAAAATTGGTCTGAACAACTTCCTAGCACTGGAGGTATTGTTCTTATCCATGACAGTAACCTAGAGGAAGAGGATGTGTGGCGTCTTGGTAGAATCTGTGAACTTGTTCAAACATAGTATCCAGAAGTGCAACAGTTGCCCTAACTATCAAAACGGACGTTCGACCATTAAACTTTCTTTTTATTCTTGAAGTAACTTCGAAGGGCTTTTAACGAAATTTACGTAAAGAAAAGAAACAGTCCACAAAGAAAGACTTCTGTTTTAGGGGTGAAAAGAACAAAGCTTGTCTGAAGATCTTTATTTTGTGGCCGGAGTGTGGCAATGAAAATGAATTTCCATAACTGTATTTACTGACTAACATGTGATTTTAGAAACATATATTGTTTGCTTTTACTATTTTTATTTAGAAAATAGAAAAACAGAACTCAACTTTTTTAATTACTCTGAAATGTAAAAATATAACTTTATTAACGCTTCCACAATCTAGTTTGTTTTACTATGTTCAACTTACTGACAAACACAACGTACACACACTCTCTTTTCTACAACATTAAGCAAAGTTTGATTTAAACCCAGGGTCTTCCGGGAGAAGTGGAGCACGCAGGTACACACACGCATCAGCAAAAGCGCATTTACAATTTTTTTCGTAATAAAAAATTGGTTTTACGAAAAATTATTAAAATATAGCATTATTTCTAAATTTCAGTAACAAGGAGTTTAATATCCAGATTAAGTTATGTAAAAGGTATAATATCACTAGGAGTAAAGTACAACACCCCACACATTAGATGCAACTCTACTCATTTATCTTTACCCTCTGGTTAATAAGTATATGTAGAGAGGTAGAGGATTTTTACCATACAATACTGTGGTTCTGATAACACCGACTTTCACGTAAATTTGTTCATATGTTTTGTTCTGCTACATTAATAATTAGCTCAGTGGTACGATGTTGCCCCAACAAGTAGAACAATATTTGGTCTGTTATTTGTTTGTCCCTTGCCTTGACCTACAATACTCTTCATTATAAAGTAACAGAGACTGGAAAACGAGCTAATTTCATGTGATGCCCAACGGTTTTTATGATTGATATGGTGCTGTGGTTTATGTCTCCACAAGTATTAAGTGTATTTAGAAAGTTGGTTATTTAATTTTCTTGTTGTTGCCAAAGTATAAATTTAGGAATATTTAAGTAAAAAAATGTAAAGTAAATGTTTAACAGTAAATAACTAGTTATATAAAAATAAACTATAAACAATTTTTAAAATAAATTTACAAACAAACAAGGTACAAAGTAATACGCCCCACAACCCTACAATATATTAAATCTACCCTTCTTTTTATCATAATTTATATTTTAATTGCATTCAAGTCGGTAAATATTAATCAAACATTGTACTAGTCAATCGCTTTGAACCAGTCACACTGGTCATCATCTGGCCCAATCGAGGACCTGTCAGTCTGTGTCATTCTGTGATTGGGCCTGATGATGACCGTTGTGACTTGTTCAAATCTATCGCCCTCTACCTATAAATATAATATAACTGCAAATATATTTTGTAGGGTTGTGAGACGTACTACATGTATCCCGATTAACCATATCAAACCGTACAGGGTGTTTCAGTACAACTTACAGATAGTTTAGGACATGGTTCCTTATACAAAAGCAAATGTAAATATCAACAACTTTTTGATTGGCATATTATATCCCACACACATACCCCACATATTACTGTTTTATTAAATCCCGTATGTAAATAACATAATTAAATTGTTCGAATGTCCCCAGCTACTCACACAGCCAATATTTTTTTAACTTAAACATTTTTGTATAAAAAACTGTTGAACATAAGAAATTGAAATTTTGTATACAGTTTTATAATAACTACTCAAAGCTATAACAAAATAACAAAAATTTTCTGATCGCCAAAAACAAAATGGTGGCCGTTTTAATATTTATTTTTTAAATAACTTAAAAACGGCTTATGTTACAAGATTAGTTTGTTTTAGATGTTTTTATTATAAATTTATCGACAGCTTATGTAAGAATATCGAACGAACACTAACCGAATTGTGTAAGTTTTCGAGGTATGCGGCCACTGATGCCTGGTTGCCTTCTTTGTTAGTACGCGGCTAAGGTTTGCCACAAAAATGTAACAAAGGGGCCGCAAACAACGAAAAATTACACAATTCGGTTAATATTCATTAAATATTCAGACACAAAATTTCGTTTTCGTAAGTTAAACAGCTTTTTGATAAAAAAATTAATAAGTGAAATTATAAAATGTCGGCTATGTGAGTAACTGGGGACTATAGGACAATTTAATTATGACTTTTAAATTTGCTTTTGGCTTTGGAACAATGCCCTAAAATATCGGTAAGTTGTTCTAAAACATTACTTATTTGTTTCAGAAGTATTATAAGTAAGTATAATACAACTTAAAAAATATTTTTACAAACAGATGAAAAGAACAACAACAGTATAATTCAGCTAGAAAACTTTGTTTAACAGTGCAGGTACTCTCATGGGTACTGTAACAAGAGACAACTTTGAGTCTACAATGCCAAATGTCACACAGGGCTGAGCTTCCCTCAGAGATTCCGCACATTCATGAGTCTTAGGTAGGTATTGTAGGTATGTTTGTGTGTTCACGTTTTCTCTTGCAATAAAGTAGTAAAACAACAAGATATCCTCTCATGATTTTTTATTTACGTAACTTATTGAAATAATAAATTTTCACTAACAATTAAAACACAAATTTATTCAAAAACTACATGGATACCACTATACTTTAACAGCAGGTAAATTGTATTTATTTCCAGAAAAGATTATCTGTTGGTGAAAAAAAGGAAAAACATATTTTAGATCTACCCGTTATACTAATTTATTTCGATTTATAAAATTTGTATCATAACTTAAATTTTATTGAATGTATTACAAATTTATTTAAAATTGAGCCTAAGATTCTGTGACCAAAGTTACTTTATTATTGAAAATTCTGCTTCTCCAAGAAAATCAATACGATTTTCTCCTAACCTAGTAAACTTTAGTTAACAACTGTTACTTATGCTCTCCATATCTGAGAGAAAGTGTCTTGTAAACGTTAATAATTTATACCTGTTCAAAAGGTATTTGTTACGTAGATGGTCTTAAAGCTTCTGCAGCGGATAAATCTAAGGTAGCTAAATCGTTACCATTCACAGTTCTTTATATCGTCAATTCACATGAATCTTGTACTAACCAATTTATCAAATATCAGTATTAACATTCCTGTGCGCAAATTCACAATTTTAATTATATTTTCTTACCACATGTTTTTATTTATCTAGTCCCCTTTGTTAACTTTTATTATGACAGCAAATTTATTCTATAATTTTTCTAACCTTTTCTATTTTTCATATTGAAATTAGTATAATTCAGTTGTATATGCTGGTTGTCGATTTATATTAAAACTTGTATCTTTTTTTGTAAATGATATGTTGTAAAGTGAAATGCGCTTCGAAATCCCTCGAACTACATGAGTTAATGACCTCTACTGCATCAACCATGAAAATCAACTTGGGCATGACATCAATCACATCAAGAATATGACTTTACAATGAATATAGACCCATACAACAGCCATTGACTTTGATAATATAAATTTATGTAAAAATGGTGAGTCATTTCTAATTACAGTAAAATAAAAGTACTTGTTACCATTGTGAAAACTTTATAACTGTTTTAGTGAATTTAACATTGGTCTAATGAGGCAACCAACTTTCCCTTGTCATTTAACTATTTGTCTAACTGTCTTGTTCCTTCATAATAGATAATCGTTATGCTACATTCTATGTTATGTATATTTTCCTAGTTTGTTCCATGCAATACAATATGGAACTGGAATTATTTTTAAATCCAAAAGATTTAAAATAATTTTGATACCCTCTCTTATAAAACAGTTACTGCACAGCATTTACAGATTATTCCTTTGAAACATGTTTCCAGAAATCATCATTACATTTTTCAATTGTTTTAACATATGTGGATCAAGTAATTATTAGATATCAAGTTGTTCTTTACTGCAAAAATCATTGATGTCCAATGAAAACTATTTTCTTTGTATAATGGTGTTCATTTTTTACTTCTGTAGTTCGCTTTACTGAAAACATAGCATATAATGTTAAAATATTTCGTTGTGGAAAATAAACATCTACACTATATTTCAAAGCACACCACAGCTTGTTAGCCGGAGCGAAGCTGCTGATGGTGGTAACCAGCCTGAGGTCTGACGGCAGTGGTTTATGACGTCATCAATCCTGTCCTTTCTGCTGACTACACTCATGAGTATAGCACTTAAGTTTATGAGTATTACACAATTTATAGTAGTATACAATACATGAAGTCATGAACGTTTTTAGTAATCAGTCAGTATTTTCTAGGGTCTTGTATACTTTTAATTTTAATTTTAATTTAAAATGTTTAAAAATACCGTATTTTGTTTTAAATGTAATACTTTATTATGAGATAACGGACAGGTTTTAACTTTCGAATATACCACCTTGGTTAAAAAATATTATCATATTAGTCATATATTAACTATTGCCACGTTAGCTTTTGCAGAATATTATTCAAAAAGTGTACGTAGTCACTCAACCATACATTACAAGTTCCTGATGTTACATATTTATTAAAAAACATCGTTCATCAAAAGAACTTAGCAAACAATAGTATAGGCCAGTTTTTAGATGATGATTTGTAACAAATATAGTAGCGACCCTGAAGAGACATATATTAACGAAGAGAAGTGGCTAGTAGCGACCCTGAAGAGACATATATTAACGAAGAGAAGTGGCTAGTAGCGACCCTGAAGAGACATATATTAAGGAAGAGAAGTGGCTAGTAGCGACCCTGAAGAGACATATATTAACGAAGAGAAGTGTGCAAATTTAAGTGTGATACCAGAAGGATGTTCTTGTATATTATATTTTTTGTAAACTTACTGTTACTAACGAAGAATTTAAAACCAAAAGTAATAATTACATTTCTAAACATGATTAATACTAGTTCGTATGAAGCATATATTATATTTTAGGAAACTTAAAGATGCAACTGATTTTAGATACACAATTACACAGGGGTTTATAAAGTGGGATTGTGGCTATAATGAAATAGCCGCTGAAACCGAATGATGGATGTGGCCAGTCTTCCAAGGAAACGTGTATTTCTAGGGGAATCATGAAAATGTCAGTATGTTACGATTTACTTGTGGACGAGTAACATGTCGAAAAAATCTATATTTTATATGATGTAATTCTTCACATAAAAATGGCAATAGTCATCATAGTAAACTAACAAAACATACATATATATATATATATATATATATATATATATTTATTTATTTATAATATTTATATTTATTATATATATTATATTTATTATTTACTTATATATATTACTTATTATATATATATTATTTACTTATATATATATATATATATATATGTTTAAATACATTTTAATTAAATTCAAAACCGTTTGATTTACTTAAAACAAAATTTATTTCCAACCAGATACATTTTACAGCAAATCATTTCAGGAAAATGGGGCTTAAACTCACATAACTGTATTATTATTTGATGTAATATCAACATAGAAGGTTTAGGCACTAAGGAATAACCGCTGACACAGTTACTAAATCTAGGTCATTTTCATTTACATAGGAATCGTTTCCGCAAACTGAGAAATAACTTTCAGACAATGCATCCTGTAATAGTCATCACTTATCATGTCGCTTAGTTGTTCATAGCGATAATACAATGCACTTTTGTAACTTCTACCTCAGTATTGTTACTATTTGAGAAATGTATTTTACTGTGTATATTTATGGCTAAAACGTAGTAATAAAATGTTAATGAATAGTTCTTTATTTTAATCATAATAAAGTTTAAAATTATTGATGGCAAATTTAAAAATAATATAATATAATAGTCAAACATTTTTAAAACGTTTTAATATTTAAAATTGTGTTATTTCCTTTATTGCACAAAAAGATAAGTATATAGTAGAAGGCCAAATAAATATCTTAATATGATTTAAACATACCATAAAAAATAACGATTCTTATAGGTTGCATGTTAAAGCAAGTTGAGTGATTTTCTGATGGAATTAAATATGAGTAGCCAAAAACCATTGTGGAAGCTCAAGGCGATAACTGAAAAGGTCTGCTGAACCAAAAATGCACTATGCGACCATAAAAGGAGGTTGTGGCTAATCATAGCCAAAAAATAAGAATTTGTGTACAACAAGTTATGTTTGCAGCAGCATATGTTTGAAATTCAACATCATTTGAAACAATTTATCTAAACTACCTTCTGAAAAACAAAATTACAGTATTACCTTCGATGCATTGACACATCTTGTTTTTATGAAGAAAAATACAAAATGCTACGAGACAGTTATTTATTATTGATTGTTTTCTTTATCCATAATACTCACAACATACAATCAATCTAAAGGTGGGTTTTTCAAAAGATTAAGATAAATTTCAAGTTCTAGTGTTTATTGTAAGTAAACCTTGCAAGTGTAAAGTAATGTATACTCAGGAAGGTGGCAGGCACTCACCTCAGATGTCATCTCGTCAGTGGCTCGTCCCTCACTAAGTGGCCTTTGACCCACTACCACCTTCCCTTTATCGCCACACAGCTCACACACCCTTAGTGGACAGTAAACATATATTTAAACACGCACACCCAAATGACAAGTAATCTTTTTTGTCTTAATTAATAAAGTCATTCATATTTAGCAATTAATTTATTTTGGCTTTGCCATACCCACGGCAAGAAACTGGACCGTGGGTAACAAGGACTATTTTATGTCTAGAGGGAGGTTTAAAATAACAAGTCATTACGAACTGGAATACTAACCGGAAATTTCTAAACCGAAATGTTTAATGTATTAAGTTAAATTAATATTACAATAGATAGAAGATAGTATAGATGTTTGTTGGTAAATCAATCTGTGTATTTTACGATTTTAATTTTATGAAAATGTATATCCTACAGACCTAATAAATCCTAACTTTACCATTTATATTTATTGGTTCTAAACTCCATATTTTTTTAGACTTCTAAATAAAAAAGATCACAAATTTAAAGTTAATCTGCTTTACGTTTTATATTTTTCCACAGTAAGAAATTGCATTACAAAATATAATATAATACATAAAGAACTTAATTTTTGAACGACTGTAGCTTTTCAAACAGCCTTTGATAAATGTTACTTCTGTAGTCAAAGTATTTTTTTAAGTGGTTAAGGGTTTCAACCCTCACTCTTAACTAGGGGTTGCTAGGGATATTTTTATCTTTCACCAAGAGGTGAATGGAGGCTTGGCAAACATAAAGAAGGTTTTTAAATTACTTTCTTGCACTTGAAATAACTTCGTTCAAACGTCTGATCAAGGAAAAGTTGGATTTTCCCACTCTGTATCCAAGCAGGTGAATTTTGGAAGTAAATAAAAACATTAACAAATTTTGTAAGGCCATAACGTTAAATTAAGTATACAAAGAGAGGCCCAGTTTGCGGCATTCATTTCCTTTTTCGTCTTCTTTAAAATTACATGCAACTTGTTAGGGGATTACGATTTAAAAAATAAAAAGTATCCCCAGCAACCCCTATTTAGGGGTGAGGGTTGAAACCCTTTACCACTTAATACTTTGGTTTGTGCTAGTGACATTTACCAAAGATTGTTTGAACATTTACAGTCATTCAAAAATTAAGAGGGGGGAGGACTTTTATGGGACACCCGTTAATTACTATACTTTTATTTTATTTTATAAAACTGAAGAAGCGAAATGCGAAGTATAGTGTAATGTATTGATTTTTTCAATTTCCTATTGAATTGTAGCTTTATTATAGTCATTTACTGTATGATAATCTGTATTTAACAACAATCTACCTCGAACACACAAACACTAATGACGTTAGACTCATTAATAAATTTCATCCCTTAAATTCCCGGAGGAGTGATAGGGCTCTCCAGAAAATAATATCCCGAGAGATTTATTTCAATTTACTTTTAATTAAAGAGGAACATCTTTAATCTGTGACAGGTGTTCATAGCATTTCTTTAGCCGGTAACCTAATCATTGCTTTACTTACGGTTGAATATTCTGATTTAATTAATCCCTCAGGATTCCACAAAGTTTTAACAAGAATCGTATTTAATTTGTGTAGCTGTACCTTTTCAACTTTATTTATTTTCTTTTGTTATACTAATTTTAAGTATAGATACTTTAAATACATCAAGGAAAGATAACCAAAGTAATGTGTTAGGTAAAATTTTTTTATGACTTTTCAAAATATACTAACACTATTCCTAATATGATATAAGCATTGGTTATACAATTAAAAATATGTATTTTACGTAGTTATGTATATATATATATATATAGCAATAAATGTATTATTATTATTTGAAAATTACTAGTGACGTATCACCATCGCATTTCTTTATATTTACTTTTGATAATGTTAAAATAGAATCCAAAAGTAATACACTTTTAACGATTAAACGTATTCAATCCTTACAAACTTTAGAAAGTGGTCTTGTCCAACTAAAAATATTTAATATATTATGCAAACAAATTAGTTTCATAAGTTAACAAAGCCGCAAACGTCTCGGGAAAAATGTTTGAACAGTCATACGAACAAAAAAAAAACATTTCTGAATAAAAACAAACAGATTCTTGTCAACGTCACAAAAAATTTTCGACTGGAGTGCAGACAAAAATAGGCTACATTAAAATATTCTCTCCGCAGACGTAATAGGCCTGCTAGACCTGAACATTCAAAAGCAAAATTTTGAAAAATTATTCTTTTTGATCCCAGAGCAAACACTTTTTGTTTTCGTTGAATTGTATACCGTGAAAGTAATCCCGAGGTAAGAAAATAACATAAATACTAAACAACTATTAATAACAATATGTTTAGATTAATTAAATAAACTGCCATTATGACCTACGGTTATTTTGACTACGAATAATTAAATTTTTTACAAAAATATTACACCTCGAACAAGATTAAAGTTTTTGCAATAGGTTGCTTAATTTTTTGTTAAAATATATAAACTTTTTTCTACGGGAGGCAAATGAACGTCACGTAGTTAGCATACAAAGCAGTGTTTTACAAACTCGACATGTTTATTAGTGTGTTTCGATTCATGAAGTAGCTTTTAGTAAAATGTTGTATCAGTCATTTTAAATGTTTTTTTAACTAATGTCTGAAATTAATAAACTATATCAGAAAACTGACACGTACGTAACTCAATTTTATATCCAATGATTCCTTGATGTTTTCTTGTTGTATTAAATCGTGGACCATAAACAACAGTAAACTATTCAAGTTACGGATTCTATTAATCGGGTTTTGTTTAATAGTACATATTCTCTTATACCCCTTTATTAGAAGTTTACGTCGTTAATCGATATATAAATTGTTTTTGAGGTGGCAAATCCTTCCCTTCAAAACAAAAAATTAGATGACTAAATTTTTTTAAGTGTGTGGTCATTTCATAGATACTTTTATAAACACTGAATTTAAATCAAAATAGATAGAATTGAAAAATAAAGCTTTATCATGTTCCTAGCAGCTATTTTGGGGGGGAGTCCCTTAGGAATAAAAAAATAAAAAAATAAAAAAAATCCGAAGATACCATAGAATTGTGAACAAATTATGCATGGAAATTAAGATTGGTAGTAAACTTTAAGCTCAACATTACAAAATAAATGTCTTATGTTTGTTTTTTGGCCCGGCTCTAGTTTAAGATTATATATGTTAAGAATATTCTATGAAAATATCGATATATTTATCGATGCATTTATGTATAGGTATCTTGAAACTACATTGTAGGATCAAATTTGATGATGGGCATTGGTTTCTGGCCCAAACTTAAATTTCGAATGCAATATTGGGCTTTTCCCGATTTTTATTTGTTAACATCCTAAAACAAGATTTCCTATTTCTTTCCACGTTTAACGGATACCTAGCCCTGTAAAAGGAACAGATTTGACAATTCGGTCTAGATTTGTCAGTGAAATTTATGCATTTTATCAACATTTATAATAATATATTTGTATCTGGACAAGCTTCTATACAAATTTAGTTTTAATAAAAAATAATTAATTCTATATAAACTATTACTTTTGTAAGAAAATATAAAACATTACAATAGAACATAATGATCGGATTCATAACGACCATACCAGGATTGGAAAGAAAAAAACTAGCTATTTTACGTATTCATATTATATTTAAGTCACACAAAAACCAATAAGCTCATACTCAGAAGATACAGAGGATATTTAAGTTGTTACCCAGCAACGAACACCGTGCTCCAGCAAATATCCCGTGGGTAGCAATCACCTCTCGAGAAAACCCATTAAATATTTTCCAAGGTAAGCTTTAATATTAACTGAATGGTATTACCCTGTGTAGTGATTGCCATTACTTGATATTAGGAAGGGTATTTATATATTATTAAAACCCAAAAATATATATTTATTGTTGTAAACAAACAGCTGTATTCCAATTTATAACTTTCTCTCAAAAAAGAAAATGTTCACTCGAAAGCACTTTGTTTATAAATAACTATAAATGTTATAAAGATATTTTCAAAATTTTGTAATGAAAAATTTCTCTCACATTAATTTATTTATATAAAGTAATTCTAATTAACTTTTTTAAACTCTATTATATGTTGACTTTGTTATAGTTATATACAGCGTTTGGTTTTAAAAACATTTATAAGATTGTATATAATTCACGGTTAAACGTTATTAAGTGTTTTGCCTGGATATAACTAGTATGATGTAGTTTGCTATTGAGCTTAAAACAAATAAACTATCTTTATTAATAGTTTTCAGTTGAATATTTAACGTCTAAAATATAACTATGGCGATCAATCTAGGGTAGTGATGTCTATGTCAGAAAATGTGATGGATTTTTCTAACATATATTCCATCCGCACATTTTAAACTGCCTTTCATATATTTATGGTGCATAAATAGATTATTTTGGTGTTCGATGTATTGTACTACAGAGCTTATAGTAAGGTAAATGCAATTTACTTTTAATTTTACTTGTTGGTATAGAATTTTACTAAACACGTCAAATAAATCATTCACTAAGAAATAACAATCATCAAATAGGTTCTTTTGCAATTTCTTGTACATTTGTTGTTAATTGAAAACAATTCCACCTTATTGCAATGATCAAAAATTGGTTGTTTATTTTTTTTCTTTCAAAATAATAATATTTGCAAAAATATTATTTTTGCATGATGTTTAGTTGTTATATAAAATATTTCAATTGATCTGAGTGTGCCTAAGTGATTCACCATTTTATAAGAAGGACACGTTTCAAATAAAAACTGTCATCATCAAATTATTGAATGATTTATTTGATATAAAACTTGTGGGAGGTTGTCAACGTTTTTAATAAACGCTTGTTTTGTTTACTAAGACACAAGCCTGGCTCTGGTAAACTTGAACCGTCTATAGTATAGTAGGAAAAGGATATATAATAACAAGAAAACAGAGAATCATACGGTTTCTGTATTTGGTGGTTGATGGTTATATATAAGTTACATTCATTGAATATAGCAAAGGAAAATTTACAAACAATAATTACAGCTGAACAATAAAAATATCAATACAAATAATTTATAATATTACAATTTTTATAGCTGTAATTTTCCTTATACAAATACATTACAATACGTATCCGTGAATGAATAAACGAAATTATTAGTGCATGTACAATTAATAGGTTTAGTCTTTAAACAGTAAAATATTACAGCAAGAATAGATGTTAAGTAATAAGGACATGCCTTTATTTTATCACAGCTCGCTTGATGAATAAATCATAGTTTTACTATTATTGTGTTATTCAATATTTTATAGGGCATAGAATAAAGGTAATAAACTGTTATTCATCTATAATGCAAAGTGTATGAGTGTTTTTTTATGTTTTTTGTTTGTAATTTGTTATTACCAGCTAAAAACATTTATTAACAATCATATACAAATGGCCACCTTAAAATGAGTATATTATTTTAATCTTCAAGTATTTGTGTTTTTCGAAATACCAATTAGAAAAAAACACTAACTTTGATGTAATAAGTAGCCTTAATTTAACAAGCGTTATACAAATTCAGCTTATAGTAGTAATTTTTTTAATTTAAGAGACAATACTCAGATAAAATCTAGTTTTTAACTATTCAAACCAACCCCCTAAATTATTATTGTTATAATTATATTATTTACATTCAATAGATTTTTGGGTATCAATATATTTTATTGGTCATAATAAACATGAATGGAAAATACTGCAAAGGACATACAAATCAATATAGAAAAAAGGATTTCAGGCAAAACAGTGTTATTGTATGGTAGTAGAAGAGTGTATGTATATAAAAATATTTTAAGTTAATCTACATTAGGTTTCTTAACTTTATCACATACCCTGTAGCCTTAGCGGGTAAAGAAGATGGGTTTGATATACAAGCCATATTGCAGCTATTACTTTACAGCTCACCATAAATTAGTACAGCAAAGTCTTACACCTATGTTTACAAATGACGTTATGGTTTATGGCGTAACTGACTAGAATCATCAAATATGTACAAACATAGTGACAAAGAGATGTTTCTCTAATATAACTAAATTAACCTGATGGTAGTAATTTATACACATTTCGTTGTTGCAAAAACTATGTGATTGTTAGTTGAAATTTATTCAGTTAGAAACTACGTCAACTTGCAGGAGAATAATTGGAGTTGAATAAAATAATTAATTTTTTTACTATAATTAATAACATAACAATTTAATAATATTCTATGGTTAATATATGGTTTGGTAAAAAAAAATATGTACAGAGAATTTCGACATATGAGCACAAACAAAACTTTTTAAGTTTTATCTCTTGTTGATAAAAAATGTCTATGGACTAATTACGTTAATTTAGACGTGTTTTTATTACTTGTAGATTTATTTTTATAAACTACATTTTACCTTTTAGGAATATACAGATAAAATATATCTGTTAAGGAATATTACTTTCAAAATATGATTTCAAATTGTTATTGCGAATGTTACTAATATTCAACACTATATCAATCTTGAAAAGTAAAGCTAATGACTAGAATGATTCTTTCGTAGGTATATTACAACAGATATAAACATTGATTAAACATGTACATATAAAGTGCAGGTAGCTTTTCCCCCAGTGACAAATGACTGTTACGATAAGTTGAGCGCTCACAGCTGGTTGAGAGTGGTGGTGGTAGTGACTTCGTTCTCCCATTGGTCAGACTTACCGGACCGCGCGGGGTAGTACACGCACGGACCGGGAGATAGCGTGCGCGACACTCGCATGCTGCGGTGGAAGTTCTTACCCCCTCCGGATCGTCCGTTGCGAATTATAGTGGTGCCGGACCGGTGGATCTGACACAGATGGGTCCCGCGGACCGAGTAGTTCCTGCCGTCCCCGTTGGAGATCAGGCTGTCCTCGTGGGTTGCCCCGTCTGGGGAGTCTCTTCCGCCCAACGCACCGGCACACGTTAACATCCCGTGCGAGCAAAACATCTTGAGGAACAATCGCTTGAACTTTTCACCGAAGATTACGTAAATAACAAAGTTTATGGATGAGTTAAAGGTGACTAGGAGGTTGCTGGTTTTGGTCAGCTGGTCGACGATGATGCCGTAGAAGTTCTCGAGCACGTTGTTGACCAGAGGGAGGATGTTGCAAACGACAAACACGACCACGACGCACAGCAACATGGTCGCCAGGCCGATCTCCTTCTTCTGTAAACGAGAGAGCCTCTGACGCTCTTGGTTCGCTCGTCGCACCTGGAACATGGGGGACAGTTTTACATAAGGCGCTTATTGTAATCCAAAGAATAAGCGTTGGCAATAATGAAAAACCGTTTACTCATTGATAACCAATTAAACATTTACCCGTTGCAGTAAATATTCTAATCCAATGTACAATGCATATGAATGTACCTTCAAGTTTCATCTCAGGCATCTGGAAACTTTAAAACGAAAATAAATAATAGTATTACTATGCTGACTACGCTAGTATAATCTTCCTAATTGAGGAAATTCGCTAAAATTGTTGAAAATTTAAATTTAATATTATATTAGTAATGTAAAATGAAAACTTTAAATATATAAATATCGGCCTTCATTTGGAGGGTTCTAGTATAATTCTTTAAATCCACACATGTACATAGCTTAATACATTTTCAGCAGTTTTCCAGCCCAAAGGTTTTGTTGATGTCTCAAAAAAATGTATGACCAACGATATTGGATTCATAAACACTTATCTTTCCAGTCACTTTTGGCCTCTCTGTAGCGAAGAATTATAGGCCAAGTGCTGTTTCAAGTTTCACAATTTCCGGACTACGTTCATGGGTTCTACGTTAAATTTCATGTTATCCATCTATACATATATTGCATCACAAGGAAAAAACAAAACAAAAAATACCTCTGTAAAATCTAAGACTTTATAAAGCAAAATTTTAAAAAATATGTGATTTTATGTATATTTTATATAAAAGTATCTATGTTTAATTTTACATTAAGAGTCAAAATAATAATAATATTAAACTGTTCCCAAGTATAAAGAGTCAAACAATAAAAAATAAAAAATTCAAAAATTGTTTTCACCTAAGCAGTTTATGAATTAATCTATTTTGTTTTGAGGGCAAACTTTCTGTGCCTTAATACACATTTGGTAACCTTACAGCTTCAGAATTCTTATCTGGATTTCTTTTGGGATTTCTTTTTTATGGAGTTTTTATGGAAGTTTTAAATATAAAATTAGCTTCCTACGAACTTAAATTTAACATAATAGCATTAAGGATTACAATACCTGTCTATATATAGCACCATTGAGAACTGCTAGGCAGCTAAACGGTAGGAAGTATATGAAGACCATATACAGCCAGTGGATGTACACGGAGATGTATATATTGTTCTTCCTGAGCTCAGACGCCTGATTGATGTAGACGGTGGAGTTGGTAAGAGGGTGGTATACTTCCACAACACTGATCTCCCAAAACCGTGACAGGTTGTATAGAGTGGAAAATATAATAATCAGTATCACGTAAAGCCTTGCCCTGCCGTAGGTGCAGAGCGACCTAGCCTGAAGGGGATGACACACAGCGACGAAGCGTTCCAGAGTCACAGTTAAGGTCAAATACACCGAGACCGTCTGCGCTATAAGAGCCACAGGGAACAAAATCAAGCACAGGAAAGGGTGGATATAGAACTCGTAAGTGTAAAGGAGATCTGTCCTAGTGTACTGGTAAATTGCAGGAATCCCAAAAAGCAGGATGGAGGTAACTATAAGCACCGTATCACACCGAGCGAGTCCGATCAGAAGGTAGTTGATGGAAGATCTCATCTGCGGTCTGGAGAGGATTATCATGGAGATCACATTTCCTATGATTCCCATCACTCCGATGAGGTTAAGCAGGATGCCGTAGGAGATGAACTCAAAGAAGACCTCGTTCGGGTCTTGGTCGTCAAGGTCTAAGTAGCTGTCGTTGGTGTTGTTGGAGACCTCCATGGCTCGATGTTGGCTCCCGTTGTGTGACGGTGGAGGCTCTAGGTCTCGTTGATGTCCCAGCTGAGGTACAACAGCGCTCGGCTCATCACGAAGGTAGTTGAGAGACTAGTGGTGGTTACTGACTTCATCTCATGTGGTGCGATGTTCTAGGCGTGTTGTCCCTGTGCGTTCAAATTCTACTCAAGGGCTTCATTCTGTAACATAATACAACACTATCACTTAAGTTTGTTTCCAAACATGTTTAACGCTAAAAGCTTACTCGTTATAACTCTTCATAAGCTATAAGCACGGCAATTACACATCTGTGTGCAGGTATTGGCGCTCCAATGTGACCTGTGATGCAAACAAATAATTACCATTAATGTGTTGGCACATTTGTAGCTCGCAGTCCTATAATAAACTAACTGAAAGGTTTTGACACTGAATAAAGAGTAAATTAGTCATGCGATAAAACCTATTAATGTAATGTAAGAAAATGTGGTGTCAATTTTTTAAACGAATTATACGTGTGAGGACGGATTTGCAAGTAATGCACAAGATAACACTAACATACACTCAGTTATTACATATGCTTTAACCAATTTTTTCACCCATAGTGTTATCAATTTTTCTTTAGATAATATTTAATTACGGAAGAAATGGCATTACTCAATCCTGAAAATATTTGTAACTGAAGACAAATTATCCGTCTGTTTTTTTCACGTCATTAATACTATTTATTCTGTTTAGAATGTTATACAGTTAAAAAGTCTATAAACTGTGATCAAAATAGTTATCCGTAATATTAGTCTATATCATATACAGACTAATGATTCTAGTTTTAATGTAGAACTGACCAAACAAGCTATAAACTAGAGGAATAGGTGGGAACAAAGCTTAATATACTCATCGATACGTAATTCGGATAAAGTATCTTGATTTCTTGAACTACTGATTTGCTTCAACTTAGACACATTAACTCCTTTGATTTATTGTAATAGTAAAAGGAAAATAAGCTAAGAAGGGGCGCATAACTAAATCAGTAGGTACTGAGTATGTTGAATAAAATAAACTTGTTTTGTTGTAATCCAATTTTAAATATGTTCAACCCAAGAATAAAATACACCCGTCGCAGCAAACCTGCATACTCAGCGAATTTCCAATGAATATATAACATAACACTTAACAGGATTCATAAGAAATGTATTCACAAACAAGCGATATTTAAAATATTAATTATTCTCCATAAGAATAACATTGGGGATGAGTACGCAGGTTAGCTGCAACAAGGCACGCAAAATAATGGGTTTTTATGCAAATATCAATAGAACTCATCTTAGTGAAGTCACATACCAAGTTTCATCCATATACATTCATAAATAAGCGATATATAACGTTTTAAGTATTTTCCATAAGAATAACATGGGGACCAAGTACCTAGGTTTGCTGCTACAGGAACCATAGGCGAAAAATTGTTTTTTTGTGCAAACAACAATAAACCATAACCAGATCAAGCCATATACCAAATTTTGCCAGTTTATGTTCATAAATAAGCGAGATATACAATTTTTCTTTTTCTCCATAAGAATAACATTAGACAACGTACTGTGTTTAGCACTTTCAATATCTCGGTAACCAATTGACGTAGAGATATGATCAAAATACCAAATTGTTTGTTTTTTAAGCTGAATTCAATGGTATAAATTAAAATTTGATTTAAATTTAAATTACATGTGAAAACCCCAAAAAACACATTTTTGGGGTACAAAACCCCCCAAAAACCCCCCTTTGGATGGTGCTATTCATCTGGTTTTCGAACTTGTTCAAATAAATGGTACTTTACACATTTGTACCAAATTTCATTAAGATCGGACCTTTTTTACGAGAGTTATCGTGCTTACGGACACATATATATATATATATATATATATATATATAAATATATATATAAATAAATATATATACATATATATATACACATATATATAAATTTGAACGAATGGTGTTTTTGGCATCTGGGGACCTCAAAATGAAAAGTTATCATGGTCTCGGGCTTAAGTCTTACCATGAGACCTACGGTAATAGCTTCTTCCCTATAGGGGAAATTCGCTAATAACTCCTTTTAGATATGTTGTATTATAATTCACTAGTTGTTAGTATTATGCCATGTTATTAAGCGAATATTGTATTTATATTAAAGGTAGAACTAACTGCAATTGGTTCGTTTAACTTTCGGGAAGAAAATCATGCAATTTTTATGTATGAATATGTATAAACTTACAGGAACGAATAGGACAAAAAATGTAAACGCACAATTGCAACATAGATATTTGCGAGGCTTATAAGAGGGTTAAAGATATAGTTTAAACACAACTATAATAAAGTAACATTATATTCAGTTGTTGTTTAATCGTAAGAATATTAATATATATTTTAATGCATCAGGTGAATTGAAAAAAGTAATAAATTAGTTGTAGTAAATATATACTTCTTGATACGCAAACCTCTTGTGTCATGGATGAGATGTTAAATATTTAAACCAATTATAATCAAATAATTAAAATTTAAATTCGTAACAAAACTACTAGTCAGGGGAAATAAAAAAGTCAAATATTGTTTTGACCTGAGGGAAAATAGTAAAACCAAAACAAATTATAAAATGTAATCATGTTTTATGGGTTTTATGTTGAGTCGACATATTTATAGTCATTAAAGTAGGTTTTTCTAACTATAACTCAGGTTTATTCAGATAAATGTCATGTTATTTTATAACCTTGGGATTGCTGTTTGTTTAAATGAGTTTGTGTGTTTCTAAAATGTAACCTGTTCAATTAGAGTGTCAAATTATTGTGTAGCCAGAAACAAAATGTGGGTTTTAAACTTATTAAAGTTGAATTTGTTGGTCTGATAAATAAAAATTTCAACAAGGGAAGTAATATGTATACTTGAATTCACTATTTGTATCCACTACTTGAAGCCCGTTAAAACGTATGTTTTATTAAACCATTCATATTCTGGATTCATTTTCCACATGGATAAAAGGTCTTAAGATGATGGTTGATTATAAGTTACAAAATTGAAAACTGGCAAATTAATCCTTAAAGTAAGCTTTTAGTTTAAGTAGAGACTAAAAGCCGAATTAAATTAGCAAAGGCATAAATCTTAAGCAGTAATGCGGTAAAGTCTGGGGAACTAATTTTACTGTAAAACAGCCTCTTTCACTTATTTCCCAATTCTGCCTAAAACTTGAGTATTTAATTATTTAAAGAAAACTTTAAGTATTTCGAGCATAACGTTGAATTCTTTATGTTAGTAGCTAAAATAATAGAAGATTTGTGTTTGATTAAAATATGTATTGTTCAATTTTAGGGAACGGCCGAAGCAGATCTCACCTCGATCAGTAAAGTTTATAACTTGGAATATTTATTTTTATTTATTAGGTTCACAACAACCGATTTGGGCCACACTAAAGACTAAACATATAGTTCATGGACCAGTTACTTAAGAATATTAAAAGGATCAAGATCAGAAAAAGATCAGGAAAGAGCAGTTTCCTTAGACATTGAGTTAGTCAAAACTTTGATTAACAAAAAAAAAACACATGTATACACAAAACTAGTTTGACATAAATCAGTGGGTAATATGTAATCTTGCTTTACCCACTCTCTATTTATTGGTTTTTAAACTTATAATGAACATGCGGTTATTTCTTTTATGAATAACTAGGATATTTTTTTATATCTGAGCTAAAACATTCCACAAATACTACGAAATAAATCAATATGTGTCTTCTTTATTTACCGGAACTGGGCAAATAAAGCAAAGTGATAATTAAGTAAATAGACATTTTTGTATGCAAAGAAAACAAATATAAAGCATAAGAAATTCCAGCATATCTAATTTTACAATGGCAATTGCAAAATCTAAAATAATTTTGTTGTATTATTTACAACACACTTATATGGTGCTACCACATACAGAATACAGGGTATTGTAGCAATTTAATGCATGACTGTTATTTAATTATCCTTGTGAACAAAATTAAGAATCACTTAGCGGATTGGGTTTTTAAATGTTGTGAGCCTATGTATTGTTATTACACCTATTTGCCTAAAGTGTGTTTGTAACTAAATTGTTGCTTACTTATTGGTTAATGTTGTTACTTTAGTATTTAATTTTAAACTAAAAATTTACATTTAATTTTTTCGTCTATAATTTTATGTAAAATAATATTAATTTGAAGCTGATTCCATCCATTCAAATAGATTATCATCATAGATAATCAATGTTCTTGATATTTCACATTTATTCCAAGAAATTTTCAAACATGAATAAAAAAGTAATATAAAAAAATAGAAGATTACATGGTTATCCTGAGAAAAATAAATATTAGTATTAAATTAATAGTTGTATAAAATACAAGTATTAAATTTAGATTACTTTAAAATAGCTATAAAGCTAAAGAGTAGGAAATCACATTTATGTGTAAAAAACTGCTCTTGCGATGAATAAATGAATTGAAATGAAACACAAAACAGAGTATTCACCCGAGAGGCAGAGGAAGCTAGGCTGCAGCGCGTTCCTTAGATTGTGCGGGGCTTGTACAGATAAGCCTCTAATCTGGACCCACACCGACTCACGCTGCTTATCTCCACAACCTTAACGTAACAATCACAGGCTCTATCTCAATCCGTAAACTTCATAGGAGAAAACGCTCGTTTGTTATAGTAGATCAACGGTATGCCTATTAAACGACAAATACATAATGTGTTTGAACGTACACACCAACTTTACAAACTTTGCAAATTTACTTTAGTGGTCATGCAAATAAAAATCCAAAGATTTACAGCAAATGACTAAAATATTTTAGTCAGACTTTACGACTACCTGTGGTTTTAATGGTTTGCCACTGCTTTTATACATTTATACAACATTTTTATATATTTACAGTTTTAGATTTGTAAAGCCAAAATTCTAAAATATATTTACTTTAGAGTATGAATATACTTTAATAAATTTAGGGTAACACGGGTTTCGACTTTAATTTGATTTTTTATGTTATAAAATAATGTATTCAACAATATAAAATGAGATTTAAAGAATCTAAAATATTGATACAAAGCTTTTAAAAACGTAACAATTTTGTGTAACTATCGACTTTAAAAACAGATTAAAGGTTTTATTAAAATGTAACAGCAAATATCAGCTTTTAGTAGATAAGTTATATAAAGTAGACGTTTCAGAGTTAAAAATACGGTATGTTTAGCGTGTGACTGGTACATTATCACAAATTGTGTTTCGTTGTGGGGGAGCGAATCGTATGTAAATGCAAATGACCTGGATTGTGCAGTGGTGTTGACTGTTGTGTCTGTCGCAGTTATCTTATGGGTTTGTTGACTTTAGAAAGATAATCTTGAGTGGTAATATCCGTATTTTTTAGAATATTAAAATTACGGGAGCACCAAAGTTCACGATTTTTTATATAGTTTTTAATTTGGCTGTCGTTTTCATACAACGTGCATCACTGAATTAAAAATGAAACGTTGTCATAAAAATTAATCAAATTTATCTATGATTGTTGTATTTAGAATTGTACACAATAATAAAAACAATACGATTTCTTAACTTTTTGTATGGCACATTAGCGACCTCCTATTCATTACAATGCTGCGACGTTTAGGTTAGGTCAGGATACGTATGATGAATCTAACCTAACCTAATCTGCACATTTAAAAATATAATTTTCTTCAATATTTTACATGCTAAAACTTTACTAAAAAAATTACACTTTTTGGTTAATTTACTTTGAGGTATTAATTACACATATAACCAGATTCTTAAAATAAACCGCAGAAAATAAGGTAATTATTGGTTTCTTAACTGTTGATAATGGAAGGAGAGTAGGGTCTCAGCCAGTTGTCAATATATCAGGGGTCGGCCGCAAAAGTGGCTTTTTATTTTGTTTATGTTTACAATAATTGTTTGTTGTGACTAAATTCAAAATATTTTACACAGTTACTGGGACTTTAGAAACATATGTAAATAACTTATTGAGTGTGAACTTTAATGTGTTGTTCAATGAAACAGGATAATCTAAGTTTCACAACACTACATAATATATTTACACTTATAATGAAATTACGTGCAAGAGGGTGACATTTTACTGTACAAAACATGACCAGTGTAACTGGTTGAAATCGATCGCCTTGCACAATCTTTGATATATACTCCAAGTTTCGTATGTAATTACAGTATAGGTGTAAATATATTTTGTAGTGTTGTTACACGTAGTTTATTTTATCCTGTTAAATATTTAATCAATGTTCTTCTAAGATGTGTGTACAACGAAAGTTGTGGATTTCTCAACCCAATAATTTTTTAATTGTGTATAACAAATATTTTTGTTGGTTAGAGTTTGCTTTCAGGATTATCTCACTGATTATTTTTTCGTTAGATGTTGATCTTTTCATTAGTATTCCTTTTTTATTTAGTTTCACTAGTTATAGTAGACCTAAGGAATACGATATTTGTATGAGTTATACGCGAGTTTTATGGGTACATGTGGTATTTTAGTTGTCAATGTTTAGCTATTACTTCTATATATTAACATTTAAACACCATATAAAATACAGGATGAAAAAGAGTAGTGATTATTGGTATTTAATATTATTCGCATATTATATCTTTTTATTTTGAATCTAAATAATTTGAATTAACGTTACAAGCTCTTTTTGAAAATAATACTACACAAGGATAGATGATTATGTAACGTACGCTTAACTGATAAACTGTATTTAATATACCATTTCCATAATCTCTCAAGTCCTATTAAAATACAACTTTAGTATTCGTGTACGTAAGTAATGAGTCTGTGATTTTGTTTACATACTAAGACAATTAAAACTACAACGTTGATTTATAAACGTTTAATTCAAATGGTTCATTTAATATTTTGAATATTAAAACATGTTCAGGAGTTATGAACGTGAATTATTAATACTAAGCTCGTTCAAGTACATATTATAACTGAAGGTTTATTACAACAGAAAACGGGTTTATAAAATTGGTGAAGCAGAACACAGAATTTAAGATATTCCTTTTAGTTTATTAGTTACAATATTTAAAGGATAAAGGTTAAGATTGTTAACTACAATAAAAATGGATAGCTGAGATAACTAAACGTACATATTATGAACTCTTTACAAACCGTCTAAGATAACTATTTAGGCATTTCTTTTACAAGGAAGGGAAAACTAGTATATAGAATCCTTTGAAAATATTGGAGATAAATCTCAATTAAATGACGATTGAAATTAGTGTTGAAGGGATTTTATTAGATTAAATCAAAGTGTGTAATTTATTACATATACATTTGATATAGCCTCTCATAATGTTGTTTACATATTCTAAACAGTATAAACGCATTTAAAATAGAACAAATTAGAATTTTAATAAATTTATACCTTACGCGTTAGTTAATTACTAATAAAAGTCACACAAACATTTAATTTGTATCAATACTCTTAAGAACTGTTATTTTATTGTGTATCAAATTCACAGTACTTTTGTTGAAAAGTATTTCTAATGCTCTTAAGGTCTCAACCCAACCTTGTGTAAAAACACCTGGAATAAAACCTTCATCACTTGAACGGAAACCAAAATGCTAATGTCTAACGTCTAATGTCAGCGAATCGTCTAATTCTATTTTATCGTATTAGGATTTTAAAATCCTTTATAGTGGATTTATTTTATACATTAGCACCTAACTTGCGCTGAAAAAACTAAGGCTACAGCTGCCTCTACAGAAAGGTGGTTATGGTATATCTCAGGTAGTGGTTATCATCATCAATATAGTATTAACCTCTAATATAAGTTATACTTTGACTTTTTGAATAATTTTTCTATAACTTATCATATATTTATGATAATTTTGGTTTGTTAAGAATGTAGATTTTAAATCGGTTTTAGGTTAGGTCTAACGTATACTATTACGGGTGGGTGGTTGTATTTTATTAAACCATAAAATATCTTTAAGATCTATCAGTCAAATATATTAAAATTCTCATTTTAAGCTCTCACTTGCAATAATTCAGTTTAGTTATTTAGTTAGTATACATAGGCACCCATTATTATCTACGTATAGTTTATTACTGGAATTAAAGTGTGTGTGTTATTAAATTAAATTAAATATTAGTGAAATCTTATGTAATGTATACTAATATAAGTTTTCATAAAATATGATACAGTATAAATTTTAAATGTTTCCAATTTAACCTAAAAACCTAAACAAAATAAAAATAAAACAAATGTTGACTTCCAAAAGTAGATTTTAAAATCGGTTATATTTAAAAATAAACGTTTCAACAGTGTAAAACTTACTTACCATAAGTCTTACCGATAGTGGCTTCCTCCAGTTCACTATCTGAAATCAAACCAATATATTTGTGGTAAAGAGAAAAGTATTAGCTACAAGTCACTTCTAATCTACTATGTTATTAACATTTTCTTACGCAGCGTCTAAGTACATACTAGAATGCAATTCCAGCAAAAATTGTCAAACAGTTGCTATAACTCAACGTCTAAGTGTTATAAAAGTCACTAGCAGTAAGTATAAGTCTAGTGTTAAACACATGTATATTTTTAGTAGATACGCATTTAGATAGTCAACATTAATTCAAAGGAATCTAAGAGACTTATTGGTCCCCTTTAGTAAATCTTGATTAGTATTTTCGGCTATAAACTTTGAATAAAATCATAACTACGTTACTCTAAACATTGTGTATAGTTTCTTCAGTGTTCATACATTTTAAGCGAAATAAAAGTCAGCATCTGCCGTGGGCGCATCTGTCACAAGTCGTCTGGCTAGGTTCCATTTGTTTGTCCGACGCCGCGTTGTGTGAAGGTTAGTCGTGTACTGCCAGCTGCAACCCGCGCCAACCTTTGTTTATCCACTTCCATTTTCGTCACTCTTTTTGTCATATTTGAATGAAACTTGACTCTAACCGTAGAAATTTTAGAAGAGTAGTAAAAATAACATGACGTAGGCCATTTATTGAGGAGATCTCTAATTAGGAGGACGTTCTTCTTGCCTAAGAGATGTTTTAATTTTTAATTCCTGGACTTTTATAGTAAGGGAGGTTGCGAACCACTGACCACAGTATTACACATAGCTGATATCCATTGATGATTTGCGGGGATAAACCCCGGGAATTTTATGTGTTTTAAGTCCACTAAAAAAAGATCAAATATTTAAAACATCAGAATGAAACCTTTGCCTACTCCTGCTCCAAAAATTATTTACTTTTGGGCCTTTCAAAAGTTGGAACTATCGAATTTATTGGTTAATAAATTTATTCTAATCAGGCCTAATCCCTGGTAAAATGTATTTTTGTATATATAATTATTCTAAAAAACTAATATTAAGGTTAAGGTCAAGATTTAAAAATAAAAACAGCTGTTAAAAGCAATCATTCAACTATAAAAATAACTCCCACTTGGTAAAGCATCACGTGATTTTTGTGAGAATAGTGATTAGAACGAATGTACACAAAACTTTAAATATACAGGTTTATGATATGAATAAATTTAAACCTTTGAAAATATATAGCGGACATATCCAAAAGGAAAATAAACTAGCAAATAATGAAAACAAATATGGAGAGAAACCGTGAATATAAGTTATATAGGCATTTTGAACAAACTGACTGGCTTTTCTAGCAATGCTTGGTCCCCCAGATGCTTTAACAAATGTGACTAACTTCTCAAACATAACATTGTACTGTGATCGCGAGCGAAGCCGCAACGGGCTACTAGTCAATGTTATTCTTACAGGAAGCTAAACAATCTTCAGACCAAAGTCAGCTGAGCATATATTAAAATTGTCTCCTACAATGAAAACTCCTTGGCATTCATACTAAGAAATTTAAGTCACTTTCAACAGATTTATAAAGGAAATAAGATTGAGACAACATGCTGTATTTATCAAATATGTATTTTGTACATTTCTCTGCATCGTATAATGATGATTCAAAAATAAACATTTGTAATTTTTAACCTAGTTTCGATAAAAAAGCATATTTACATAAATTATTAAAAATATAAGGATAAATACAACAGACCAGTGTTTAGGGCAATAATTCCTACAATTTGTATATTTTTGGCCAATTTAACTACTTTTTCTTCTATTAATGACAAGGTAATCAAGGTCAACACATACTGTCAAAATTGGATATAAACTGTACTATTTTAAGGCAATTTTACAAATAGTATCATAGATTTCTATATAAAATTGAGAAACAATCCAATATGGCGGTGAAAGCTCACTTCACTTTAAGTTGAAAACTTGGTGTTTAAATGAGGGGATCTCAAGTAACATTTTCCAGCAAAAATATTTCTTCTTGCAATTTTTAATTGTTATCAAATGTTTTATCCTAATTTATCTGGCCTGCAAGACTGCGATTTTTAATTCTGTTTGAGATTAAACAGTTCACGGTAGATAATTGTTTTTAAACAATCCACCACACTTAAGAGTCGAAAAGAAAACTACTGGTACTAAAAAGAACCTGAGGGTACTAATAATCGTCAAATTCCGTACTTGAATAAATTACGTTTTTCTACACAAAGTACAAAAATGCTATGCTAACACTATAACACAACTTTAAATTACTGTAATTGTCATCTCCGTGTTTCAAACATACATCTTTCACACGTAAAAAAAACGTAAACAGCAACTTAATTTATTGTTCCACGTTTATTTGAATATTAGAACAAATAATGAAAGAGATTTTCTTTACTAGAGACAATGAAAATATTCAATTTCTAGACGGGCCACGAACTTAAATGATTTTAGATTACTCCTATTGAAACCTTTAACTCTACTATCGCAATCCAACGATATTATAATCTATTAGAACATATATGTGTAAACGACAGGGGGCATGTCATGCGAGACAGCGGGCATGTAAAACGACGACTTGTCATGTTTTCAAACTAAATTATATGTACTTCGTAGTGATATTTATAAACAATAGCTTGGTTACAAATGATGGCATTATCTGTCTCCACAACGTAGGGACTATTGAAGTGTGGCCTAAAATCCAAATCCATAATTACCTGTATATATAAGTGAAAATATGTCATTTATATTTAGTAAATTAATCTTTTTAATCATAATACTGTACATTTAGCGAATTTCCCCTATAGGGAATAAGCTATTACCGTAGGTCTCATGGTAAGACTTAAGCCTGAGACCATGATAACTTTTTGTTTTGAGGTCCCTAGATGCCAAAAACACTATTCGTTCAAATTTATATATATATATATATGTATGTATGTGTGTCCGTTAACACGATAACTTGAGTAAAAAACGTCCGATTTTGATGAAATTTGGCTCAAATGTGTAAAATGACCTTCATGACTTTAAGTTCGAAAACCAGAAAAATCTGAACATGGGAAGGGGGTTTTATGGGGGTTTTAAATTTTCCAAAAATAAGTTTTTTGCATTTTCACCCTAAAATTTTTAAAAAACTTAATTTTTGTTTAGACCATGTTATAGATCTTAAAGAAACAAATAATTTAGTATCTTGAATTATTAACCTAGGTTAAGTGGTTGCGGATAAAATCCAAAAAACCTGCTCTTAAAATCTCCCATGTTAATCTTATGGGAAAAAGGTTTTTGGCTTTTCCTCAGTTTATTTTAATGTAAACTTCACATTTGCTTTTACTAATCTGTTCAGTTCCACAAAACAATCATTTTGGTGTTTAAATTGTGATTCTGCGCCCAACCGTTGCAGAGATATTCGAAGTGCTAAACACAGTATGTTGTCCAATGTTATCCTTATGGAGAATAAATAAAATTTGATATCTCTATTATTTATGAATATATTTATGAAGTTGATGAAACTTGGTATGTGGCTTCACCTAGTACTGGTATATTGATATTTACACAAAAAATAGATTTTTTGTTGATTATTCCCGTAGCAGCAAACCTGCGTACTCAGCCCCCATGTTATTCTTATGGAGAATAAGTAAAATGTACTGACTCCCTTAATTATGAACATAAATTAATAAAACTTGGTATGTAGCTTCACTTGGTTGAGTTATACTGATAATTATATAAAAACCCATTTTTCTGTTCGTTGTTGCAGCAAACCTGCTTTCTCAGCCCCCATGTTATTCTTATGGAGAATAACAAGAATGTCATATATCGCTTATTTATGATTGAATATCGATGAAACTTAGTATGTGGCTTCGCCTAGTTAAATTCTACTTATATTTGCATAAAAACCAATTGTTTCTGTTCCTTGTTTTAGCAAACCTACATACTCATTACCAATGTTATTCTTATGGAGAATAATTAAAATCGCTTATATGTGAATATATTTTTATGAAACTTGGTTTGCGGCTTTATGTGGAATTCAGACAAATATTATGCATTGGAAATTCGCTGAGTCCGCAGGTTTGCTGTGACGGGGGTATTATTTTATTCGGTAAAGACGTAATTATTATCAAGTCTACTCAAATAACTCATAAAAATTGATTTGATGGAATAAATATGTTTGGACCTGAGGTACCACATCTGTTAGTATTTTATTCTATCTCAAAAGTGTAATAAATCTAGTAATTATTGAAATAACAAGTAAAATTATTATCCCATGCTTATTTTCTTAATACGTTTAACTAATCAAGTAAGTAAGTAAAACTATCTGGGACTATTCGTGTTATACAACTTTTTGAGATAAACTATTTAAGATAAATGTCTCGATAATCAATTTAACAGTAGCTTCCTACGGATTATTAAAAAATATACGGTGCAAGTATTCTCAAACTCTTTAATTAAAATAATATATATTCTGCAATAGTAACAAGTTTTGCACAATACTAGCTTAATATCTTTAATGATTTATTTGGGGAAGAGGAACATTATTTCATTATTGTAAAACCATGTGTTGGTATTATTTTTAATAAATATTTATTCCCAAATTTTACTCAGATAATTATGTTGTTTAATTGGCCGAGCATAAACCAAGATGGTTTCCAAAGAGTTTGGATTGATTTATTATAGTTTAGCCCAATAAGTCAATTGAATCTGGATACAAACCACGTATTTTACGAACTTTTTGTCCTAGATGTAGGCGAAGGTTAACTAAATTGCCAGATAAAAAATATATCCTTTATTTAAACTGTGCGTAAATTTGAATTACGTCGTTTTCTATGAATCAACAATAATTCGACTAGAAAATTGCAAAGCCTTAAATTTATTTACGCTTAAATTTTGTAGTTTTGAATAATTTTACTCTAAACTACTTAATGTATTTGTTTTCGGTTAAAAATAACTCATAAAAATCTATTTGATGGAATAAGTTGTTTGGAACTGAGGTAACACATCTGTTAATATTTTATTCTATATCAAAAGTGTAATAAATCTAGTCATTAGTGAAATAACATGTAAAATTATTATTATTATTAATATTGAGTTTATGCAAACCCGTAAAATCACCTCATCAGTTTTACTGTCAATTTATATAGTAGTCAAAAAATGAACATATTTAGATTCTTTTTAAATTTACATGTGTGCAGCAACATTTTAATGATATACAGATAAAACTCCTATACTAACTATATTTTACCCACTAGTTAATTTTCTACTATGCTTTGATTTGTTTAGGTACGCTAATTGCATTTTAATATCAGCTATTCACGTAGCGCATCAGCTAACACGTACAAAATAAATGACAAAAGCAGGACAAATACATCTGAATAATGAATCAGAGGGTCAACTACAGCTTTCATTACAGTCTTTGTTGTTGGCATAATCACAACATTTGCAGTCCAAGGTGAGTCTGACATATATGCGGTGGATAAATTCCAACTGTATTTGCAGCTTTCAGTATTTATAACAGAATAACACATTCGTGTATGAACGAATGTTATGTCTAAAAATGTTCACTGAACCAGATCGTTATATTTATTAGTGTTTTGTACTCATGAAAAACTTTAAAGTTTAACTATAATACGTATTACAATTTAACACACACACACACAAATTAAAGAACATTCTTCCAAAAGGAACTTTTAAATGAGTTCTGGACCTGAAGACATTTTCTTTGATATTATTAGGACAGACGTGACTAAATATAATTGTAATTATAATGACTTAGCAGAATGATGTGTGCATATAGACAGTACATTGTCCAATGGCATTATTATGGGAGGATAAATAAATAATTATATCTGTATATATATATTGTACAAATATCTCTATCTTATAACCTTAAATAAGTTAATTTTATTTCTTACTAAATTTTCTAATTCTTTATTTATACCTTTATTGTGATGTACTTGACGATTGTCCATGCTATATTTGTGTAGTCAATGGTATTAAAAAATTCTTGATATGTGTTTTGTATGTGAATAAATAGTTGTAGTAAACCCATTTTTGTTGCTCATGTTGCAGCTAATAAGTATCCTCACCCCAATGATTCTCTTAAATAAATAATTAATAAATAATATATCGTTAAACAAAATACAAAATACAAATAAATATTTTATCTCAATTATGTTTACAAATATACCTTGATGAAATTAAGTATGTGACTTTATGTGGTAGCGAGGCATCTATGCATTGTGAACTGGCTGAGCACAACAGAGGTTTGCTGCAACAGAGGTGTATTACTTAGTGTAAGGGTAATCAGGGGAATCGCTGTGAATCATAATAGTTCTGGCCTAATACAAAATCATTTTCAATTTAATTCTTACGGTAAAATAGGTTAGTTTCTGCAAAGTAAGATTTTCCACGAATTAAATAAAATTACAGCATTTGTCTACCCCACGCACCAAGGGAACTCGACGATTACTCAGGAATTCTAAATAAACATTTATTCTATATAAATGTTTAGCCTTATCTGGGCTGAAAGAATACAATAAATTCAACAAATTGACTTCAAAGAGTGTTGCACGAACATTGTATACATATTTCTAACTTAAGTTAGCCATTGATACAATTCCTAATAATAACCTTTTGGCAGTTTCGTTCTTACTTACACTTTTTATTTTCTACTAAACGTTTCGCTGTCTTTTACATGCATGTTCCATGAATTTGTAAAATTGTATCGGTAGGAAAGTTATAACAAACTTATGTAACGATCTTAATTTACATACCTATCTTCCCCTACCTATAAATATGTCCAAAGTGGCATTGAAATGTTTATGTGAAAATAAAACGAGTAAGTAAGAATGACACTGCTAAAAGCGTTATTATTAGTAATTATACAGAGTTTTATTATGATAGGACGTGTAACACTTTTTTCAGAGTTTCAGGCAATAAAAATAAATGTACAATCTGCAGGAATTCTCCATTAATTATGTTTAATGATATACGAAATCCACCGGACTTTCATACAACTGCAAATTGTGCGCTGCCTGTTTTAAAGCATTAGAAGTGAAGAAACAATCTAAAACCCCTTGACATCTTTTGACTTTAATATATTTTATTAGTTTAATTTTGTTTTATTTAATTAATTTATACTACGTTTTGTTTAATCATAAGTATCGTTTCGATGAATAACACATGTCACAAGAACTATTTGATTTACAAATCATTCCAACAAATTCTGAATATTTTTATTTTTGAGTAAAACGTACAAAAGTCAAGCAGAGAACTAATGGAAAATCTTTTTACAATATTAACTAATGTTTTAATAACAACATCAATATGAACAAAATATCATACTATTAGTTTTGATTAGTGTTTTAAAAATATAATGTAAATCATAAAATAATAAATTTAGTAAACTAAAATGTCTACGATCATAAATTGTAATGTTACAAGGATATGTTTAATTGCTTTTCCTTACCTTATCAAACCATTAGCGGTACAACACTTATATTTAAAACTGCCCATCAAGGAAAGCTTAGATGGCCTAACGGTAGGCACGAGCCTATTAAAATTCATCATGAGAAAGGTTTTGAATTTCATTGTAAAATGCGACTGACAAAACATCCAAAGGACGGTTTATCATAAAAAATTGTATTATTTACTAATTTCTTGTAATTGAAAAGTTGGACTACAGTTTCCAACTTATGCGTCCGTTAATTTTCGGGGTCGCGTAATGTGTTTAACCTTTTAAGACCTTTAAATGATACATTAACCTATGCCTACATGTAACCTTTTAAAGGCTTCCTCCATGGGACGTCCTACAAGTAACGTTACTTGTAACACTAGTAACAAGTATGGAATTGTGACAATTTAGCTGGTAACTAGTCTCAATCATTTTGGCGACAAAGATATTATAACAGTAAAATATAAACTTAGTCTAAACTCGGATAACTAATCTGAGTTTGTTGTTCCACTAACGACGTTACGCCATCGGGGTAGCTGTACCTAATGTACTATCATTTATCCAATAAGCTAAAGGAAAAGCTTTACAATGTTTATATTTTCAACTTTATTAAATGCAAACACGTAAAATTAATATTATTTTATGATACTAGCTTTAAGGTTTGTTCATGTTTACCTTGAGTTGTCAGCAAACTCAGGGATTTAGTTTTGCATACTTATTTTAAAAGTACATTAATAAAATGATGCAATAATATTTTCTTGTTTGTCAGTGCAAACATTTAAAAATTTCCTGCATTTGGTTGCAGACGCAGAATTAATAGTTTAACTATCGTTAATTTTTTGTCAGTTTACCTAACCACGACACTTGCATCACTGTTGTAAATGTATAATAGTTTATTTTACAATTAATTTAGCCCTACTGCATCATCGATGGATTGTCGAGTGCAAGATTGTAAGTTGATGAGTCATATTAAGAGGTCAGAGTTACTCAATTTTTCATTTTTTTCAATGATTGGGTCCAATGCCTCAAATACCATAAAATACCATAATGTCCATACGATATTGTCATAGACCTTCGGAGATTTATAGTGGATAAAAACGTCTTCAAACTTGTTATACAGGGTGAGTTTTAAATGAGTCCCCCTCCTCCCTACTTTTTTCTAAATTTCTTAAGATATCGACTCCAGACCATCCCCGATCATTGTTGACTAAATTATACTTCGTTTTGACTTATTTAATATTTTTGGCCGCTTGGTTCTGCCATTTTGGATTAAACTATTTATTTTTTAATATAAAGATGGGGCTGTGACCCATAAAATAGAAGTAACTTTTTACGGTGAAAAAAGTGCCATAACCCGTTTTTGAAAATCATTATTCGTTCTCAATATATTGGCAAATTACAAAAAAATAATTTTGGAAAGCGTTTTAAAGGTACCAACCTTAAAACATGCCCATATTATTATCATTACATCGAATAGTGACCATAAACTACTACCAATCATTGTGAAGTGGCATTCGCTTCATTTTGCCAAAATTAAAATTTTCGGCCGCTATTTTGGAATAAGAAATTTTTTTTAAATGTACAGGTAGAGTTGTGACCCATCATTTTCAGCTATTTTTCCATGCTGAAATCAATACCACAATCCGTTTTCAAATATCATCTTTCACTCTCAATACATCGTCACTTTTTTAATGTTAAACTGAAATCTTTCTATGTCAAGAAAAGGAAAGGTGATATTTATTTGAAAACGGATTGTGGCATTGATTTCATCATGGAAAAACAGTTGGAAATGATAGGTCACAATTCCAAATTTACATTTGAAAAAAATATCTTATTACAAAATTGCGGATCCAAGATGGCGACCGAAAATATTAACTAAGTTAAAATGAAGTATAAGTTGGTCAAAAACGATCGGGGTGGTCCTGAGTCAATATCTTAAGAAATGTAGAAAACGTTAGCGGGGGGACTCATTTAAAACTCACCCTGTATATGTGAGTATCCTGTATATTGTTATATATATATTACATGTACTGATACAATAAATGTAATATCAGACTCTCAGTACCTTAATTTAAATAGATCTTCTTTATTTTCTTCCAACGTCGGAAAAGTCTTCTTGCTTTTAGAATAAAAATTTCGTTTATAAGAATGAAAAAAGTAAAATGATACTTACGTTCTAAATAGTAAGGATGGCTATTCTTCCTTTTGAGCATTTTACAATCACAAAAGGAAGAGACTGATCGTACTTCAAAACTAACTGGATCAGCCAATTTCTATTTTTAAATTTGCTTCAATATTTTATAAATTCTCAAGATATTATATAGTGTTTTAAACTCTTTTATAGTGGGTTCTCATTGAAAGATTTTTGGATCTGAGCTATGTATATGAGGCGTTTTAACTTTATGCGTGGTTTTGTTCCTTCTAGGGCATAAGCGTAGATTATATATTTTTATTGGAGGGGCAAACATAGTCGTGATCGTGATTACTATGACTATTCATAAACTGTATTACAATAATATATTCTCGTAATTATTGGGGGGGGGGGGCAACTGCCTCCCCTTTTCACCCCCGAATTACGCCTATGTTCTGGGGTAAAACTGTACTTGAGCACTTCATTTGAGCCTTGAAACCATGGGCAAAGAGATCCTAATGCGATTTAAATATTCAAAGAATAATTAAAACCAAAATAGAGGAAATTAGGTGATAAGTTGATTGTTATCACAGTGAACTGGTGTGTTAACTAGGACACAATGTAAAACATGTCGTAAAAAATCACTGCAAGTCTTTTATAGCTTGCCAAACGTTTTACTGTCCAAATAAATTTACATTCTCCAATAACGAGAGAAAAATATGCCCATTGTTTTGAAATATTTATATAATGTAAAAACCAGACCTAAGGGTTGGAAAAGGGCTTTTATTTTTAATTTGGCATAGATTATATACTAGCTGTTACCCGCGGCTTCGCTCGCGAAACTTCTATATTAACCTGAGCAGCACTAATACATCTTTGTTTAAATTTGACCATATTAAGTCCTTTTCAATTACTGTGAAACATCATAACTACAGCTGGTAATTCTATAAACGATTTATTCCCATAAGATATGCATTAGAACTTACAGGGCCTGTGGGGTGAATTCGTAGAGTTGGGTGTAGAAATTTTCTGGTCTATATATATTATTGTGATTTGTAAATTGTGTTCGTGCACAATTTTGCTTAATCGGTCCAGTAGTTTGGTGCGTGAAGGATGACTAAGCATCCATCCATCCATGCATACATACATCTAAACTGTCACTTTATAATAGTAGTAGGATTACGTTTTGGATAAAGCAATGCTTTAAACTACAAAGAATAATTTGCTTTGATTACAAAGAATAATTTTGAAAATTTAAAACAACATTATAAATCTTATTTAATGGAAACGTTTTTGTCGTGTAAAACGAGTTGCTCCTTTGGGATTCCACTGGGGCATCCTCGGCAAACAGTTGCTATTATTTATGATCGTTTTGTTTTGGTAAATTGTGTGTTTTTATGAAAACATTTAAAATTACAATCATAATAATTTATTACTTAAATTTGTATAACTTTCACTATATAAACTACTTTATATTATATAACAAATTCGACTTAGTGCAATAGGAATCACTCTATACACTTTATACGTATTAGTTTTCTTTCAAACAAAACTAATTGGAGACACTATTTAGGTTAGAGACCAAAAAAATACAAATTGCATCATAATATTCTATGTTTATTTTGTGGGCAACTGTTACATATATTGTGTGATTTTAGTATTGTCATAATTTTAACATAAAAGTTTGAACTTTCATGATACGTTTTTTCCCGATCCCGTTCCCGTAAATGTATTTTTGTAACTCGTTATAAAGAATAATGTTGTCACTTATATTGTTTATAAATATGAATAGGTCCTTTTATACACTTTTCAGATAAAACATCGATATTGGGGATTTGTACTGGGGAAAATTGTTTTCAATATCTAATGACCCCAGTGAATAAGAATCCATCTGGGGAAGCTAAATCTTTCCTCTACAAAGTTAAAAGCGCTTGTATTCCATGAGGAGCCATTATTAAATAAAACGAGTTCGCACGCAGCACGCTGACGTGAGAGAAGTGATTTCCACATACAAAACTTTTAAAACTCAAAACCAGTATAAAAACATACATTTATAACAATTTTTATTGAAATCTGAAAACATTGATTTTTTGGCTGTTCTGATGCTCCTGGTTTCATTTACCTGCAATGCTAGGAATACAACTTTGCTCATTATAAGGTTAGGAGAAGGTCCAGTCAGGCTTGAAACTAGGTTCGAGGTTGCTGGGGATAATACAAATACACCAAAAAATTAATAACATGCTTTTTTAATTTAAAAACCCCTTAAGACAACATCACCAGCTGTGTTTAGCCGATATAAACTTTCTTTAATAACTCGGTAAATATTTATGCTAGAATGACGAGAGAGGGCTTACAACTTTCGCTTCACTAATTCCCATCTTAACACATGCATTAATGTTACGTCCGGGGCTTTTCTGACGCTTTTTGGGCCCAAAAGTCGAAATTTTAAAGAATAATCCCCAAATAGAGGTTTAGAGTTTACCGATTGTTTTGCCCAACGAACTTGTCCAACTGATTATAGAAAGGAACATCTCTACCAATTTTGAAGTAAACTGGACAAAAAAATGCGACCAAGAGAGTGTATACACCTATACATATATACATATAATTTTTAACGACCCCCCAAAACGTGTTCAGGGGGTCATGTTAGGGACTTCTATGGTGGTTCCGGGCTTAAGTTTCACCGTGCGGGTGATGCTAATAGATCACTTTTCCACTGTAAATTCACTAATAATAGTTTATTAATCAAATGTTTTGCAACAACTGCAGTTAACCATAGCATTCAACACACCTGGAGCTATAATACATTTTTCGCATCATTATACCGAGGGCTTACACACAGCCCTGATGGGGAAGTTAGGAAGAATCTTTGTTTAAAATGTGTGTGTATAGATACACCAGGTCACCATCACCTTGAATACTTTTAACGTTATTTTATGTTTTAAGTGTTTGTTAAAATAAAAACAAGTAATGAGAGAACAAATAAACACCCTAAATAAAAAGAGAAATATATTAAAGTTAAGATTAAACGTAATTTTAACGAAATTACAAACAATACATATTTTTGGAGACTTTGGTAATTATATATTAATTGCTGGACCTGTTCATGAAACACATTAGTAGGATACTGACAGTAACATTAATTAGATTTACTATTGGACACTGCCAGTATGTTACACGGTTGCACGTGGAACTTACATAAATATATAATTAAAGTTATTTCTATAAACCACTAACTGTATAAAAACCAAATTTGTTCCATTCATCAGCTCCAAGACCTTCTGCCAAACATTTAAAACTCGAAATAAAAGTTCCTTCTGTATGAAATAAATAAGAGGTGAAGTTAATACACCTAATTAGATCATAAATTACAATTTGAGACAGTAAATTTCTACTTTATAATATGGTTGTATAGGTCACAAATAAACAATCAACTTCCAAACTTAGTAAATACCACTTTGTTTTAACAATGTTGCAATTCCCCAGTGTTGTTTGGGCTGAGGTCTGAAATATTTACATGGCGTCGCCTCACTGATTATCACTGTTGCTTCATGGTCTGTCTTAGACTCATATCTGAATATTACAGAGCTATAAGGCGATATCGGCTCTCTGTTCCTCTTGCCAACCCCAAATTTAAAATGGTATACGATTTTTTGTGTCCAGAAGGTTTTGCTTCTGCGATAAAAGATAAACAAATAGTTAAGTAAAATGTTAAAACAATAGCCAACAGTATTTTATTATAAATATAAGCTGGTATATTTATTATTTCAGAAGAGGAGCATTTTACTAACTGTATGTTTTGGTTATTGGACACAATCTGTGTATTTGCATGTCTAAGATCCGCTTCAAGTTTCAACTACCTGTAACTGTAACACTGATATTGCATGTAATTCATAATGTAAAACTATGTTTGTTCCCAATTTATAGGTGACCTTACGATATTAGACTTCGTGATATCGTTTAAAAGGAGGGTGCGTTCACCTGTCTTATGTATTCAACTGTGTGGCTACTTTCACCTTTGTCTACCATTTAAATTTTGAGCCTCAGTTTGTGAAGCTTAATATTTTGAAAATTCCGAATGTTGTCGTAATTTTTCTATATAATACAAATATGTGCAAGTGTGAAATGGTATAATGGTAACTAAAATTCACAGAGCCTATGGCTAAGAAATTAAAATTTTAATAAGTAGAATTGTTGTAATTTCTGGTAGTTCACATAGAATGTGCACGATTTTACTCATACGTATTGCAATTGGTCAGCTATAGAGGTTTGCCATCGTCAGGATAACAAGTTAAAAAAATTAAAATAGCCTTCATGTTGAAACAGTTAGATCCATAAACATAAAAAGCAATACAAAGGTTGCCCTAAACTAGCATAACACACATTCAAAGTGTATTGAGTCAGCTCTTCTAGTCGTTCATATGATATGCTGTATTGATTAAAAAACACGTAGATACGCATCTGAAAAATGGACCGAGATAGTTGTTTATTTTGACCCCAGGAACAAGTTCCCGAAGTTTTGGTAAAGAGTTCTGAAAAAACCCTGCTTGCAACCAACGGTCTTAGCGAATTTCCCCTGTAGGGAAGAAGCTATTACCGTAGTCCTGGTAGGTAGGTAAGACCTAGGCCCGGGACCATGATAACTTTTCGTTTTGAGGTCCCCAGACCCCAAAAACATCATTGGTTCGAAAATGTACGTGTATAAATATATATATATATGCATATATATGTATGCATATATATATGTGTGTGTGTGTGTGTGTGTGTGTGTGTGTGTGTGTGTGTGTGTGTGTGTGTGTGTGTGTGTGTGTGTGTGCGTGCGTGTGTCCATAGGTGCGATAAATCTCGTATAAAAGGTCCGATTTTGATGAAATTTGGTACAAACGTATGAAGCAGCATTTATGACTTTAAGTTCAACCCATCCGAAATGGTATTTTGGGGGGGTTTTGAACCCCAACAATATTTTTTTTTTAGATTTTACATATACGATTTTTAAAAGTAAATTTTAGTTTTCACCATTGGATTCAACTTAAAAAAACACACTATTTGTTGTTTTGAAAATTCTCTACATCTATTGGTTACAGAGACATTAAAAGTGCTAAACACAGTACAATGTCCAATGTTATTCTTATGGAGAATAAGACAAATTGTATATCTCACTTATTAATGGACGAATACTTACAGAACTTGGTATACGGCTCCATCTGGTTGTGATCTATTGTTATTTCCACAAAAAATATATTTTTAAAGATTACTGCCTCAGCAGCAAACCTGCGTACTCAGACTCCATGTTATTCTTATGGAGAAAAAGTAAAATGTAATGTATTTCTTAATTACGCACACAAATTAATAAAACTTGGTATGTGGCTAGACCTAGTCGAGTTATATTGATATTTGCATGAAAACCAATATTTTGTGTTCCTTGTTGCAGCAACCCTGCTTACTCAGCTCCCATGTTATTCTTATGTATAATAATTAAAATATTAAATATCGCTTATTTATGAATGAATATTTATGAAACTTGGTATGTGACTTCACCTAGTTGAATTATATTTATATTTGCATAAACCCTAATTGTTTGCATTCCCTGTTTCAGCAAACCTACGTACTCATCCCCAATTGAATTCTTATGGAGAATAATTAAAATTGTATATATCGCTTATTTGAATATATTTCTATGAAACTTGGTATGCGGCTTTATGTAGTATTAACACATATATTATGCATTGGAAATTCACCGAGTACGCAAGTTTGCTCCAATGGGGGTATTTTCATAAATAGTCATTACGGTTTGTTCTTATAGTGACGTAGTTTTTTAATATTGTTATTGTAACAATGTTCGATTCGTAGTTGTAGGAATATTAATAAAATATGACAAATTTTCACCAAAATAATCTTAAAATAATATACTGACCAAGCTTGACATTAATATTACTTTACTCAATTAATATAGCCAAGTGAGTTTTAGATTCTGAAACGTCCCAAATGTAAAACACTCATATAATAGTATTAGTGTATTGAAATTAAATATTGGAAAAAGTGTTAAATCAGCGTCACACATCATTCAAGCAGATTTGTATAAACAATTGAAATATGGTATTACCTCAGGGCCCTGAAAACACAGAGTTCATATTCCTAATGAAAACATTTTCAGATCAAACAAAAGGACTTATTAAACTCCATTTTTACAAAAATAGCAGGAAAATAGCAAAAAGTTTCAATGTTTGGGACAGTCAAGAATGTGGCCCACTTTCAATCGAGGAAACTCAAAACCAAAGAGAGCCTCTCACAAATCAACGCACATTGTTTTCAAAACTTAATTTTATGGCAGGGGTTAAATGACCTAAGCAAACGATATTTTGTTTGAAAACATTTAGTTCTTCGTAGATTAAGCAACCGCAACCGTGTCCTAAGCAAAGTATCAAGAGTTAAATGCTAAAAGAGCTAGTGTTTTAAGAGAGAATGCAGACATGGCTAATAGGAAAGTCCCTCTAGACTTGTCAATCTCTTCTAACCCTCGTCAACTTAAAGGTTGTCGCTTGCTGGCAGACACAACAGTATTAATTATAGAACTGACGGCTGACCGACGTACAAGAATACTGCTTAAGATAGATAAAGTTTAAGGGTGTGTAAATAGATGTCGCCTATCTGATTTCCCTTCATGCTGAGTATATTAAACGATGTACTGAGTGCCTCACATAAGGTGTCTCAAACAGATTGCAGAAAAACCAATTGACCTAGAAGGATGAAATAAAATTCTTTCCCACTAAATCGAGCACAAATAAGAACTTAAAAATATTTTTAGTTTGTTAAAAATATAAGGTGTTCCAATTGAAAATTATTAATACGAGATCTTTGAATCAGAACAAAGATTTGTCTTGTGGTTTAGCCGATACAGGGTATTCCGTAAATCTCAGTTTGTTTTTTCGAAAAATGGCCGCGATTTTGAAACGGGTAAAGAAAAGTGAGTTATGTTTTCATCAAAATGTTTGTCTGATGCAGAGCTTGAAAATGGAGTATAAATTGAAATTTGTTTATATTTGAAAATTCCTAGATTCGCACTAGTGACACTTGGTTTTTTGAACAACCTGAATTTTTAGCAAACTAAAAATATTTGTAATTTGTTCTTTCCCGTCAATTTAGTGGGAAATCATTTTATTTCATCCTTCTAGGTCCTTCTGGTTCGTCGGCCATCTGTTTAAGACACCTTAGTAGACACCAGTATAGTTGTCCATGTTGTCATGGTTAACTATTAATGTTGGCATGGTCTGTGATGTTGTAGTGATTTGTTACTTAGTTTATAGATTTTTAAAATCGTTATTGCATTGTTTTAGATATTATTAATGGCATCATTCAAACAATTAAAATTCATTTGTTTTATCAGAGATTACTTACTAATAAATTATCAAGGTTTTATGCATTATAATTAGAAAAACTCGATTGGTAAAAACTGTTTCTTGTATTGCACATAATAATAGTTTATACTGCCTCATTAAAAATATTCTCATATTTGTTATGCAATAAGGTCTTAATATTATTATTACGTGTAAATTTGTTGGTTAATATACTCTTAGGATATATAAATATTATTTATGGAGTGACACGATGACATTGAAATACCATACAGAAACTCGTTACAATATTGTAAAAACATTTGTAGCAAGGGACGTGTGTAATGGTGACTACAAATATTTTATTTTATAGTTCATAAAATGTTATATTTTTATTTTACAGATATTTTACTATTTTCTGGGTAGAACTGGCAAATACAATTAAAATCCAATTATATTACATTGATGAGACACAAATGTTTAAGGAGTTCTGAATGATCAATGTAAAATGTAATTTCGTTTTTATTATATTCCGTATGTAAAGTTGGAAACGCACGATAGCCCCAGCTTGGGCAGCGATGAAAACCACCTAACCTTGTTATAAGACGACGGACGTGGTTTATTGTTGGAACATTACGTGTGACCCGGTTTCAAACAATGTTGAACATTTATTGAAAATTTTTTTGTGGTAAAAATGCATTTGTCTTTTGGAAAAAATCGCTTGAATCTTAAAGTAAATGATATTTACAAAACTGTATAAAATCCACAGAAAATTGGATTATTAATTTAATAGATACATTATATTAAAAATGTGTATAATCATAAACTGAAGTTTATAAATGTGTTAATGTTTTATTACGACAAAACAACATTTTTCGGCTTAAATATGCTATTTACTGTGCTACCCATAAAACATATCTTCAGGTTTTTTACAAGTTAAATGATGTTAGGGATGCGGATGATATAAGTCTATATTTTTCTTCTGAATTGTCGTTTGTAGAAGATGTATAAAATCAGCATTAATGGCCTATTCAGAGAAAAATTTTTGCAGTAAACCAAGTTTTGAAATTAATAGTACGTGGAAACCAATTTTAAAACAAGGCTTTATAAATAACTAGCTGTTCCTGCAGGATTTATCCCGCAAATAATCTTAATATATAAAAACTGACAGTTGTGTGTGCTGCATTCTGTGGTTATCCCGTGGAACTACTACGAATAAAGATCAGCTGTTTGTATTTTCATCAGATCAAACTTATAGTGAATGTCCATAAGAATAACACAAGGTTGGACCCTTGACTCCCCGTGGGGTGGAGCACCTAATTATAATAATTATAGGTCTTAATGAGCACCTAAGACCCAAGAGGAAAGTATGTTCCAAATTTAATTGCAATCCGTTCTGTGGTTTTTGAAATGTCTTGATGAGTGAGTGAGTGAATCAGTGAGTCGGTTTGGATTTTATATAATAAGATAATTAATAATTTATATATGTATTACATATATAATTTGAATTTAATTTTAACTGCAAAATCCTTAAATAGATGTTAACACATATTTCTTACACAAATGTAATTTGGTTATCACATTTTCTAAACAAACGGAAATGGCAATGTCATCTGACGATTAATTGAGTGTAAATTCGAAATATATTGGTTTTAGTTTTACATTTTTTGATTTAATAAAGTTTTGTTGGAGATGAGAATGCTAATTGTTAAAGAAAAAGGAAAAATTCCGACAAAACTGTGAAAACTAAGCTTTTGAACTGTATAAAAATGGACTATGACAAATTATAGAATATATTGTTACTGGACATGTTTTCGATTAAATGTAAAAGTAAAGAGAGCATAGTAGTATTTTCCTATGAACACAAATTTATCCCATTATTTAATTTAATGAAACCACACACTATTACAACAGCATTTTAATTAAAAATAACATTGAATGTATGACTTAAATATATCCTTAACTTCATAAAGAAAATTAAATAAGCTACTGATATATATTTCCTATGGTTACATTTCTACGTAATTTCTTAATTTTTTAATGTATATGTTATGAACTCTAAATGTTCCACATCATTATTTCAAATCGTAGGTACTTAATGAAACCATGTTTGTTATTCATTATGACTGTAGCCAACATTTATATATTAAATGTAATCCTGTTTTGTAGGACACGATTTCGAAATATCCTCTCCTAAATTGAATGACACAAAGTGAGATGATCAAACTTTTCTCTAGAGAACCTAAAGAGACCTGTCCATAAGAGGATTTCTAAGAACGTTTATATCGGCCAAATAATATTGCAATACGAATATTTTAAAGTACCGATACCTGAAATTTTCCAGTTACACTGGAAATAATGATATACAACAATATGATATGTGTTTAAATAATTATGTGCCCAGATAAAATCATCGTCTCCAACAGATAAACATTAAAGCTGTAATAGCAAATATACAAAACCCTAATGGATTTTAAAATATTTTCTGTATGATACACATCTGGAAATTATTACCAACGTGTTGCTATGTTCTCTGATAGGTTTTTGTCACGTTAACACCTTAAAACGTATAACGGTCGATTTACCAAATAATTACATGAATTCAAAAATGTCCCCTACAAATAGCGTAGGTAGCTATATACGCATCCACTTTTAATAAGATATAAACGACTTCGATTACTGATTAAATTTGAATGCAATCATTATTCCGTGGCTGACTTTATTTTATACATGACACCAAAAAATGCATTATAATTCTAATATTGTTTTGTGAAGTAAATTTTTGTAAATAAAATCATTAAAAAATAGTAAGAATATTTTTATCGATTGTTTTAAATTTACGTTTGTTTTTTACAACTTGCGTCAAGAAATCGAAATTTTAACGGAGAATGAAAATGATAACAAACCGACCAAGTTAACAATGTAAAATAACAAAACTAATAATGGTCGCGTTTCCTGGAAGAATGGCCTAGGAAAATGGGGTCTAGCTTACAAGTTAAAGGCTTGTAAAGTATGTTTGAATATTAATAGAATAAATCTGTTTTTAAAAATATAAACAATATTAAAGACGGGCTTTCAAAGTATTTGTTATATTAAAAGAAGGGCTCATAAAATGAATTGTTGCTTTGTAGAAATATATGGAAGGGCTAAAGGAAGAGATTAAGCTTTGCTGTCTAATAAAATAAGGTTGTAAGTGTATTGTGCTTGTTACTATGTTATTTGGTAAAGTAATTCAAGGCAAAACTCTAAAGGAGACACAATTTTAAACTTAATTTATCAAAGAAATTTATTTTTAGTGTTAGGTTCATTAAGTTACTCTGTAAAATAATATTAAAAATTGTATTGGCATAAAATCGTTCATTCATACCCCAAGAGTTGGTTAGTTGATGATGCAGACCGCCACGACCAGTTTCCCTTATCTAAACAACCATCACCACAGTTGAGGTGCTTGACCTTACTATCATGCAAGCTATGGGTGATGGGGTATTATCAGCCTTGCAATGCAATAAGTCATTTTCTATAATCCACAGAGAAATAGTTTTTACCACGGGAATTCCTCAAGTAATAAAACTGTTATATGTGATATCCAGTGCTTCACCTTAACTTTAATATTTCGTTAAATGGTCCGAAACATACTGTGTGCACATGACAATTATAAAATACATAAAAATATTTTTTTCTCTATCAAAGGCAAGATAAATATCTCCTATATAAAACCACTACTAAATTATTAAAAGCGTAGAAAAACAGTTTGATTGATCAGTGTGTTTATAATTCAACATTTTAATCATCGTTTCCATAAATTAAATTCAAAGCCCTACTCTAATTCATAATTTAACTCATGTATATGGTGGCTAAGCATTTGTTTTTATATACAATGTTAGGCACAATTTGGTTGGTATAACATAGTAATAGAGGAATAAGAATAATAGAATTTTTTATTTTAAATTAAATGTTTGCTCTTTTATAAGTACATTACACAAATATATATTGCAAATACCATTTTTACTGCTATATCACTAATAACATGAGTAATATTATTTCTATTAGCCAAAACATGTATCAGTGGCTCTCCCACAATATTTTCACCATTTAAAAAATGGTTGCGTCACATTTTAGGATGTTAAATTTTGTTTATCGTAAGATCTACATACTTCTTCGTAAAATGAATCCTTTTAGCGAATTTCCCCTATAGGGAAGAAGCTATTACCGTAGGTCTCATGGTAAGACTTAAGCCCGAGACCATGATAACTTTTCATTTTGAGGTCCCCAGATGCCAAAAACACCATTCGGTCAAATTTGTATATATGTATATATATACATATATATATGTATATATATATATATGTGTGTGTGTCCGTAAGCACGATAACTCTCGTAAAAAAGGTCCGATCTTACTGAAATTTTGTACAAATGTGTAAAGTGCCATTTATTTGAACGAGTTCAAAAACCAGATGAATCGCACTATCCGAAGGGGAGTTTTTGGGGGGTTTTGTACCCAAAAAATGGGATTTACGGGGTTTTCACATAGAATTTTAATTTAAATCAATTTTAATTTATACCATTGAATTCAGCTTAAAAGACCAAACAATTTGGTATTTTTATCATTGCTCTACGTCAATTGGTTACCGAGATATTGAAAGTGCTAAACACAGTACGTTGTCTAATGTTATTCTTATGGAGAAAAAGAAAAATTGTATATCTCGCTTATTTATGAACATAAACTGGCAAAAATTGGTATATGGCTGGATCTGGTTGTGGTTTATTGTTGTTTGCACAAAAAAACAATTTTTCGCCAATGTTTCCTGTAGCAGCAAACCTAGGTACCTGGTCCCCATGTTATTCTTAGGGAAAATACTTAAAATGTTATATATCGCTTATTTATGAATGTATATGGATGAAACTTGGTATGTGACTTCACTAAGATGAGTTCTATTGACATTTGCATAAAAACCCATTATTTTGTGTGCCTTGTTGCAGCAAACCTGCGTACTCATCCCCAATGTTATTCTTATGGAGAATAATTAATATTTTAAATATCGCTTGTTTGTGAATACATTTCTTATGAATCCTGTTAAGTGTTTTAATGTGTTATGTTATATATATGTTATATATATTATGGAAATTCGCTGAGTATGCAGGTTTGCTGCGACGTGGGTATTTTATACTGCTTTGCAAAATAAAAAGGATTCCACCAATTAGAAATGGTTAGAAATCATAACTTGAATAGCAAATTAGGTTTGAACATAAATAACATATGAGCCAAGTTTATTCGTGTAAGAATTTAAAGTGATTTCTAAAATATGACGTATTTATCAAAGAAAAAACACATACAGATCAACAAATGGTAATACAAGTATTTTGAAATCCATGATAACAGCAAATTTATATTTTAGTTTATTTGTTTTCTGCTACGTTTCAAAGTTTGTTGGAGGATTTGAAGTAAATTTGTATAAATACAGTAATTTGTTTCTCAGAACTACGTCAACTTTAATTTTAAATATATATAAAAACAAAATTTCCTGTATAATAGTTGATTATAGTGAGTGCGTTTTTTTGTTTACATCAAAATCCTGTAATTTTCTTCTTTGATAATAAGGAAGAGTAACCCCCATATTTAAAGTAAATGTGAAAAGCTTGTTTTGTTATCATGTTTAAAGTTCTATCATAGATTACATTAATCTACGTTTTATGATACAGTTTTATTTTCACAGTTTTTTACAGTTTGTTACAGTTTTTTTTAGGACACATGTTCGTATTTATAGAGCGTAACGTAATTCCTAAGAGATTGACAGCGGGTAAACCAATACTCTTGATTCCGACCCTTATCACGGCTCTTGACATCTGTGTGCAAACGTTAGGACACTCGGGTTATGATCTTAGTTTATAATGTGACCAGTACTTTCTTTCTTATAATAAATTGCGTTAAAACTATTAGCCACTAAAAAACTTTGTTTTGCACTGTAACAGACTAAATTAAACTTTTACCTGAAGAATGTTTCTCTTGCCAAAGGTAAAGGGGCCTTTAAATTAGTTAAATGCTGCCAAATACCGTATCAATAATTAAAATATAAGCTGTTAATCAATAACTAATTACTGTCTTTTTGATTCAAGAGTAAATTGAAATATAATAATATCACAAAAGTACTAATTGCATGTTGCTAATTTAGTTAAAGCGTAATTTGTGTGTAATTCTTGGTAATACAGTAGAAATATGTGGTAAGAAGCATGCCTATTTAATTATAGTGGGCTTTAAATCTATACTTTTAATTTTATAACAAATAATTTTAAAACCAAATTTTCTGTTACATGATGTAAAAACCGGACAGAGGTGCGCTCTTGCGCAGGTTTAGTGACGTAATTTTCGAGGTAAATCAGCTGGTAGGCGTCCAACAAACTATTATGTGTCATCTTCTTTTTGTTGCCAACGTGTTTATTTTAAATTTTTACATTATGAACGGAAAGCTTATCGTAAAAATGAAACACAAGTTCAAATATAAAAAAACTTCAACTTCGGGGGGTGCGTAGACCGTATTAAGTTTGGTCTGGTTTGGAACACACCTCTGTCCCGTATTTTCATCGTGGTTTTCTTACTAGCCAAAGCAAGATTTGTGCTAATGTTGAATTTGAAAAGTTTTCGTTGTAGGTTAAAACAATTATGACCTTTGGTAACTGATTAATGATCACATTTTTAATACGGGGATTCAAAATCATTGGCAATATTCATATATTTTTATCGTGTAGTGTTTAGTATAGGTTATACAATTACGCCCTAAAATAATTTTTAATCAACGTGATTCAGCTTCTATTGTTTAATTAACAGCAAAGTAAAATTATAAACCTTACAATAGAATTTATTTTTAAATTCCAAACAAATAAAACAACGTCAGGGACGAAATCGCGGAGTTTATCCGTAGTTTGGTTAAGTATAGTGATACAAATAAAATAAAATGTGTTTCGCTGGAATTTGGCTTTCTCCAAAAATGCCTAGTGATTTTAAATATATATACTAATTAGTCATGGCGTATTGTAGAAAAAATAACTTATACTTTCATATTGGCATTCGTCCTGCACTTTTTACCCTTTTTTAACTACTTTTAAATCCAATTTAATCCAACTGTTTTAAACAAACAGTAAGAATGGAAAGTTAAATTGAATAATTTGGGTGTAGGAGTTCCGTAAAAATTAAAAAAACACTATTCCGGAGTATGCCTGATTAAAACTGCAAATATTGAATATTATAAATCGGCGGATGAAACATTAAATCAATTAAACTACATCAATTCACCAGTAAAATATGTGATAACCCTACCCTAAATATTAAATCTCGTTTTTCCAGAAGGTAGAGAATACGTAACTCTGGTTGTTTTTAGAAGACGTTGGGATATCCGATAATGTGGCACACCACCAAGCATACGCTTTAACCTACCCATTTTAATTCAAAAATAAAACATTTCATTAAATAAAAACAAGTTTTGAGTCGTTAAAATTAGAGGAAGAAATAATAAGAAACGTGTTACAATTAATTAATACAATTAACGTAAACTAATTTTAATCAAAGGTGTTATATGATTATATTAGGTTTCAATTTAGAAAAAGCCCTAAGGAACATTGAATATAAAAGTCCTAGTTTATAATTTCTGTAATGCTTATTTTAAGAAATAAAATTAAGTTGAGTTGTACTAAAAGTGCGTTGAGCTATTATTTTTATAAGCCATGTTTCCCACAAAAATTTATAAATTTTAATTATAAAAGTATTTAATTTATCTTGATCAATAATAATTTTTTTTGCAGCCCCATGTTTTTATAGTAGATCAACTATAAACTGTTTAAAATAAAGTCCAAAACATTTCCTTAATAAAGTATACTATATACACAATTTATATTTAAATGACTGTTCATAAAATAGGTTTATTATTATGTTAAACTATTAATTGTATGATGGGTACACCAAATCATAATTTTAAGGCAAAACGATTTAACTTTACTAAAACCCTTTATGATTATTAACTAAACAAAAATGGTGTGCCATGAGACGCATTAGCGAGGAACTGACAGTTACATTCACTTGCATTATTAATGAAATCTGTCAATGTGTCACTCGAGGGAGAGGGCTGTGTAATTTGGTCGTAATATCGTGTCACATAAAACAAAATTTGTTGTTTATTTAATTAAAATAATATGACATGTTTTAAAAGATACAATGCTTTATTAAACTATATGAAATACAAAAAATGCTACTTCACAGAATTAATTTTTTGAATTTGGTGTTAAAATGTTTTTTTAATTTTATTTGTGGGTGGTTATTTCTAAGCAATTATTGACATATTAATGATATGTGGCCTATAGGTGGTTATTGACAAATATCTTTTAACCGATAAATATTATTGTGTTTTTAAAGCTCAAGTCCATTTGCCGTTTCAAATATAACTAAAAATGATAACCACTAACGTGGTTGTAGTTTGATTTTGGTAGCTTAAAAAGGATTAGTTGTTAGTTTTAGAAGCAAAGTTAGCCACTGTGGTTTTCTTCAGCTCAATGTCGATATAAATTAACTTTTAAAGGTCAAAAACATTACCTGCGAAGCTTTTGAAATATTTTTGACAGAGTCTAAAAAATTAAAATATTACATATTAATTTAGGTTATGATATTTATAGCTCTTGTGTTTCTGTATTAATGTAGACTGAATTATTTTTAATGGGAGTCTTTTAATGATAAGTATTTCCCGACGTTATAGTAATCCTATATTTTCAATTTGTAGCAGTGAAAATAGGTTTTCAAAATGAAAAACTTGCAAGAAGAAATAGTTTTGCTGAAAAATGTGCAATAAGGTCTTCTGATGCAAACATAAGTTTTTTACTTGTGGTCAAGTGAGCCTTCACCGCCATATTTGAAAATGGTGGATACAATTTATGAATGAACCATAAAGTTAGCCTTTCACCCGATTTTGCTCAAATGTGGAGTAAACATGAAACACTATTATATTTTTGAAATATAATCTTTTACGAGAGAAATAATCAAAAGTAAAAAAATTACCAAATCAGAATCGCTTTAATAAATGGGACACACAAAACCTTTAAGTTGAAGGAATTACTTTTCAGTAGAGGTTATAGTTTCTTAGTACGATTACTATGTATCCTATGTATGTATAGGTCAGCTTGAATTATTTATACAAATAAACCTATAAGGAATTGCAGATGTAAAGTTATGTTAACCGGTTTATTGTAACTATTGTGTAAAAGAGAGTATAACTTCCAATAATTATTAACATGATCATTATTTTTATTTTTTGTTTTATTGAAAATTTTAACTTTTTTGCACCATTATATGAGCAGTTAACTACCACACTCAATAATTATTCTAATTTACTCTAAGAACTCAAAGTGTACATGAATCATCTCTTACTTTCATCGGTCATTTGAGAGATTGATACATTTTGAATCAGTTAAAATATTGTCATCTATATAAATAAAATTAGAGTTTTGTCTGTACATTGCTTTGAATTATGAAATTTGTGCATATTTTCACGTTTTACACCCTAGGGAAGCCAAAACAAATCTTATTTCAATATCTGTCTGTCTGTCTGTCGGTAACGCTCAAGGACGGATTTTTGTTCGCTTTTCACGGGAAAACAGGTATACTCACATTGATGAAACTTTGTTTCTTTGTTCTATATATCCGTAAAAAGGTTTCAGGCCACTTTAAACTGGGATACACCATTTGGAAAAATAATGGTAGCCGCTCAAAAACGTGATTTCTTGCGGTTTTGATCATGTTTGGTTCACTTTTCCCAGGAAAACGGGAGCACCGATTTTGATGCAACTTTTTTATATGTTCTGTATGTGCGTTAGAAGGTTTTAGACTAATTGGATTGTTTGAAATTACCTTAGGACACTGCCCAATGAGGTTTTAAAGGTCCTATGCTATTCTTATGGACAAGGCATTTATTTATATTAAACCAGATGATGACTTAAGAATAGTTATTCTATAAACAGATGTAATGTTGTAGTTCTTATTTAAAACGTTGAGTGAATATTGATAATAAATAACATAACTATACAGAGTGGATATATGATCTAAATCTATATTTTGTCAGTCTCTTTATCACTTTATATAAGAAACGACAATGTCTATGAAGATGAAATTTTGCATGGTGGTTCCCCTTATGCTGCAGATTAACAATAAGAATACGTTTAATAAAGTCCTTTAGGGCTCTTCCCTAGTTTATTTCATGAAAATTTTATGAGTATTAGTATTTACTGGACCTTTGTAGGTTGAATTTCGGTAGGAAGATAAGTAACTCATCAGAACAAAACGTAAGCCTATTCCTGTTACGAAAATGTTTAAGAGTTTCATCCCCGGAATTTTAAAATTCAATATTTTAACAATCTTGCACATACTCTTAGATGGATGGATCTGAAATTTGATAAAAACTTAGCTAGCTCATTTACCCTACTCCAGATACAAATATACTCAAGCACTCTGGCCCAATGGCCTTTAATATAAGCGTGTTAGTCATACCAACTACTCAACCAGTAGAGCTAAAATTTGATACCTTAAAGGAAATAAGAAACAACATCATGGGGAGTCACGGTGTTGTTCTCAGAAGATTTCACACATACCCTTTATCGTGCGTGAGACATGAGTGGATGAGTCTACGCCTCTCTAAAAAGATATTTCATGTAGCCGACCACTGAGCGTCTGAACTTAACAGTAAATATGAAAATTTATTTTGGAGAAGATTAAGGGGTTGAGCAGTTTTATTATGCCCTTTTAAAAGTTGAGATTGGTTATTGTTTTAAAAACAAATAATGTAGTCTCAAAAACATCTATCCTTCAATCTTCACAATCGATGAATAACAGGATTTACTGATTGACAGTTTTTTATCCCGAGGTTCACAAACGGTTTAATCTGGAAAGTGCCTGTCTCTGTGATTGTGACATCCTCACGTCCACCAATGAACAAGCAACAGAGATCAACACAAATGTAGGTCTATTCCAAAGCGAGGAACAAACATATACAATATTTAACTCCGTTCATTTAACCAGAGCCACTGTTTAGAATAGTTTCATAAATATATTGACTTACATTTATTTAAATAAAATCAAGTAGTCACATGTTTTTAAAATGTATGATTTTTCTAAGTTTAAACTGTTTATTTACAATTATAGTGAAAACTGGACCTGGCAAAAATGGTGATTTTAACAGTGGTTTGTCAATGTTGTTCAAGTTTAATGTTTCTTTACATTACTATTAATTTATTGGAATGTAAAGATTAAAAGTATAAAAGTATTTAAAGTTTTTAATTAAACAGGGTTAATATTTTGTTGTACTTCAGTTCTTTTATTTCTAAAAGCGAATCCAAAATGTTACGTGTACCGATTTGGAGTCGCAAAAACCACACGCCGTTCACTACCCGACAGAGTTTCTCGACTTAGCAACAGTACCCGAACTGTCTGCCAGTATAGCCTATTTCGTTGAATTTGATTTAATTGTACATTAAACTTATAACATTTAATTTTAATATTGTAAAATTATGTGGGTTGTTATTTTATTTAGTTAATCTACCATTTATATACAGCCCGTATGAAGGACGGGTACACAACTAGTTAGTTACTGAAGTTTTTAGTTAAGTAATAATGGAGCCATATATTCTAATTGCATAACATTTTAATAATCATGTCTTGTGAGGGATGTCGAATGTTGAATGTCTTACTCTTCAATTGGCTGTGCTTTTAATGACTTTATTCTAGTTATTATAAATTTTCTAGGCCAGTTAAAATTTTAAATTTTCCGGCCGGTACGTGATTGAGTTTCCTTGTTATTTTGCACAATAATACGAACTACTACACACGACATTAAATGGAGAGTTCCTCATATTTTTTAAGTAAACAAATATGTATTAAATATGATAGTTATTTTAAACTTTTTAAATTGATAAATATTAATTGTGTGATTACAAACTGATTTAGTTTCGTAAATAAGAAATATATAATCTTAAATTTTGTAACACTAACATTTTTAACCAGTGCAGTACCAGATTCATTTAAATTGGGAAATAAAAATCTGCATCATTTATATAAAAATGTCTAAATTAAGTTGCGAAAATCAATATATATCTAAAGTTGGTATTGGAACTTCCTGTTTTATTATATCGTAATATCGATCAGAAATAAGCAATTCGCTATCCAATAGTCGAACAAACTGTTGACATAACAGTTTTGGGGTTCTCAGAGCTGTTTGGGTTAGAGTCCACAATCCTGATACGGCCGCCGCAGTATTATTGCTTTTCACTGATGCTTCGTCGTCTCAGATCTATTCCGGAATATTCCATAATAATTGTCAGTCAAAGTCGGATCTTTATTGCTCAGCCAGATGGGCATCAAATTTTATTATAATGGGAATACATCGTATGTTTCAATTTTGTTCAAATAAATGACTCAGGCACATGTAACACTATAATTCTTTAATATTTGTAGTTGGTTTTATTGTAGAAATTAATTAACTAAATATGTAATGAATTGTTAAGTTTTAATAAAGCCTCCAAACGGACTAAGCCTTGGAGGAATTCAAGACTACAAAAAAAGGAAAAAAGGTCAGCTTAGTATCTTATAATAAAACGTGACAATTATTGTTGTATACCTTTTGTAAATTTCCGTATGTATATGATAATTTGTAATTTGTGTAATTTGAGAGATAAATTATTTCTAGATTCTTACGTGATTTCAGTACTAGTGTTAATTATTAAACATTCGTAACGTAAAAAAATTCTCTCCTTATAACCACTGCTAAATTAAAACTGATATTGCTTGTTATAACAGTGTCAAAAATTCAATTTATTGAAATTGGGTGAACATAAATCTAAGAAAGACTACCCGGTATCAAAGATTTTCCTTCTCTGTCCGTTGTTATGAGCTTCCCTTTCTCTTGGTCCCTTCAAGTTTTATAACATCCTAGACCAAGATTTAACAGACCAGTTTTATGCGTTATACGTTCATGGCGTTCATACGTTTTTTCCTAGGGTATTTTATGTGACTGTGCAGAGATGTTTCATTCCTTATCTATGATTTGATCTGCAAAATGTACATAATATGTTTAGTTATGAGTGAAAAGGAGAACGTTACATTGTTATAATTTTTTTATGCAAAAAGGAATTAATAACGGATTTAGATTACCATAAAAATAATACCCCCGTCGCAGCAAACCTGCGGACTCAGCGAATTTCCAATGCATAATATTTGTCTGAATTCCACATAAAGCCGCAAACCAAGTTTCATAAAAATATATTCACATATAAGCGATTTTAATTATTCCCCATAAGAATAACATTGGTAATGAGTATGTAGGTTTGCTGAAACAAGGAACAGAAACAATTGGTTTTTATGCAAATGTAAATAGAATTTAACTAGGCGAAGCCACATACTAAGTTTCATCGATATTCAATCGTAAACAAGCGATATATGACATTCTAGTTATTCTCAATAAGAATAACATGGGGGCTGAGAAAGCAGGTTTGCTGCAACAAGGAACAGAAAAATGGGTTTTTATATAATTATCAATATATCTCAACCAAGTGAAGCTACATACCAAGTTTTATTAATTTACGTTCATAATTAAGGGAGTCAGTACATTTTACTTATTCTCCATAAGAATAACATGGGGGCTGAGTACGCAGGTTTGCTGCTACGGGAATAATCAACAAAAAATCAATTTTTTGTGCAAATATCAATATACCAGTACTACCTGAAGCCACATACCAAGTTTCATCAACATACATTCATAAATAATCGAGATATTAAATTTTATTTATTCTCCATAAGGATAACATTGGACAACGTACTGTGTTTAGCACTTCGAATATCTCTGCAACGGTTGGGCGTAGAATCACAATTTAAACACCAAAATGATTGTTTTGTGGAACTGAACAGATTGGTAAAAGTAAATGTGAAGTTTACATTAAAATAAACTGAGGAAAAGCCAAAAACCTTTTTCCCATAAGATTAACATGGGAGATTTTATGAGCAGGTTTTTTTGGATTTTCTCCGCAACCACTTAACCAAGGTTAATAATTCAAAATACTAAATTATTTGTTTTTTTAATCTCTAGAACATGGTGAAAACCAAAATTAAGTTTTTTAAAAATTTTAGGGTGAAAAATGCAAAAAACTGATTTTTGGAAATTTTAAACCCCCATAAACCCCCCTTCCCATGGTCCGATTTTTCTGGTTTTCGAACTTAAAGTCATGAATGTCATTTTACACATTTGAGCCAAATTTCATCAAAATCGGACGTTTTTTACTCAAGTTATCGTGTTAACGGACACACATATATATATATATATATATATATTTATATATATATACATATATATATAAATTTGAACGAATAGTGTTTTGGCATCTGGGGACCTCAAAATAAAAAGTTATCATGGTCTCGGGCTTAACTCTTACCATGAGACCTACGGTAATAGCTTCTTCCCTATAGGGGAAATTCGCTAAAACGACTTAGTATTCTATGAGACTGTGAATTTTTGTATTGAATTAAAAGTATATATTTCTCTTCGGGTGTGAACTGAATTATTCATTTAGTGGAGTCTCATAATGCTCAATATTTCTGACTCAAATAATAGACAATTAATTTTTAATTGTATGCCTAATTGAATTTTTAATAATATACAAGTTTTAATTTATTGATATTAACCAGCTATGAAAGAAATATATGTATAAAATTAATAATTGATTAACAACTATAAAGGCAAAAACTAAAATAAAACATTTTATGTTGAAGTGGTATTTTGTTACCTATAGAATTTAAAACATTATAAATATTTTAAATTTTAAATATTTATGATAAAACTAGTATCTTTGTGCGAACTAAAAACACACTTGGGTATCAGCCAAGGGAACGCTATGTGATTGATTGAATAAACGACTTGGCTTCCACGATTCTTGCTCCATTTAATATTTGCTCCTTCGCATATCGGTTATACTACATTGACCTAAAAACTTCCTGAAACAGATTGTCGTTTATGATAGATGAACGCTAGACGAAAATATTTATGATAGGATTTACTCATGTTATTAACACGTTTAGATTAGTCAATCACACTTACGGGATAAAATTTAAAAAGCAATTGAAAGCAGAAACATGTATTCAACAGACGTCCGAAGAAGAAAGTTAAATGTGATATTAAAGATCGATAAAGCTGTAAACTATTAAGTTGTGTGAAAGTAATTAATGATGATACTGGATCTTAACTTAACAAAACTAAACTAAAAGACCTGAACTACCAATAAGAACTTTGATGAGGGGCTTCCATTCGGGGACGATTCATAACGTCAAGGTGCATAAAGTAAAGTAGCTATTTTTTACAGTTTTGTTATGTAGCGATTTCAAATCGTAAAGTTTCAAAACGTCCAGTTCATAATTATAAAGTGTTAAATATATAGTGTTTCACAAAGTAAAGTTCCATAACGTAAAGTTATAAATTAATATGGTTTAATTTAAAATGCGTTTCAAAACGTAAAGTTTTATAAGGTAAAGTAGCTATTATAATTTAAATAAAATATGTGAGTGTTTCACAAAGTAAAGTACCATAACGTCCAGTGTTTAAATTTTAGTTCTATTCGGAGATAGAGTTTCATAAGGTAAAGTTTCAAAACATAAAGTTTGTATTTTTAAAAACCACCTGTTTCAAAACGTAAAGTTTCATAACGTCCAGTTAACAAACTCACTCCAGTTCGATCCAATTTCAGTACACGGGAATGTTCCAAAAAGTCGAGTTTTAAAACATTGAATTTAATTTAGTAGACTATTTCATAACGTAAAGTGACACAAGGTAAAGTACAGTCCGCTCCAGACATTGTACTGCGTATTGCCTTCCACAAGTTGCAGGCGGTCCCGAGCACGTGGAGATCTGTCGACAGCGCTCAGCGCCAGCGCGGCGACCGCGGCGTTTGTAGCCCAGTCACAATAAATGTTTTGTGTCTGAACTCTTTTTGGTAAAGCTGATCTTTTCTCAGTTGATAGACCATATTGAAAGACGTGTTTTCTCAAAAGTCCCCTAAAATCCGCATTGTGTTTCCCCTCCTATCCCCCCCTCAAAGCTCGAAATCGTAGACTTTAATGTTATCGAGTATAACTTTTTAACAAAACGTTGTTTAGGATTAACTCTTTTTAGTTCTTTTCGTCGATAAATGTGCTATCATTTTTATACAGATACTGTTTACGATAAATTAACTAAATAAATAAAAAAAAGTTATTTTTGTGGTTTCAAATTTAGCTTTTTGATGTTTATTTTGGTTATACGTATAATAAATGAAAAACACTTCCTCTAAAACCGTTTGCACACACATTTCTGAACACATTTATATATGAATATTAATGTTTTTAAGAAGTGAGGAACATGCGTAACTGTTAACTACGGTATGTTTGGAGCGCGAGGGCGGCATAGCCTGGGCTAGCGCGAAAGATACATTATCTACTTATCTGCTTGTTTTAAATCCCTTATGTTTAATCATTTCTACACTTACAAAATGTAGTGGTGTTTTATAGTTTATTATTGTTATACCGGCCTATAATAATATGATAAAGTAGATTTACTTTATTATTAATGTGTAATGTAATAAAACTCCAAATACGATATGTTCAATGATTTGAATGTGTTATTATTTAATCGATACACTTCAATTTTAAACATTGTATAGTTAATATAAAATTTTTTAATACCAGTTTTACTTGGTGGTATAAATCAGCCCTTGGGCCTTTTCATTATCCACCAACTATTGACCCACCGTGTCCCGGACTGGCTGAACCGGCAGCTGTCGTAAATTATAAGTTTCATATTTGTTTTCTGCAACTCTTATTTAAAAAAGCTTCAAGGAACTCCCATCCACCACAGACATTATGCAGATTGATGGCATAATATGTGAATATATATATATATATATTATATTATTATAATAATATTATAATATTATAATATTATAAATGTATTATAATATGTACATAATATTATATATGTGAAAAATGTCAGTGTTTAATCGAAGTAAGCATAATACAGTTCGGGTAACAATGCTCGGCATCTGGTTACCGTCTGCTCTGGAATGACTTTTCGCCTCTATTTGGCTTGGTACCGTTAGTGTTTCAGTCTACTTTTCTCAACAGAAAGCAAAAATCACTTATTTAATTTATAACTTTTTTTGTTTTTTTTTTAATGTATACTTTTATTAACGAGAAATTTCAGTAGTTTATCGCCTTTCCCAGGTGCCAAGCACCGTGAACAGAGCTTTACTTGACATTCAACGATTGCCAAGTTAAACCCTCTTTCCCTGTAGACTGTAATCGCTACCATTAGTTGCTGGTACTCTTTTGCTTAGTTTCGGCGGAAAACTGTGTTAGCTTTCGACTATATTTGCTGAAGTGTCAAAATTAACGCGGGCCAGCGCCCGAACAGTTTTACCCTAACCCTATCCATTAGTATATTCTGGGATAAGGTTGCATGAGCTAGACGTTTCCTAAGCTCCAGATACATAACGCCAGTTCCAGTATTGTTTAGGCTACCGGTATAATGTTTGTAATAAAGTTTGATCAAGTCTATGTAGTTTATAATACCTAAGAATAAAGTCGGCAGGTGAGAACACCATCCTTTTTTTATAAAACGTCATCACGTCAATGAAGGATGAAATACGTTAGAAAGAATTAAGCCGACAAGTGTCAAGACGTAAAGCTTAATAAAATCCATAATGTCCTAGGTCAATAACTTCCTTTGTTCATGCCCAAACTCAAACTCATTTATTTGTCTAAAAACTGATACAGTACTGAACACGTCAAACTAGTTATATTTACAAATTAATGTTAAATACTATAATTTTGGTGTTTATTCTACGTCCAACCATTGCAGAGATATTCAAAGGGCTAAACTATGGAGAATAAATAAAATGTTATATACAGTATCACTTATTTATGAATTGTTTGTATGAAACTTAGTAAGTGGCTTTATCTATTAGTGATACACATATATGTATATGCATTGGCAATTCGCTGAGTACATAGGTTTACTGCGAAGGGAATATTTTAATTTTGTTTTCGACAATCTCAGCTGTAATATCAATGTATCATAGTGTAATTGTGGCAGTGGCGCGCGCTTGGAACCCGCCTAAAGTTATGTCGTGGCGCCTGAAGAGGTGGGAGAGCTGCGTGCGCATCCTCCACGCCTGAGCCCCAGTGTTGCCTGAAACCGGGTAATTACCCAGTTGTCGGGTATTTTGCGGGGATTAATAAAAAGAACGGGTAAAATCGGGGATTTTGGACTCGAGTTGCGGGGATTTACGCGACAAATCAGGTATTTAAGATTCTCGTATTAATTTGATATAAACAACAGCGGTAAACAATCAAGCAATTTAACACAAATTGGAACATAATCCATATATACTCAACAGTATCTTTGACATAAATGTTGTGTTACATTTTTTGTTGTCAAAGGATATATGTATTTTTTAGTATATTACTTTTTCATCGGTAAATAAACAATTGTAATGTTGTTATTATTGCACTTAAGTTAGATTATGATGTTATGTTAGAAATATTGACCTTAGGCGTTCGCCTATGTAGCCTCTGCTTATATCCGGTCCTTCAATGTGATACAGTGTATTGCTTGTGAATAGTCGGAAAAAGGCGGCCCCCTTAGCCTATAGGCTTAACTATTACTTGGTAAATTGACATGTGTTGCGTACGCTCTATATTACGATCATTGTTCATAGAGCATTAAAGGCTCGTTCTAACGGGAACATTGCTGGACTATAGAGAGGTTAGGGAATGTAGTCTATGGTTATGGGGACATCTCAGATGACCCTAACGAGGTTAATATATCTAAGGAGTCTCGTCTCGTGTAAAAAAGTGTAGCCTACGTGGTGTAGCCATAAGTGCTATATAACATTTCATTTATTCTCCATAACAATAACATTATAAATGAGTACACAGGTTTGCTGCAACAAGGAAGATAAGAAATGTGTTTTTTTGCAATTATCAAAACAACTGAACCAGGTGTGAGCTACATACCAAGTTCTCTTAATGTAGGTTTATAATTAAGGGAGATATACAACTTTACTTATTCTACATTTCAATAACATGGGGACCGAGTATGCAGGTTTGCAGCTACAGGGACTATCAATAAAAAACTTGTTTTTGTGCTAATATCAATATACCACAACTAGTTGAAGCCACATACCAAGTTTCATCAATATACATTCATAAATAATCGAGATATAGAATTTTATTTATTCTCCATAAGGATAACATTGGACAACGTACTGTGTTTAGCACTTTGAATATCTCTGCAACGGTTGGACGTAGAACAATGATTAAAACACCAAAATGTTTGTTTTGTTGAGCTAAACACATTAATAAACAGAAATGTGAAGTTTTTAGTAAAACTATCTGAGAAAAATCTAAAAACCTTTTTCCCATAAGATTAACATGTGACACGTTTTTTTGGATTTTCTCCGCAACCACTTAACCTAGGTTAATGATTAAAAATACTAAATTATTTGTTTTTTAAGCTCTATAAAATGGCTATAACCAAAATTCAGTGTTTTTATCATTTTGGGGTCAAATTTGCAAAAAACCGATTTTTGGAAAATTGTAAACCCCCATAAAACCCCCTTCCCATAGTGCGATCGACCTGGTTTCCGAACTTAAAGTCATAAATGCTACTCTCCACATTTGTGCCAAATTTAATCAAAATCGGGTGTTTCTTTCAAAAGTTATCGTGGTAACGGACACACACATATATATATTATATATTTGTATATATATACATAAATATATATAAATTTGAACGAATAGTGTTTTTGGCATCTGGGGACCTCAAAACAAAAAGTTATCATGGTCTCGGGCTTAAGTCTTACCATGCCACCTACGGTAATAGCTTCTTCCCTATAGGGGAAATTCGCTAAAATACGTAAATTTGTAAGCCTCCTAGAATTGTTTATGTGATGTTACAAAAAAATAAATGTAGAAAAGATAGCACGTGGGTTAGGGGAATGTTTCTTTGTAAAACACATTTTCTAATTTAGAGTTGTTTCATTAGTAATGCCATGGTCTAATTATAATTGTTACAATTCCTACTATAAAACATTACTTCCGTATGATTGGCTAGTAAATATATATGGGACTATCTGAATAGCTACAATGTTAAATGTACTACAACTTGAAAATGCATTAAGCACACTTCAGTGTGCTGCAAAAACTAAACTAACTGTCGTTACAAAGTAGTATATTCGCTCCGACCAAAATATGATAATGATATTTACATCTTGAGTCCAATAATAAGGAAAGTAGTTAGTATAGTTTGTATTATTCAAATATATTTATTTCAGATATTATATAGTAATTAAATTATAAATTTAAGCAACCGTTATGTGCACAACGGGAAGGAGGAAATGCTATATTTACTTAGAAAGCATTTTAATTTTGGTTTGCTTATACATTTGTATATATTACCTAATAATTAAAGCTATTATTAATAGAATCTTATTTATTAATCGTATCAGTAACTATAGAAACTATAAACTGTAACTGTGATCAAGACAATACTGGTACAGTATCCATGTAACTACTTTGTAGAGCTGAAGTTAGCCGCACCTTTTATGCCTTCATAATGTGAGAAACAGCAAGCGTTACATCAATGTATTGTTTGCTGCAGCCAGCCCTACGAAATTCTAAATTCGACTGTACTTGACTTTTTGAAACTTTACGTTATGAAACAGTATATTTTTAAAATGTTTCCAAATATTTTATTATTGAATTCGATTCAACAACGGACTGGAGTGAACTATCTTTGGCGTTTACGGTTATAGCTTTACAATATGAAACTTTACTTTGTGAAACAACCATTTATTACATTTGTTTTAAATCAAAGCTTTACGTTTTGAAACTTTACGTTATTACAACTGCTTTAGATTAAATTCAACAAAATAACACCTTTACTTTATGCCACTTTACTTTGTGCAACACTACATATTTACTAAATTATAATTCTTTCACTTTACGTTATGACACTTTACGTTTTGAAACACTTATAAATTTAATCTGTATTAAATCAGTCACTTTACCTTTTGAAACTTTACGTTTTGACAACAGCTTTTATTTCATTGTATTAAATGACAACTTTACTTTATGAAACTTTACGTTGTGAAATGTTGCTTTTAAAAAAATAGAACTTTACGTTATAAACCTTGACGTTGTGCAACGGACCCTTCCATTCACCTTTCATACGATCAGTCGTCCGCAAGTCGTGGCAAATTGTAACTAACCATGACTGCTGAGTCAGAATAGCATTAACCGTTCAAAGACACATCTTGATCTAATAATTTTCCTGATACTTGAAGGATTAAAACCACATCAATATAACAATCATAACGTTAACAAAAGGTAACATCAAAATATGTTTACTACGGAGTCACACGTTACAGTTAAGTCGTGTAAATTATGGTTGAAGTCTGGGAAGCATTCTCTAGCAATCTTAGTAGTCATTGTTATTATGCTTTACGGAGTTTAATCAGATTAATGGCTCCATGAAACGGTCATAACCCTAACCGTTCAGAAGCACAGAAGTGCCGTGGGGATTTGTGTAGACGTTACTGATAACATAATGAGGTGTGCAATGGCTGTACTCTAATTGGTTAAAAGGTTTTACTGGGACTAGTTTACGGAATGGGTCCAAGTTCATAAAAAGTGACATAAAACTATAAGATACAGCACTTATAACTTTTTACAAATACTCTGTGGATTTTACAAATAATTTTAACGTCAACGGGTGAAATTTTTAATTTAACATGACATTTGTTTAAAGAAATATAACAGCGGACGAACATGTAATAAAACATTTAGTGTCTTCGTGGTGAAATAAGGTGTGATATTTTCCTTAGCTAATCATATAAGGTGGATAAACTCTTTTTAGTTCAATCTTAGATAAATAAAATAATATTTAATGAACACTGGCTTTTGCTATTTAATAAAAAGAGGAGAGAAGTTGCATGATGTGATGAAAACTATTGTGGCGAAAGTAAAAGGTTATCTAATTTTGCTACCCTAGTTGTAAAATTTACCACGGTTGGTTCACATATGGGTCACCGCTGTTTAAATAAAATGTAATTAATCTTACAGGGTTACAGGCAAAGTTTTGAGTTTTCTTAGGGGATGTGATTAACAAGACCTTGAAGGAATCTTTAAAACTATATATATTCCTAAAGGGGCATCCGGGAAATAAAGACAAATCGGAGTAAGATCTAATACAAAGTATTTGAATTGGTTTAGTAAATATTCTTAATAACATAGTTTACAAAAGCTGTGCCGCCTTAACTATTCTTAGGTTATACTTCGTGCAACCATTCCCATATGTGCTTATCAAAATGGCTAGATTATAGAGGTAAGAGTATAGTTTATACATTTGCCTATAACTAAACTACATTTAGTATTCATACGTACCCGTTGACCATATGTTTAGCTCACACCACACTAGTCCCAGTTGGTTAAAGTGTTAAGTATTTATTTAACTCCTACAAAAACATTTTTCAATTTTGTAAAAATATGTTCCTATATAATTGTTAAGATCATAAAACTACTATCTAACTTGAAACGTATTTAAACATATTAAGCCAACATTCAAGGAAATATTTGTATGTTAAGGGTTTATATGTTATGAAAAACAGTGCGAAAGTTGCCAGGGATGAATTCTGGAGAATGGCCAAGATCAATGGACTGGCAGAATGGATTCCATTCCGGCTCATTGTGGCTGAAGATTTTGTTATTCTGGATCAGTGGGCCTAATTATCGTAAGCATATCATTGAGAACATACAATCTAAAAAATTGAGATAAAAGATTATTGTATTACTTGCCATTTTCAATTCATTATAATTCTAATTTTCCAGTTTAGTAGTCAGAAACATTCAAAGTAACTTCTACAAGTAGTGTTTGTATGACTAAACAGTGAATGAGTATAAGGCACTGTATTTTAAAACCTATACACATTATATATAACATTGTGTATTTGTACTATGAATAATATAGATTCGATTACCTTGCTACATTGTAAGACAACTTAATGTTTGAAAATGTAAACGGATCAGTGTAACATTGGTGAAAAGGGAGAGAACACGAACAGGAGCGTTGATGCAGTGAGTGTTAATTATGTTCAGTGATATTTACACGCCACTCGACAGCTTTATAGCCGTAAATTGTGTGACTGCAAATGCGGTGATAAATGTTAAGAGTAGACAATTGTGATGACACCACGAACAAATTTCATATATACAATAATCAGTTTGTGTTCTATGATTATATCTTTGTAATTCTCCAGATAGTCCTATGATATATTGGAAAACCACTATAGTTATAACCAAAATGTGGGTTATCAAGTAAAATTTAATTTAAAAAATATATGATAAAACTGATATTAATCGTGACGATTTATGTTTTATCACGGTAGTAACTTTCATTCCTTGATATAACTTTGGAACGATTTTTAAGTTTAATAAACAAAAGACGCTTGACATAAACCCGTGTAGTTGTATACTCTAGGTGTTGATACAATACAACAAGTTAAAGAAAGTGTGTATGAACGAGGTAAGGTAATCTGAAAGTTCAGGTTAGTATAATCACTTCTAATCAGCATAAACCCCTTCCTTGGAATGATTAACTTCCTAAAACGAGAATCTAACTTTTAGTTTGTTTGAAATATAAACACAATTTTCATACACGGTGTTTATTTTAAGTTTCGTTGTATTTTATTATTTCACGTCTCACCCTGCGTCTCCCAGACAACCTCTTAAGCAACTGTTATATGATATAAATACATTATAAAATACCTTTAGACTTTTAGATAAATTAAATAAGTTGATTAATAAAGAGTAACAACATTTTTTTGTTAACAAGTCTCACATATTTACTTTTTATTTATTATCATGTAATTTTTACTATAACTTATCAATGTATTTATTTGATTTTACTTAAAAAATAACGTTTTGACTAAGATAAAAACAGGAAGTGATAAAATACGTGGTAAAAATCTGTTTAAAACAACGTTAAAGATGTAGTAGATTCTTTACAGTTATGGCAAACATTCGAAACCTAGATAATATCCTTAAAAGACAAGTTTCAAATGTAACATAAGCTATTAATGTGAAATGAATGCCTGGGTCGTATTGTTTGTATGTGAATGAGGTTTACTAAATCATTCAAGGTAATCCAACGTATTTGGAATTTCAAAAATTGGAAGCTTTCTTAACTTTTCTTTGTTTTTGGTTTTACCAACTACGAATATAAAGGTAATATCAAAACTAAATCAATATTACATTCTTAAGGTTCATTTTAGTTTGATTCGGTATACATATATGGTAAATAATGGAAACCATAAAAAATATTTGTTAACAACTTCAGAAAACATTAATGTATATCATATCTTACAAAAGTTGTTAAAATGATGAAGAACAAGTAAATACATATTAAAACTCAGGTTTAGGTTTATTTATAACATTTTAATAGGAATTGTGAAGTAATACATATACTAAAGACATTGTAGACATGTATGTACTTAACACTTTTCGTGCAAGTTGTTTTAATGTATTTTGTGATATACATAAATACTATAAAGACTTACCAGTAGTGGTTTTCCTCAGCTTGATATCTGAAACCAAGCAAATAAATAGCTATTGGATTGTTTAAGGAAGAACAGATTATACGAAATCATAGTTTATTAACTATTTATTAAAAATCAAATGTTTGTGGAATGACGTACAAACAAAATGAAATGTATTTTGTAATATTCAGAAATAAGTACAAAATAAATTTATATTTGAACCGTCAAAGTACAAAGGGTGTCTTGGAAATTAAAAATAATTTAAAGGCTACAAGCATACTTACTATTTATATACATACTTTTTTTCAATGGCTAAATACAAACAAACAAGCCCAAGTTGAGCCAAGTTTGAAATTTGTTTCTTATTTTAGCGAATTTCCCCTATAGGGAAGAAGCTATTACCGTAGGTCTCATGGTAAGACTTAAGCCCGAGACCATGATAAATTTTGTTTTTGAGGTTCCTAGATGCCAAAAACACTATTTGTTTAAATTTATATATATATATATACATAAATATGTATATATATATGTATGTGTCCGTTAACACGATAACTTGAGTAAAAAACATCCGATTTCGATGAAATTTGGCTCAAATGTGTAAAGTGATACTTATGACTTTAATTTCGAAAACCAGAAAAATCGGGCCATGGGAAGGGGGGTTTATGGGGGTCTTTAATTTTCCAAAATTAAGTTTTTTTTGAATTTTTTACCTTAAAATGTTTAAAACACTCAATTTTGGTTCTGAGCATTTAATAAAGCTAAAAAAATAATATTGTATTTTATATTATTAACCTTTTCCAAAGGTTAGTACAATTAATTTACAATATGACATTACGAGATAATCTTAATTGTTTGTGAACTCTTATATAGTCTGAACTTGGTCGCCGACAGAGTATTATGTGTCAACTGGCTGGGAAAAGCAATAATAGAGATAAGGTTAAGTTTTGGATAGTTTCCAAAACAAGTGGGCTGATAGAATATATTTCACCACAGTTGAATCTGGAAAAAGTCAAGTTGTTCTCCTTTTGCAAGTCTAAGATTTTGTGAAGTTAAACTTCATAATGGAAACGGAAAAGATCGGTACTTTGTACATACACTTTATTACGTATTATCATCTTGAAAAGTATTTTTTATTTTGGTTTGAAAGACTGGAGCTTTCACTAAATATATATGTTATATCCTTATTATAAATTTCGTTTTGTTGTTTAAGACTGTTTATATTTAATGTGTATATTTTGTTCTTCTAAATAAACGTTTGTGTCTATTCTGCGATCGTCCAGGAAGCCATTATGATCCAGAGCCTCATATCTCTTGATAATTGTGTCATTATACAAACGTATGTAGGATAAAAATTAAATATAAAATGAAATAATGTTTAAGGATTTTATTGACCATAGTATTTATATATAAATTTAAAAATGTATAACTTTCAGACAACAAAATAAAACATTCGACTTCTACTAAATTTAGTTTTAAAAGTCAGAACGCGAGAAATTTAACTGTTTCTTACTGTTACTTAAAAATCAGTCTTTGCAAGATAAGAAACGCGAAACTTTATTTGTATATTTTTTCAGTAGAAAAACATATATTAAAAACATAAAATATTCAATTAGCAGGAAGGCAATTGTTGTATTGTTGCATTGTTGAATGGGATTATAACATATATAAGAACATAAACTTCCACATACATAAATGAGTATACAAACATTTGAAATTGACTGATAAAGACTCACTTAGTAGAATATATTTAACTATTGGTTGAATCTCGTAGTTTACGTATATTTTCTTAAAGTTTTAATTTAAAAAGTTCATCAATATTTTATTTTAGATTTTTTTTATTTAAATAATTTATGTAATCAACTAAAAGCTGTTTTTAAGCAACTGCCAATGGAGAACCACTGTCACAAAAATGAATAATGAAACATAACGTTTCATACACATTTCATTGCAGGCATTGTTGGCATAATAACTACATTCACAGTCAAAGGTGACTCTACATCACTGTTTGTGAGGTGTTTTACCTGGTAACTTGCTACTGTTTGTGAAGCCCTCGACGTTTGTAACAGGAGGAAAGTACACCTGGGTGTGACTGTGTTTCATCCAAACAAAAGAATATGGTATTACAAAGCATATATTTTTTTGAGTTTATTTATACAAAATATTGTGTAAATGGGAGAGTATTAAACCAAAACAGGATATAAATCGTTATTAAAATTTATGCAAATATTTTAGCTAAAGAGATGTATATCAAAGGGAGGTATTTAACGACTTCCTGGTCTGCCTTAATTTGGTATATTTAATGCTAACTTAGTGTATTGGAACTTATTCTGTTTTATTTTCATCTTTGACGGATGACACTCATATGTTGTTATTTCTTGTACTTAAGTTGTAAGAGGACAACAGTCAACACTCTACAGTGATGTGAGCACCCCGATAATTGTACCAGTAACCTCTAGCACCGATATCAAAAACGGTAACCGACAGGCTTGTAAGGTGTTTTGCATGGCAATCCATGTCACTGTAGTATCTAGCAGCTGTTTACTGATCACAAAGTTACGAATGGCGATTCCTTACCTAAAGTTTTATTATTGATTCAATAATTTGTGGAATCTTGCTATACAAACATTACAAAAGCTTGTCGTATTTAGAAAATATTACACAAATTATTAGGATTTAAATTGATACATTTAAAAATTATTTTAGGTTAAGTAGTTTTGTTTTAAAACTTATTAAATACATCTGAAATTTGTTTTATAAGTTTTTTAAATAAATCTTTATTTAAAATTATTCAAAACAAGTTCTGAGATTTTGTATTAATTTATTTATATCCAGTTTATTACTTATTAATTCAAATAATACGGATCATTAAAATTTTTATTAATGTCATTTTATTAACTTAAAATAAAGGGTTTCATTTTTATGATCAGCTATAATCACAATATTCCTAAAAAATCTTGTATAAAAATAAGGTTCCAAACCATTATTTAGACGTTGATGTATTTCAATCAAAACAAATAGTGCTATAAGTAGTTAGATGTATTAGAAAAGAGAAAAAATCCTCATCGCAGCAAACCTGCATACTCAGCGAATTTCCAATGAATATATAACATTACACATTAAAACACTTAACAGGATGCAAAATAAATATATTCATAAACAAACGATATTTAAAATATTAATTATTCTCCATAATAATAACATTGGGGATGACTACGCAGGTTTGCTGAAACAAGGAACACAAAATAATGGGTTTTTATCAAAATATCAAGAGAACTCATCTTAGTGACGTCACATACTAAGTTTCATCCATAAACATTCATAAATATGCGATATATAACATTTTAACTATTTAAAAATAACTTGGGAGATACCCAGGTTTACTGCTACGGGAATCATAGGCGAATAATTGTTTTTTTATGCAAACAACAATAAACCACAACCAGATGAAGCCATATACCAAATTTCATCAGTTTATGTTCATAAATAAGCGAGATGTACAATTTTTCTTTTTCTCAATAAGAATAGCATTAGACAACGTACTGTGTTTAGCACTTTCAATATATCGGTAACCAATAGACGTGGTGCAATGATAAAGACACCAATTTTTTTAAGGTGAATCCAGTGGTGCCAATTGGATTTCATTAAAATTTTATTTCAATAAAAATAGCATGTAAAAAACCAAAAAACACGTTTTTGGGAAAAAAACCCTCCCAAACCTTCGGACCTTCGGATGGTCCGATCCATTCGGATTTCGAACTCATTCAAATAAATGCTACTTTACACGTCTGCACCAAATTTCATCAAGATCGGACCTTTTTTACGAGAGTTATAGTGCTTACGGACACATAAATAAATATATTAGTGAATATATATTGGGAGCAATAATCGACATATATACCAAATTTTAACGAATGGTTTGTTTGGCATCTGGGAGTCTCACAATGAAAAAATATTATGGTCTCGGGCTTAAATGTTACCATGGTACAAATAATTGGTACAAATAATTAGTAAAACGAAAAAACTAATCAATAATAGTTTAAAAATATTAGGATCATACATTTCAGAGTTTCGAAAGAAATAAAACTTAACTTATTTCTTAACTGTCTTATTTTGTTCGAAAGACCGAAAATGTGTAAACCCAATATCAACAGAAATATAAACAGAGGGGATATTGCGATAGTTTCTAAGTTTCGATTTGACTTGTTTAAAAGGAAAAAATACACATCCGTACGAGTTTCATCGGTTTTTATACGGTTTTTATTAAGCTCCCAAACCAGCCATGCATTCACTTGTGAGTCCTTGTGCGGTGGAATCAGCAACAAGAAATCAAATATTTTGTTATGCGGCTTTCCTTATATTGACTGTCACAAGACCACCACCTAAAAGGTCTTGAGACTCTTACGAATAAGCTTATATTGCTGTTGAGACGGCCTTGGTTAGTCCTTTATACTCAGTCAACACAATTTCACTGAGGAAGGCGAAACGTAAATTAAGTGAATTATTATTCATTTATCATTAATTTATAATACATATTGTTCCAGAATATGTTTTTTCGTAATTATACTTTACATAAAGTACAAAAACAAATGAAAAAACCCGTACTTGAGACATTTAAACATTAACATTTCAACTACAGAAGTTATAAAATGTCCAAGATTACATTCCATCACATTTTAATTAATGTGCTTGAGTGAAAGAAAACAGTATAGTCTACTTTGGACAAAAGTAATCCTTTGTAAAAATATAATGACGTAAAATCTGACATCAAAGAAATATTCGCATTAATGACGTAACGCAGCTCGTTATTGGATCCTTATAATCTAAAATGTAGATCACCAATATAACTAGAACGCATGTTACATCCATCCCTCTTTTAGCGAATTTTCCCTATAGGGAAGAAGCTATTACCGTAGTCGGCATGGTAAGACCTAGGCCCGAGACCATGATAACTTTTCATTTTGAGGTCCCCAGACCCCAAAAACACCATTCTATCGAAACTGTATATATATATATATATATATATATATGACCGTGGGTGGGATAACTCTCGTAAAAAAGGTCCGATTTTGATGAAATTTGGTACGAACGTGTAAAGCAGCATTTATGACTTTAAGTTCGAAAACCAGACAGATCGACCTATCCGAAGGGGTATTTTGGGGGGGTTTTGTACCCCAAAAATGGGTTTTTTGAGTTTTTTACAAATAATTTTTGAAAAAGTGAAATTTTATTTTTTCCATTGGAATCAGCTTAAAAAGACACACAATTTGATGTTTTAATCTTTTCTCTACGTCAATTGGTTACTGAGATACTGAAAGTGCTAAACACAGTACGTTGTCCAATGTTATTCTTATGGAGGATAATAAAAATTGTATATCTCGCTTATTTATCAACTTATCCTGACGAAACTTAGTATATTGCTTTATTTCATTGTGGTCTATTGATATTTGCACAAAAACCCATTTTTTGGCTGATAGTTCCCGTAGCAGCAAACCTGCATACTCAGCCCCATGTTATTCTTATGGAGAATAAGTAACGTGTTATCTCCTTTAATTATGAACATAAATTAATAGAACTTGGTATGTCACTTTACCTAGTTGAGTTATATTGATATTTGTATAAAAACCCATTTTTAGTGTCCCTTATTTCAGCAAACCTGCATACTCAGCCGCCACGTTATTCTTATAGAGAATAATTAAAATGTCATAAATCGTTTATTTATGAATGTATATTGATGAAACTTGGTATGTGGCTTTATATGGTATTAAGATAATATTATATGCATTGGAAATTCGCTGAGTATGCAGGTTTGCTGCTACGGGGGTATTTTATATTACATATAATACCTTTTTAGGTACGTGATGTTAAAACGTGGAACTATTTTGGGAATTTCAATAAATTATATGTTTACACAACACTTGTATTATTTATTCAGAATAGGTGCGAACTCACCACTTATTGACAAAAAACCTGTGTAGGTTTGAAGTATAAAGGAATTAGAGATTAGTCAGAAGTATAAGTTTTGTGATTTTACAAATGGGAGTGATTGAATTAACTAAAGTGATACTTTGGGATAATTTTTGGGATTAAAAGTTTTAAAAATCAGAATATGGCCCTTTATTATTAAATTATATTTCTTAGGATTCATAGGCCTCCTGTTGCTGTCATAGGCCTGCCTAGTCTAGTTTAAACACTATAAGCGATAGTGAGTATGCACATAGCAAGAAATATGCTTATTTATTTGGAAAACCATACTTTCTTTAGTGTTTGACTTATAAATCCATAAAATACGCTATTGTTTATCTCGAGTGAAGCAGATTGTTTCCAGTGCAACTCAATAATGACATTGCCAGTTTACTTGGAAGATTCATTTAGAAGTTGCTTGCAACGCAATTTGCAATTAATCTTACAGCGTTGCTGGTTTTAAATTACTTTACAAAGTTTAACTGGTAAAAAAGTAATGGCTGATAACGTTGTTTTTCAGTCAAATTTTAATGGAATATAAAAATGGTACAGGATCCTCCACATTATACATCATTACAACCAAAATATATATTTTTAATTCAATGTTTGGAAAGTTGTTTTGTAATGAGTTATGAATTTGTTACACCACACACCTACAAAGACGTATCATAACTAAACCAAGGAAATCTTTATAAAAAAAAATAATTTAAATGAAAAATACGTTATACAATCTAATTTGTGTAACAAAGATTAAAAGGTATTCTTCTCATATCGTTTTAATGTGATTAACATCTACACTTGTATAATTACGCTTTAGGGTTGTATACACGCTGATACATTTTTAATAACTTTACTAACATAAACTAAAGTGGTCTAGAATTAATGGCTATTACCATTGCTTTTGAGTCCGTATTTTATTGAGTAATAAATAAATGGAGTATAAATTAAAATTATGACACATCCTACAATCATTATACTTATAGGCAAACACAAAACTTTCATACGTTCTTCTCAGCGTGTGTACATCGTAGGAGAAATTCACGCTTATCGTTAGAAAGGTATTGTCATGTAGATTTGCAGAAACCCCTTATATAGTCCTCAGGGATACGCCCTACAGCCTGTCAAAGTTTAAATGTTAATTTTAAAGAAGAACAGTAATCAGTGCAATTGTATTATTAACAGCTGTTGTTATAATAACAAATGCTAGTACAACAGAGCAGCTGTTTCAGGGATAATGTAAATAAAAATACAACTGACTCCTGGAATGACAACGCCCTAAAAGTATCTGCTTTAATAACAAAAAATTAAACCTGGGGTTTACTAGATTTTAAATCTTTAATGGAAGTCAAATTATCTTTATAACCACCTAAAGAGGTAAATGATAAAACAAATAAAAAGCATGTTTCCATTTAGCTGACACGCAAATAATATGTTGGTATCGTTTAACTGTTTTTTTTTTCTTTAGCTTGTAAACATTAGTTTGTTATCATCAACTCCAAATAGGTGTAGCTATTTTTTTTTCTTCTTGTATAAAGTATCCCAGTATCTGTGTTGGTACCGGTATATGAATAAAAGAGGAAAAAATAAATATCTATGATAATATTATAATAGGTTATTTTTGTGTAGTAGACAGTCTGAAAGAGAGGAAGAGGAAGGGAAAAAGCGAGAATGTTCATGCAGGATATGACAAAACACTCCCGCAAACAGCCATTATTCGTATGTACCGCTCATTTTAGTCGTAGAATTTTTTTGTTTAGTTTGGACTCCCGGGCCATCATACTTTATACATAAATACAAAACAGATATAACATATTATGTCATTGTAAATTATTCATGGAATAATTTATGAAGTTTTCTATCTTGAATAATTACAAAGTAATATATTAGTTAAATTCATTAGTTTGTAATATTTCCTACTTTTTATGACAAAAAAATACGGTGTAAAACATAATTTGTGAAACACAGATTAACAATATCTTTTAATGTAATCATTTGTCTCTATTTATAAGAAAGATGTTGTAAAGTAACGCTAAGTTTATGGTTGTATAAGCTGGTGTACGGTTCTAAAATAACAATATAGCTGTCGCCATGCCTTTGACCAACATTTTAATGTCAAATGCAACCAAAGGATGATATTTTAAACGATTCCCTTCTTTTAAAATCATGTCGCAGTTTTAAATATTCAATAGTTTTTTTCCCAGGAAGATAAATATAAAAATAGAGTATCGAGAGTATTGACATACTTACAACAAACAAAAATACAAAGAGATAAATGCATTAAAGGAGGTTTAGAGACTATTGAGGTTGATTAAACTATATACATTTTGCAGGTTTAAGATAGTTTTACACTCTGCTGCAAATCCATACAACGCAGATCTACTGTGTTAGACATTATATTGCATAATACAGGTTTGCTAATGGAATATGTTCTATCTGTTCAGATTGTGCCAGCTACAACGTCTCTATAACTGGATATACGGCTAGGCCCTTTGCTCTTATTTCACGTTTTTTAAGAGCCTTTGGTTATCCCATTGTGAGTGAAATGTTAATTAACACCGTACCAAATACATGTATTCAAATGTTAATTTTTAGAGAGTTTAATTCATACCTAATTCAATTTCACTTTAATGCATGATTTAAATTGATCAAATTAGGGAGGTGTAATGCCTTTAACTAAGTTTAAATTATTCAATATATTTGGAAAAAATGCCTTGATAATTCTTCTACAAGAATATAGTTTACAAAATATATTAGGTATTTTTCGCTGTTCATTACTACCCCAAGAAAGGGTTGGTTAGTTAATAATTCAGACCGAGCGGCCAGATTGCCTTATCGGAATATCCATCGCTCCATTAGAGGTGCTTGACCTAACTAGCTTGCAAGCGTTTTTACATCCCATATCACGCAAACCACAACATGTTGCATTGAAAAATATATGAATTTTTGTACTTATGATGTGTGATATCTAGTACTTGGCCTAGAACTTAATATTTCACAATAAATTTTTAATATATTTTGTTATAAATTTCGGTTGAATAATAGGCTGTAATAAAAAGTGTATAACCTTCTTAACACTAATAAAAATTTGTAGTATTATTAAATTTGTATTTTAACAAAGTAAAATAAGATATCAACAGTTTTGTGACTTATGATGCGAAGAACACTGGAATAATTAAACTAGCAAAATATATTAATTTAATTGGGTAATGTTGAAGTAAACTCCATAAACAATATAAAATATAAATCAATAATGAAATAAACTATGATAAAACCTTTATAAACTGTATGAAAACTATTAATTGTCACATGCGACAAAAAATAATGAGAGGTAAAAACATTATGTAATGTTTGAGCATTTTGTGATTGTTTTTAAATACTTCACTTCATCCCAAAATAATTCCAGGACAAAAGTTGTTTAATTTTTACATAAGTAATACATGATCATTTTGGATAAAATTACACTTTATAATTCAAGCAATAAGTTATGATGCAACGGAAATGTTTTTGTCGTGGATAACAAGTTGCACCTCGGGGATCCTGTTGGAGCGCCCTCAACAAACAGTATTCATTATTTTATAATGTGTAATTGTTGTTGTACTGCTTTGTGTAGTTTTTGCTCAATTTTAAAAATTATAATCTAAAAAAAATTGTTATACAGGAACTCTGAACTGTTTTTGCAAGTGCATGAAAACTTAATATTTTGAAATAAACTGGAGTTAGTAATTATTGATAAAGAAAAACCTACAGGAAACACATTATCAAACAAGTCCACAATGATTGTAAAGGGAGCATTTTCACTTGAGAGGAACAGTCCTATCAATCATCCACTACAGCAGAATTTCCCGGCTCATCTAAAGATTTCATGTGACCACCTGGTGTGCAGCTGTTACTACATAAACCCCATCAGCATTATTCTCTCAGTACTAGCATAGATTCCATAATCTATAGTACTAGTAGCAAATAATGAATTTAACTCTAAGGATAAACGCCTTGGCTGTTCGTGTTTTTATCCATCTTCACTCAGAATAGAAAAATGTTTTCGTCCCACTGCTTCGAAAACAGCTGTTTTCAACATATGTTTTGAGATGCCAAACTTGTTCTAGCATAAAAAGGTGTTTTTCGTCCTAGGACTAAAAACACCATTGGATGACACTTTTTGGTATTAGCTGTTACAATAAATTGAACGAATTATTCAACTTGTAAACAATGACAACTTGTAAAAAATGACAACATGTGTAACAAATATTTGTTTAGGGTATCAATATGATAAATAAGGGGGCAAACCTTTAATGGTAAAAATTAAAAAAACTTTTTTAAGAAATGTTTATATTAATAAAGTTTTCAGTTTGATAGAAAATATAGTTCATCACTGTGACCAAAAGTGGCTTTTCGATCCTCGTTCATTTCCCAACCTTTGCTCGGCCGTCAAACTTGACCTCGGATCAAAAATTGCAACTTTTGGTCCTAGTGATGAAATGCTATTAATCTGGAATATTGCTCTGCAGGACAACTTACGCAGGAAGTATTTGTATCATCAAGGTCAAGATGGACACGTTTAGATAAGTGGGAGCCTTCCAAGACCATAACGAAAACTCCGATATTCCGTTAATCATTAATAAACGAAATATCTTTGCTGTCATACAGTTTTATTTGGGTATTATTTGTTTCCCCCGTTATTCAACATAATAAGCAAAAAGCAAAATTATACTCGATCTTAGACTGCTATTATCCGATGTCCCGTAACATTGATTCGTTTTAAAAATATCTGTGGAAGGGAGCAGTCACCCAGTCATAAGTAAGGGTGAAGTAGCGTTAGTTTAAAATGTTTGTAGATATATATTATTAATTTTTCTTTAGAAAAATACTATTTTATTATGTTGAACTGTTAATTTGTGTGGCTAGGTATTGGTTTTGTTTTCATATGATGTGCAAAAGTACTTCGTTCTGTAAGTTCTGCTAAAATATGATTGAAGAAATGAGTGGGCAATATACTTTACGACAGGTCATGTTAATATTATTTACATAAAATGTAACATCCATTTCACAACAAGATTTGTTTAAATTGCTTGGTAATTCAAAATTATCACTTAGTTAAAGGTCTGGACTTTTTTTAACAACCCTATTATTTGGAGCTACATATAGTTGGGTTTTCAGGAATGTTGGGATGTGTACTACTCATTTTCTCCCACAACTAACTGATATGAATATATGTATTATGTTTTGTAATTAAAAATTTATAAGGTAGTGAGTCGCTGGCCTAGTGGTCAAGGGTTGGACTCCAGATCCATGGCAGCGGCCCTGTCGTTGGTTCGAATCCCAACCATGGCATGTAACATTTATCAGTACTGTTCAATACGTAGTGAAACTGCCCACTTCATGCTTTGCTGGTAGTGTTATACGCTCAGATATATAGTCTATGTGGAAGGGCAGAGTAATTAAAAAAGAGGGTGCCAACCTCTTTAAAATACAATAAAATAAAAGTAATTATTAAGTAATATTGATAAGTACACGTAAAATACATAACAAAATAATGTTTATTAAATTGGTTTTCCATTGAACATAAAAAATTGCATGTTCAATAAAACAAGCGTCCAAATTCCAGTTATTTTAACCACATTTGTATGTGTAAATTAAACTGAAAGTTTATACGTATTTGTTTTTATATTTATTTTAACTATAATATGTTAGAGAAATAACTGCATAATTAATAGTTCAATAACATTAGTTTAGGGGAAAATAATGATTCCTAAGGTTCACCCTAGAGATAACAATTATATCTGCGGAGGTACTGTTCTTAGTATTTTGTTTATGTAACGTAAGCTAAGTATATTTTGTGACAATTGAAAACACATTTGGGTGTCAGCCAGAGTAGCGTTATGTGATTGATCAAAGAAACGACTTGGCTCAGAAGTTTCTTCTTCCATATAATGTTTCTTTATTTGCACACTTGATATAATACTTTTACCTAAATTCTTACCTTATGAGACTAATCATTTTATGATGACTAATCAATTATTTTTTTCCTTATCTTTGACATACGAATCTAATTACTGCCTGGCAGGCTAGATTATTGGCAATATTTCCAATCATTGAGCAGATGTCCTAGTTATGACAGTGCTTTGTATAACAGTTTTAATTTTATATATAAGGGACTATTTGTACCTAAATTAATACTATTTTTATATTTACTGCAAAATATGATATGTTATTATCATCAGGATAAAGTCAAGATGTAAGAATGTGATTGATATGTACTTTTAGTATTTGCATATATAATTTATTTACATGTCTTTGTTATATATTTCGATAGGTCCAGGAACATACACCGTATCACTCTCATCGAACTTGATGCTTTTCGATCTTCTAACAGATTCACGTCTAGTTTTTTGGGAGTGCGCGTGCCCGTAGTAAAATTTATCGAGGGGCTAATGTAAGGGCTAAGCCCTTTACGGAGTCCATTAATCGTTTACTGAATAGAGTTAAAAATCATTACACACACATACAAATTAAAAATTGTATAGTAAAACAAATTCATACTTCCCACCTTTAATCCCTCTTATAAATTAATTTATATTTACTATTTTTAGAGCATAAACTATGGTAACTTATCTAAAAAGCTAATAGTAAGTTACTTTTTGAGATATTTTCACCCAAATCCTTTGTTGAAGGCCTTACACAAGGAATATTCAATAAAATGAAACTAGGGATGCAAGTTTCTACAACCAAACAGACATCACCTCGACAATCACGTATTTAGAGCATTAAAACTACGTACGTAAGGAGCATTAAAATGGTTACCTACACCAAACATTAAAATTTGCCAGTTTTATCGAAAACAAAACTATATGCATACACTTTGTATATGGAGAGAGCGTAATAGCACGGCAAAATTCCTGAGTAGAGGGTAGTTATCAAATTGTTCGGTATTATACTATCACGAATGTGTTGTTTAATAGTTCTTCATAGGGTTAAAAATGTAACACATATACATTTAGAAAATATATTTAAAGTTTTTACATTTAGATAAACAAAACTAATGTACTTTTAGAGTTGAACCTGCATAGTGTAATTACTAATGTTAAGAATAAAACACAGTTTAATCGGATATAACACCACAAATTTATAATGAACAAAATTCAATTTTATAATTTCTTCGTGGTAGGTATAATAACGTTTTACGTTAGATTAACGGTGAAAGTATTCGGAAATGTAATTGATTGTAAGTGACTAGAATTTGTAGGATTTAACAGTAATTTACTTTCATTGCCATAATTGGAATTATAATGAAACTATTAAAGATAATTTTGATGAAGAATCAAACTGATACAAAACATAATTAAAACCTTGATTTATCAGGAGATAGATCAAAGATCATGGATATAGATTAGTTTTTTATTAGATAAGTGGATGAACAACAAGATTGTAGAAGGAATTTAAAGCAAGATTCCTCCTAAAAGGTCACCAGTGAAATGCAGACATACCGAGTAAGACTTAATACCAAGTCTTTTATATGTCGGCTAGAAAGATCTCGACAAAACAAAATATATTATTCATTCACTTTAACTCATATGCCATACGACATTTTCAAATAAGTGTATTTAAATTTAATTAATGTAAAGGGAAATATGTCATGGGTAAGTCAATAAATTTCGATTAATATAGTCTACCTTTTACACGGTTTTTGCGTACACTAAGGACTGTATTGTAAACTTATCCATATGAAAAGCTTATTCAAGATGATCTAATAGATTTAGGTATAAATATAATTTTTAATCCTGGAAAACTATTAACACTTTTGTAGGGTTGTAGTCAAAATAGTTTCCAAGATTGTGAAAAATACATCCTAGCTTAAAATTTATAATCCCATTCAGAAAGTGTACCCGGGATGTTTTGTATGTTATGGTTTTATATGTGATGAAAAACAGGGTGAAAAAGTTGCCCGAGATGAGATTTGGTGAGCTGCCAACATCAATGGACTGGGAGAATTGATTCCGTTCCGTCTCTCTGACTGAAGATTTTGTTATTCTAGATCACTGGAGCTATGTAGCTAGCAAAAGTTAAGGAAGAAATTTTCCTACCAGTACTGATGATCCAGAAATAAATATAGTGCCGCGACGACAAAATTAAACATATGTATATATTTATTTAATCAGTCTTAAATACATTTAATATGATGTCTGAATAGAGATAAAAGAATAATTATTTATAAAGGTCATATATTATTACATATTAGTAGTAACAATCCTAGTTAGTTGTTACATCTCAATATTCGGACTCAAAACAGTTATGTTTTATAGTTTATAGAAACTGGGTTTTATTTCTGTATAACTAAATATTTCTAAACATTTGTTAAAAATGTGTGTTGTTTCAAGTGTAATAAAAAACGTTTTGCAATGCTAAGAATATATTTATTATTTAAAGATTCGGTATTGACAAGTAAACACAACCTTGTTGAGCAGTTCACTCTAATTATTTCGGTTATATCCTTCTAACATGAGGAATAAGAATGTTATTTCCGGTCAACTCACCGATTTTCGGTGAAAATGCAAAGCGAAAAGGTAAGTCAGTTAGTAAATCTATCTCTAGTAAATCGACCAATAAATTTTGTTAAAATACTTACAAGAATCGTCTGTGATTTGAGTAATGAATTGACAAGTTAATTAAAAAAATCTATATTGTCGCCTCCTAATCAATGTGAAAATGGATAAATGATTTGAATCCAAGACCCCTGAAAAAAAGAATACCTGATGTTGTGAGGTATTTTTTTAAGATTCAGGCCAAATATCAGCGTCCTCCACCATGTTTATTTTGTGGATGCGTAAACCTTAAATTAACATGAAAAATCCTATAACTCATGATTTAATGACAACTTTAATATACTTAGTGAAATTATTTTCCAGTAATCCGTTAAAATAAACAGAATGTTTTGAAACAACAAAACAAAATTATCATTTAGCTGCAGTTCAGTATTTAGACCTGACGGTTCGTTAACAAATATAACATAAATCTATTACATTTACCTTTTACTTATAATTGATGTTTTTCTGAGAGAACGTGCAAAATAAATGTTTTTCTGAAATAACGCACAACACATTTTACACATTTTCGCAGTGTTGATAGAATGTATTTTGTTTTTTCAGATATGTTTTTTTATATATATATTTATTTTCGAAAATGCTAGTGTTGCTTACAACAATATTTGTTTAAGTTCCCGAAACTCTAGATAACCAATATTTATATTATGTTTTTTATAATAGGTAGAATAACAATTTACAACCCGTTGTTTATAATAGGTTGACGGTGGATTGTTAAGTTTTACTTAATGAATATTATAAAATTGCCTCTGCACGAAACAAATGGAAAATAAAAGTGAAAATGGTGGCTTAATACATAATTTCCAGAGGGTAAAACATATGTTTTTAATTTGATAAAGAACAAGTTGATATGGTACAATAGTCCATATAAATATAAGCTGTATGTTTTACAGTAACAGTAATTTAATTTTGGCGAGTGGTATGTTACTTCAAAGTGAGATGGAGTTTATTGAATTAGGAACCCTGCTGTGAACAGAAAACAATACGGAACTCGTAAATTCTGTTTCAGTGAACCGCTTCCAATTCTCTCGGTTCACGGCTTCTAATCTGAGAGACTAATTTTCAGCAACAAACTGTATTATTATTATCATACTGTAATAATACTAAAATTAAAAATGTTTGTTAAGTTATAACACATTTTTATATTTAAATTAAATAACGATTATTTAAATACTTGCATGGTTATGTAATATAAATTATATTCGTCAAAAACACCCAGATTTACCGTTTAGCTCAGAACATTTGTATTTTCAACTTCTTTAAGTATTTAAATCGATAAAGACGTTTTAAGCAAATACAGAATAATACTGAATTCATAACATGGACTGAAAGTCGTGATATAAACTCAAATATTTATAATTGGCTTTGAACGAATTAAAAATTTAACATACTTAATAGCTCTTGTATATATAATATGATAGGTGTTACATGGTGTAGCTTTTTTGAACACATAAAAACAAATTTTTAACCTAATTTACAAACTTTTACTGATACAGCGAATTGATTACATACTTGTAGAACCTTTATCATTCCATTAGTGCAAAATGTATGTAACAAGCAAATAACTAAATTTATTTTCAGACTTGTACAGGAAAAATAAGTTAAAAAAATAAGGATATAAGTGTGTATGAACGTTTATTTATTTTACACTGAGAATATTCTTTTAACTCTAGCTGTTCACTGAGGTATTGATTTAATTACATTTGTTTTCGTAAATCAATACCAATATCCAGTGTGCCATATTACAGTAGTTCTCATGTTAGTCTGATACTAACTAACCTTTATCACTCATTTACATTGCAAATAATATAAATTTACAAACGAATATTTTGAACTAAACTAAATTTTATATATGATTTATTTAAAATAAAGTTATTGTTTGAATTATTGTACTTTAAAATTAATTGTAAGCGAACTAAAATTTGCCAGCAGGAAAATATATTATGTGTTAAAAGCAAAAGTTACCATCAAGTGACCAAGCCAAGTTGCCATTGATTCGAAGCCTGAAATGCAGCCACGGAAAAAAACAGATTAAACTGCTGTGTTTTACTTTTTTAAAGCCGATTGTAAAAAACAAACTGCAAATGTCGAGTAATCTGCTTTTAGGAGTTCACATAGCTGGGCCATAATTTCGTTGAATTTATTACTTGCTAAACAATACAAGCACTGTGTTTTTACATGCGTAATAAAAGTAGCATACAAATAACATTTTTAGTACGTTGTGTAAGGAATAGGTTAAAGTTGTATTAGAGGATAATCAATTTTCGTGGCTCAGACATTATTGTTGTTTGGTTACCTAAGTTGCTCAAATTCGTTTTAGTTTTAACAGATCATAAAATACACTATATTATATATGCACATATCGCTTTAAACATCAAATGAAAGGATATCAGGCATGATTATAAAACATAAGAATCTTAGGATATTGCGGTATTTTAAGTATTAAAGTAATGTTTTATTAGCTAATTTTTTTTACAGCTATACAAGGTTTTTCGTTGAATTATATAAAACGTAAAAAATCCTAATTGGGAATAGTAAGTCAAATTACATCGCTGTACTTGTTTAATCCACAAACAGATTAATTAAAAAGTATTATCATAACCTAGGTTTTGGAGGAACTACTGTCATTGCACAATGATATGATATCATGATAACATGAATATTTCATCCACAATGGTTAAACAAAAGCAAAATACCGTAAGTTAGTGGGAAGATTTAGTGTCACTCCCGACCACTTTATGTGCCCATCTATCATAAATACAACGACTAAATGTTGGTGGCCCAGTTACGCATCTTGTTCGTCTGTAAATTTTACTTAATTTTCTATCTGAGTCTCGACACGGTTTAACCACCGACGGGCTAAATCTATTGACTTGATTTTATGTTTTTATGATCTGACAATGTATTCATACTCTCATAACTGAAATTTAAAAAAATAACTTAACGAATATAAACGATGAGATTAATAGTATCAGATGGTTTACTTCTTCAAAAATACAGATGAATCAGTATTTTTAAACAAAAACTAAATCAACTTAATATTGTTCTCAAAATAACCAAATAATACAGTATGGTATCCGAGTAAGTAACACTGTATATTTGTATTATGTTTTCGATGTTATTGGATGCATACAATGTATATTTATACTAATTAGCAATGTGATATTAAACTTTATAAACTAAAAGGTTCATATTTCATATGTAAAATTGTATTATACTAATTGTTTATGCTTAACGTCACAATAATCATGAAATCGTTTATTCACTTATTAGCTTAAGTAATTGAATTATATCCTTTATAAAACTGTTGTTTATATAAATGACGAATTAAGAATCAGGATTTCTTTATTGTCACTTACTAAACACAGTTGAAAGATAAATCATAATAAAAATAACAACAAATAATTAAAACGTCAGTAATAAATAACATTAACCTACTTATCTACTTCTTATTTTTGTCAGAAATATACTCATCTATACCATAATATTCCTTTGAAATTAAAAAAAAGCTTTCTAATCTTGTATTTCCAAACTTCCCCCCTTTAAATTCTGATTTCATTTGTGTAGGTAAAGTATTAAAACTTTTTAATGCAGGGAAATACATAGATATATTTTGAATAAAATTTTCTGCTGTGGTTAGAAATGAGTATTGTTTTTGCACGAAAAGATAAATTTTGGGATACAAAAAAAGAGAATGGGGTTAGTAAGAAAAATTTAAATTCAAAAATATAATAATACTTTAATACTTTTACATTTAAATCAAATCTAATATACAGTGTGGTTTTAAATTCATTATACTGCATTTAGAATTGTTACATTTTGTTACTTTAAGTTTTAAAACTTCCATTTCATTGTTTTTGCTCTAGGTTAAATCTATTACGTAGGAAACATGAGTTACCAATTTACATTTAACTTTTTATATGAACCGCTTCGGTTTAATTTTATAGAGTATTGTGGTCCTCATTAGTTTATACTCGTATCCAACGTTCTAACATATTTACTGCTAACAAGTTTATTTTTTAAAGCAAATCAGTTGATTGTTAAAGTTAAAAATAATTTTACTAACCTTCTTCATAATTTAGTTACAGAATTTATAAAAAATATCGATGATGTACTCAGTTGCCATTTCCCTGGATCAAGAGCGTTCTGGCTGACGAATGTTACTGATCGAAAGGAAACATTTTGCTGAACGTCTGAAATCACTAATGATCTTGTCGACACGACCATCTCAACAGCGGGGAAATGAGAGCAATAAACTACAAACTTTGCCCGAGCTCCCGAACAGATTTCATCGTTGGATTAACGACATTTCTCCACCAGATAATTAATTTTATTCCCAGTCATTGCGCTAACTAAAATCAATTACTGTAACGGTTTTGAAAGTGATTCTTTCTAAAGTATTTTTAATGAGTTATCATCTCAAAAAAAATCCTCTTAGTGAAGTTAAAATGTATTTAAACTATATATTATGTTATTATTTAAGGAATAAAATGTTTTTAAACGATTTTAAATTTTAAACTGTATATAACTCATAATTACAATATTTTGGATTAATTTATTAATTATATATGCTTGTCAAGATCAGAGAGAACTGAATATAGAGACTGAAACTAAACAAATATTTCACCTATTTAAATAAATGTAAACCATTCTGGTAAAAAAAGTATTTTTTTTACTACATAAATCAAGTATAGTTTGTAAAAGAAAAAGTATAACTTAGGTTTTGTTAGTAGAAAGGGTTATATATGATCATCTAGCTTTGGTGGAAAATTAATCCGATGACAGAAAGCTGTCCCTGTGAGCTTTTGAATGACTTGTCCAATATTTTGTAGTTGTTGCTTTAAGTTTATGTAAATTAAAAACGAGGCGAATGTTATCAATAGAATAAATCTTATAGTTACGTTAACAACTTTTAGAAATTACAAATTAAGAGAGGGATAAAAAATGTGTGAAATAATTTGTTCTAAAAACAATAAATTCTTTTGTAAACGTTTAGTTTGAGTACATTTTATTAAATCCATGGAATGAAAACTATTGTTTGTTCCGCTTTGTTATGAATGTTTGTACACATCTGTTATAGTGCCTATACATTACACGCAATACAGGACAAGCTTCAAATGCCACTTCATTGTTTTTTCTACATTTGTTTTTAAATCGACTATGAGCAACTGCCAATTCTGGTTAGTTAGTGAGCACTTAGTAAATCTACAATGATAAAAAAAAGTAATAAAATTGTCTTTGGGGACAGGGCGTTTCGTTTACAATATAAAAATTGTCAGGTCCCAAATGTTTAGGTTAATACATGTCTACCCGTAAATAAATAAACATAAATCTTTAGTAAAAAAATGCTTAAAGCTTATTTTACACGTTGACTACAAAATAAGCTAATAACATATTTTTAATTTACAAATATATGATAATAATGAGGGATCATTATTATTTTGTAAAAAGACAACTGATTATTTATTTAGCTTTAACGATTTGTGTGGGTAACATTGCCATTTGGGACCTGGCGGCCTTATTATTTGGTGTTTTACTTTGTAAACGTTAGGCCTTGTCCCCAAATAAAATTATATTACTGATTTGACATTAATTTTAATTTTACTTCAAACATCGGTAAAAAGAGTCCTTCAAGTAAAGAGGAAGTATTTATTTTTTAGTCCGAATATTATTCCCACATCTTAGATCAGCCGATGCGATGTTGGAATGCATTTTTTATATGGTAACGTGACTGTCCGACCAATTATTTTCATTTATCATTTTAATGTAGGTATTCAGAAACGTTAATTATCCAGAAAGTCCTAATTTCTTAGAGACAAAAATATTATAACTGGATTACGGAATTGGTTTAAGCGCGAAAAAATATTCTGAAGTTAATAGAAACAACAATAATTTAAATTTATCATAAACGATTAACTCTTTCCATTTAAGGTTACCTAAGATGGTGACCAAATTTTACTTTATTATAAATGAAGTACGTACCACTCCAAAATGATTATAACACATTTTGTAGGTATAACAGACGCCTTTGATATGAAATAATAATCATACAAACAATAATCGATTGCTGTTTATATTCATTTAATATATAATATCGAAAATAAAAAGGGTTCAGCCAATTAAAACACCCAATAAAATATGGTTTTTAGGTGTTAATATTGTCAAAAGAAATAATACAATAGACTGTAACATTTTATGAAATTTTGATATAGAGACGTTTGTCTGTAATGGTATGGTTATACCCTATACCAAATGTGCTCGTATTGTTTTAAAGCAGTCATGCAGTTGACACTGATCATACACCCGGAGGCCATGGCCAGTCAAGGTGTCGTATGTTATTTCAGTGACACGGTCTTGGCTCACCTCCCACCAGCAAGTTTCATCACGGCTGAATTAGAAATGACAAATGTGGCGCAGTAGGTACTGAAGTGGCTTTAACATATATTTAACGGGTTGGAAGGTAAATATGTTTTAAATTGTACCATTGTGCTACGGAATAAGAACTAGAATTCCTATGATATCCCTTTATTTTTTAAAGTGTATTTATTGCGTAATGCCTCGAACAAACAAGAGTAGTGAGATTCCTTGTTTAATATAACAAAACAAAATTTTTCTAAATACGTTTTAACATACAAGCTATTTAACAAAAGTCCATTTTAAGCCTTTGGTACATATAAATAAAAATATATGTCACTATGAGCAATATTCTGCAGGAGCAATTGCATTGTTGTGATCTTAAGTTTGTTGTTTTTTAATTATGCTTCTAACTAAAAATTTATTGAATATTTTTATAAATACGTTTTTATTTTTATACTCATACGACTTTTAACTTACCATACTTACTAAAATCGTAATAACGTATGTTATATATTCATGTAACTTACCTTTCTGCTTTATATGACCATCCTGAAACAATGGATATAAATATTAAATTTCAGAATATATTTATTTCAAATAAATTGTTAAGGACTGAGGAAAAAAGAGCTAGAATAAAATACAAGAGAAAGTTATAAGTAAAGGAAGAACCCACATTCCTCGAAGGATATTTATAAATTCATCGCCAACTGGAAATACTCCTGGGAAACAGCCAATATATGATTGATCGAAGAAAAGATTTTGCTTACCTAGAATATATATTTTTATTTTGCATGTTCTTCTTTATCACTTCAATTATGTACTCTAATTGAAAATGTTTAATATTCTTTCTTTTTTTATTTTAAACAGGTCAGACTTATTTTTAATTGGTTACCCTCCATATAAATACAAAATATCCACTATTAATAGTTCAACACACTTAAAACTTCCATGTGATATAAATATAGTTCAGTATCTGCTCTGGCTGGTCACTATATTCGGAAGATAGTCATTCAAATTTTAGAACCACCATGTCTAAATTTCTATATAACCCTGTTTTCCATGAATAAATACATAAGGTAAAGGAAATATTTTACTTTAGATTATTTATCAAACACGCTAAAATAAATGTAAATAACCTTTTTTGACACCCTGTTTACTAATTAATAATAGTGTATTACTAATAGAATTGGGATTTTTTTTTATTTATTGCTTTATTACCGCTTACAGTTAGTAGAAATAACCTGCTAGTAAAGAATTATACACGGAACCTTGTAAGTTGAGGTTAAAAGGAATACAACAATAATTTGTATAAGACTCAGTAAGACTCAATTCTAGCAGTATGTGTATGGAATATTGTAGTGAATAGCAAATTCTTACGATTAAAAGTCAACAAAACTAAAACATAAAGTATTGTAAAACAAATATAAATTTAAGATTTATAAAATAATATATGTTGGAATAAGAATTCAAGTGGAGAAGAAATACAATAACCAAGTTTCGTTTCCAGAGATGATGTTTGGGTGGATGCCAATAACGCTGGACCGACATTAGGATAGCTAAATAAATCACTGCTCAAATTTTCAAAGTACCAGTTTTATGGTAAACTAACAATGTACTAAAACCTTATTTATGATTATGTGGATAAATTGTCAATCGCACATGTGATTGTTTTCATTAAAATGTCTATTCTTGTTATTCAGTAACAGTTTAATGGGTTTGAATACGTATAAGCAACAGGTTTTTAATTAAAGGTCATAATTGCTTAAAGTAAGGGCTAGATAGGACCACTCCTAACAACCCACAATAACTTTGTTTAACTCCCACGTAGGACAGGTTGTGGGTAGATTTTATTGTTAAAGAGTTCCCCTCTGTTAAATTGAGAAAGTATGTAACACGGCCAAAACAATAGTATAACGGTTCCATGATTACGAGTCCCATTTGGTTTTCACACCCCATTTTCACGAAGAGCTTCATGCCACATTCTAAGGTAACAATCATCTGAAATATATCTAATGTTAAAGACTATTTTTGTTGTAACATTTTCATTAATCTTAATCTAAACAAAAACGGTTGTCGTAACATCCAGTTTCAAAACTTAAGTTTATATTTGAAAGGAAATTAGATACATGGTTGTTTCACAAAGTAATGCTGTATATCGTAAAGTTATAATTTATTATATAGTGCTTGTCAAAACGTAAGGTTGAATAATGTAACGTAGCTATGTTAATCAAAACTTAATATTTAAGTTGTTCACAACGTAAAGCTTTATAATGTAGGCCAATGGTATTTATTGTTTAGTTCTCTTACGAGGCTGTGTTTCATAAGGTAAAGTTTAAAAACATTAAGTTTGCAGTTAAAAATAAACTCGTTTCAAAACGTAAAGTTTTATATCGTCCAGTTATAGAACTCACTCCAGTTTGACCCAAATTTTGCCTGTGCTGGAGTGGAGTGAACCATATTTGGCATTTACGGGTATAGCTTGACGTTATGAAACTTTTCTTTGTGAATCACCAATATATTTAATTTCCATTTAAATCTAAGCTTTACCTTTTGAAACTGGACTTTATGACACCTGTTTTGGTTTAAATTAAACAACATTCAAACCTTACTTTATTGCCCTTTACTTTCAGAACTGTTATATTAATTTAAAAATAGCTTTAAGTTATGAAAATTTACTTTGTGCAACATATTTATAACATTATGACCAGGAACTGGTCATTATAAAACAGATTGTTTTTAAACTTCAAAATTTATGTTTTGGAACCTAACTTTTTAGAAACACTGCCTCCAAATAGAATTAAAACAAAATACTGAACCTTTTGAAACTTTACGTTGTGAAAAAGTTCCACGTGTAATTTTAATTAAAATAGCTACTTTAACTTATGAAACTTTACGTTGTGAATTGCTGCCTTGTTTTTAATATAACTTCACGTCATGAGCCTATACGTTATGCAACGGACCCAACAGATTGTACCTTGTGTTAAATCATGTTAAATTCATTAATATAACAAATAAAAAACTAGTAAAATAATAACATTTAAAACTGAAGGTAACTAAAAATATTTTACAAATCCAAACAATATAAAGCCTAGAAAAAGATCTCTTCTCAGTCACATGAGAGTTAGTTCCTATTGTTAAATAATTACAAATCTCATTAGTTTTCACATATAGCACACTCTCATTATACGAGATGACAGAATCTTTTTACATTCTTTTCTAAAACAAAGCAAAAGTGATTTTGCCACTAAATTCAATAACCTGCTTTCTTGGAACAATATTGAAGAAGCACTCAAATTACAACAGTCTACATGACCTCGTTGTTTTTCTTAGAATTGAATACAAATAATATAAAAACAACATGTGCAGTGACAGTTGTATGGATAGCTGCCAGTGCCTGGATGACCCAGCAGCGGTAAGAGCGACTAGGCTTCTAAAACTAGTTCTGAATGGGTTACCGCAAACCACTGTGATTGATAATCATGCCATAAATAATAGAAAAAGACCACGCCTGTTTTGTTAGACCTTCAAAATAAAATAAATATACATTAGAAGTCTAGAATAATATTTACAACAACGAATCGTTTAGTTGCTATAATGACTTTGAGAATGCATTAGAACTTTTTAAACTTACTTAATATTTTAAAATGTTAAGTATTTTTATTTAATTAAATTATTATATTACAAACAAATAATAAACGTGTATATAGTTCAATACAATTGATGTAGAACCTTTGAAAGCGGAAGAAAAACTGCCTACATTGTATAAAATCAATTGCATGAAAAGAGAGAAATTCGTACTTAAATTTGCTAACCATGTTTTATACTTTGACCATAACTATTAATTTTTATTTTATATCACAGAGTAACCAAAGTAAGTATACTTAAAATAACTCACTCTACAAATAATTCATCAAAATAGTATGCGAACATCGAATATAGAATAGAATAAATTTATTTTCCCAGAAATAAAGCATTTAATATATAAATAAATAAATGCATTACGTCTGATTATTCATTTATGCACCTAATTATTTTACAACTTAATTTATTAGGATTTTTTGGATCTACGTTTATTTGTTGTTGACGTTTGGTTAGGTACTACTCTATTTAAGGAAAGAATACCCATGAATGGGTACACACGAATTACTATCACAAATACTAATTAATATTTATTATTTTAAATACAATTTGTATTAATATAAATCAATCAACAACTCTACACAGAAATAAAACTGTAATGAAACAAATATATCTTTTAATAAAAGTGTTATTTTGTTTGTTGGTGTTCCTATTTGAAAACCTACTAATTAAAAAAAATAGTTATGACATGATTCGTGTGATTGGAACCTTATAATAATATTAACTTTTTATTTTATAAATTAGCTAATTACAACTTGTGGAAAATTTTATATCTTTGAAAGATATGTTCTTGAACTAAATTTGCTTTAAATTGCAAGTTATTTGTGAATAATGAATTACTTTCGGGATTTCGTCTAAGGTATTTGCAATAGTTAATTTTCTTATGTTGTGCATTTTTTATAGTGATACATATATTTTGGAAATAGACCTAAATAAAAAGTTGTATTGATTTTACTGTTAAATAAGAAGATGGATTAAATAACAGGAAAACAGGGTTTGCATTTAATTTGTTAGGAACATCCCTGTCAAAACCACAAAAGCTTGGAACCACAAAAACAAACCGGGGCTTTATCCCTGTCGAACCAGTAATTTCCTGCCTTTTAGATTCGTTATCTCCAGTGGTAAAATATTATAAAAGAGGTGAATTAAAATGGGAAACAAGTAACAGTATATGATTTAAATTATTACCAAAACTAAACTGAATCTCAATTAAGTTAAATGCTTGCTACTCTGATAGAGTTGTGTGATATGAAGTATAATACAATAGTTTATTAGTTAGTTTTACTTTAATTTGTTATTTATGTAGATGTGAAATGGCGGGGAGGCATACTATTCGGCGCTTTTTTCCCATGTTATTCTTATGGGGATCAGTTTTTGGACCGACACCCGATCCCGCCCTACACAAGTTTCCTTGTTAGCCTGTACTAATGTCCAACCCTTGCCTATATTAAATATATTGTCCCCATCCCTCCTCTATATTTTTTAAAATTAATTTTCAAATTCAGGCTAAAAAACTATCTTTAGTGTTCCACTAAATTCAATAACCTGCTTTCTTGGAACAATATTGAAGAAGCACTCAAATTACAACAGTCTACATGACCTCGTTGTTTTTCTTAGAATTGAATACAAATAATATAAAAACAACATGTGCAGTGACAGTTGTATGGATAGCTGCCAGTGCCTGGATGACCCAGCAGCGGTAAGAGCGACTAGGCTTCTAAAACTAGTTCTGAATGGGTTACCGCAAACCACTGTGATTGATAATCATGCCATAAATAATAGAAAAAGACCACGCCTGTTTTGTTAGACCTTCAAAATAAAATAAATATACATTAGAAGTCTAGAATAATATTTACAACAACGAATCGTTTAGTTGCTATAATGACTTTGAGAATGCATTAGAACTTTTTAAACTTACTTAATATTTTAAAATGTTAAGTATTTTTATTTAATTAAATTATTATATTACAAACAAATAATAAACGTGTATATAGTTCAATACAATTGATGTAGAACCTTTGAAAGCGGAAGAAAAACTGCCTACATTGTATAAAATCAATTGCATGAAAAGAGAGAAATTCGTACTTAAATTTGCTAACCATGTTTTATACTTTGACCATAACTATTAATTTTTATTTTATATCACAGAGTAACCAAAGTAAGTATACTTAAAATAACTCACTCTACAAATAATTCATCAAAATAGTATGCGAACATCGAATATAGAATAGAATAAATTTATTTTCCCAGAAATAAAGCATTTAATATATAAATAAATAAATGCATTACGTCTGATTATTCATTTATGCACCTAATTATTTTACAACTTAATTTATTAGGATTTTTTGGATCTACGTTTATTTGTTGTTGACGTTTGGTTAGGTACTACTCTATTTAAGGAAAGAATACCCATGAATGGGTACACACGAATTACTATCACAAATACTAATTAATATTTATTATTTTAAATACAATTTGTATTAATATAAATCAATCAACAACTCTACACAGAAATAAAACTGTAATGAAACAAATATATCTTTTAATAAAAGTGTTATTTTGTTTGTTGGTGTTCCTATTTGAAAACCTACTAATTAAAAAAAATAGTTATGACATGATTCGTGTGATTGGAACCTTATAATAATATTAACTTTTTATTTTATAAATTAGCTAATTACAACTTGTGGAAAATTTTATATCTTTGAAAGATATGTTCTTGAACTAAATTTGCTTTAAATTGCAAGTTATTTGTGAATAATGAATTACTTTCGGGATTTCGTCTAAGGTATTTGCAATAGTTAATTTTCTTATGTTGTGCATTTTTTATAGTGATACATATATTTTGGAAATAGACCTAAATAAAAAGTTGTATTGATTTTACTGTTAAATAAGAAGATGGATTAAATAACAGGAAAACAGGGTTTGCATTTAATTTGTTAGGAACATCCCTGTCAAAACCACAAAAGCTTGGAACCACAAAAACAAACCGGGGCTTTATCCCTGTCGAACCAGTAATTTCCTGCCTTTTAGATTCGTTATCTCCAGTGGTAAAATATTATAAAAGAGGTGAATTAAAATGGGAAACAAGTAACAGTATATGATTTAAATTATTACCAAAACTAAACTGAATCTCAATTAAGTTAAATGCTTGCTACTCTGATAGAGTTGTGTGATATGAAGTATAATACAATAGTTTATTAGTTAGTTTTACTTTAATTTGTTATTTATGTAGATGTGAAATGGCGGGGAGGCATACTATTCGGCGCTTTTTTCCCATGTTATTCTTATGGGGATCAGTTTTTGGACCGACACCCGATCCCGCCCTACACAAGTTTCCTTGTTAGCCTGTACTAATGTCCAACCCTTGCCTATATTAAATATATTGTCCCCATCCCTCCTCTATATTTTTTAAAATTAATTTTCAAATTCAGGCTAAAAAACTATCTTTAGTGTTTATGGTCCGATTTGTTTAAAACTTGGATATGTTATTGTCGTAGGCAAGTGTTTTAATAAATTACACTTACATTTCCCAAATTCACTATAACGGTCAAATTAAAAAATATTTTAGAAAAATACTGCCAATTGCCAACTTCTTTATTAAATGTCCGATTTGTCTTCAATTTGGATATGATATTGTCCTAGGCAAGTGTTTTAATAAATTTCACTTACATTTCCCAAATTCACTATTACAGTCAAATTAAAAATTATTTTTGAAAAATACTATAGTGCCAATTGCCAACTTCTTTATTAAATGTCCGATTTGTCTGCAATTTGGATATGATATTGTCCTAGGCAAGTGTTTTAATAAATTCCACTTACATATCCCAAATTCACTATTATGGTCAAATTAAAAAATATTTTTTGAAAAATACTGCCAATTGCCACCTTCTTTATTAACTGTCCGATTTGTTTAAAACTTGGATATGTTATTGTCATAGGCAAGTGTTTTAATAAATTACACTTACATTTCCCAAATTCACTATTACAGTCAAATTAAAAATTATTTTTGAAAAATACTGCCAATTGCCAACTTCTTTATTAAATGTCCGATTTGTCTGCAATTTGGATATGTTATTGTCCTAGGCAAGTGTTTTAATAAATTTCACTTACATATCCCAAATTCACTATTACGGTCAAATTAAAAAATATTTTTGAAAAATACTGCCAATTGCCAACTTCTTTATTTACTGTCCGATTTATTTAAAATTTGGATATGTTATTGTCCTAGGCAAGTGTTTTAATAAATTCCACTTACATATCCCAAATTCACTATTACGGTCAAATTAAAAAATATTTTTGAAAAATACTGCCAATTGCCAACTTCTTTATTTACTGTCCGATTTGTTTAAAATTTAGATATGTTATTGTCGTAGGCAAGTGTTTTAATAAATTACACTTACATTTCCCAAATTCACTATTACAGTCAAATTAAAAATTATTTTTGAAAAATACTGCCAATTGCCAACTTCTTTATTTACTGTCCGATTTGTTTAAAATTTGGATATGTTATTGTTGTAGGCTAGTGTATATGCACCATCCACATTTTACAAATATTGCGGTTAAATTTTAAAAAAATTTGGAAAAATACTGCCAATTGGCAACTTCTTTATTTATGGTCCGATTTGTTTAAAATTTATATATGTCATTATTCTAGGCTAGTGTATATGTACACACCATCCACATTTGACAAATTAACTATAATGGTCAAATTAAAAAAATATTTTGAAAAATATACTAACAATTTCAAACTTCTTTATTTACTGTCTGATTTATTTTCGGATATGTTATAGCTCTTATATAGGTAACAAGACCACACTACCACACGTTCCATTACCCCCCACAATACAGTATTTTGTCTTTTTTGTTTGTTTATTTTGCTGTAATCCCAAAACTGACTTTGCTGTTTATTGTCCGATTTGCCTACACTTTGGATATTGTCCTAAGCATTTATTGTCTGATTTATTTTTGGATATGTTATAGCCCCCCAACTATTATATCTAAAATTACAATATTATTTCCACCTATAATACAGTTGATGTGTTGTTTGTTTTGCCGCAACCTAAAAACTAACATTGGTATTTGTGTTTTTACAAAACTATATTTTGTAAATTACTACCAATAACTCCTTTATTTACTTTTCGACTTGTTATATCCCCTTATATCTAAATTTACCGTATATTATTTACCTTTTAGTGCTGTTTTGTCGTAACCAAACTTTGGATATGACTGCAATATATTACTGGCCATTGCATAAGTAAATACCCCATTTCCAAATTCACTATTACGGTTGGATTAAAAAAAATAAATACAAGCTTATTATATACATCCAGCTGATAAGTAATATATATCCACAATTATGGTCAGAACTGCCTAAATTTTGGATATGTTTTAAGCCAATGCGATAGCAAAAAATAAATTTTTAAAACCCAAAACAACTAAACACAAAACACTAATCTTTCTTTGTGCTTGTTTGGAGTAGTTTTTATTTTATCCAACTTAATTTTAATTTTGTAGTTAAAATCAAACTTCCCACATTCTAGCTCCCTTTCCAGCCAGTGGTTGGAGACATAAAGGTTACGAATATTTTCAAACTGTACAATATATCTTTTTCTACCCCTATGTTGGACTTGTTTAATAGCGCTTATTAATAATTCCGCACCATATTCCAAATCCTCCAGTCTACTACATTCTTTAAATTTAACATTGCCTTTAATATCTTGCATCTCTATGTCTTCTTGTCCAACATCCCACTCATTGTTACGGAAACTTAGGTTTTCTATTTTTGGAAAGGAATTGCCATAAAATGTTGCGGTTCCGTTAGTGTTAAAGCTTGCAAGTGGCTCGTTGGTAGGTAGATAAATAATGTCCAAATCACCACTGTATGGCACCACGCTATAACCTTGCCTATTCTTATTTATCTCTATAAATACAGTTTTACAGACACCTTTAACATAGTATACACCCCTCCGTCCATCCTTTTCTGCCAACACTCCCACAAACTTGTTGTTTACTACAAACGCATACACTATATAATGTCCATAATGCTCTAGATCCTCCCAACGTCGCAGGAAGTAATCTTTTAATTTATCCTCTCTTTCCCTTCTTTCTTGTTCTTTAGCCAACTGTGCTTTGTATTCCTCTGCAACAGTATTTTCCACATATTCCAATTTACGCTTATTACTGTCAATGTCTTCTAATTCCAATTTCCTCTTTTTGGAACAACTCTCTAAGAAAGGCTTGGAAAGTGGCTCTATTTCTTTAATAGTGTATGGGTACAGTTTATTGGTCCGGCTTCTTAAAACGTAGGGAGTAAGGTTAGGACTTTCCACTAAGCCTAATTCTTCTAAATTGATGTGTTTAGGTATAGTGGAGAAAGGTGTATTTGATTTTGTAAAACATGTGCCCCCAGATTTGATGTAACACTTATGCTTTACACTTATGGCATCCTCCTCTATTACCTCTACATAGTTAGTTGGTAAACAGTTAAAGCTAAATGCAGATAGAGCATACTTTATTAACTTTTCCCTTTGTGTACTATCTTTTGGCAGTTTTAGTTGTACTCCAGTTATCTTCTTCGTATTACTATTACCCCAACATGCGTATTGTAATAAATCGTTAAACACTAAACAACAACTGTTTTGTAATTGATTGGCAACTTTCACCCACATCTTATGCAGAGGTACAGCATAGAATGGAGCATTTTGAAAGTACCGTTTGTTGTCTTCTATTAGACTTAAACAATCTCTTAAAGGTTCAAACCCTTTACCAAAACCTCTACAATAGTTATAGATTGTTGCCTCTAACCTTGTTATTCCATTCTCTCTAGCTAGTTTAGACGAGAACGTTTCTTTTAGTCTCGCATCTGGACAGTTTACAAAGTTTATTATATGGTTTCCTATACTTTTAACTACTCCAGGGCTTGTAATCTGGCATATAAATTTATTATATATTTTTACCCTGCTATTTACATTAAACCATGTTAAACAGTCTTTACTAACATTATCTACAATAACATTATATCCATTCTTGTACGCCCCTTGGTAGCAAAAGTTAAAGTTTTCTGTAAGATATTGGCACATTTCCTCTTTATTAAATATTCCAGCCAAATCTAGTGTTATATCAAAATCCATAAGATAGTACATTTCTTTTTCCAGATCTTGCAGTATCTTTGGAAGATCTTCCAACAAATCCTTAATTTTAACATTTGCAAGCTCTATTTTATAGGGAATTGCTATAGGATCATCATACTTTTGTTTAATTTGGTCAATATATTTCTTTATTATTTGTAACACACCCTCGCTTTGGACCCCAGAGGACCTCTCCAAGGAGAATGGTAGTTTGGCCACAACACCATGTCGAGCTAAAGAGAACTTTTTAAATATTCCTCATAAGTAGCTATTAAACGAGCCACATATTTCCTTCTTAACTTTAAATTTATTCCGAACGTCCCCATCACAATCTGTAACATTGGTTATCTTAACTAACATTATGTTATCACAAAACGCATCTGTTATAGATGTTAAGTTATTTAATTTTGGTTCGCCCTCGCAATAGTTTATATTACCTATGTCTGTAAGAAGGTTATTATTACGTAGATTTTCTAATAAAAACCATATACCGAATCTTTCGTTAGTAGGTTTAATACAATTTCCCAATAAATGGCTAACAGAGTACATTTCTTTTATATAAAAAAAGTAGCGGAAACATGGACAGATTACACTATAGGCATATAGAGGTTGTAAATATATGGATATTGTATATAAACATAGGCGAGCGGTAAGTGTAACATGTAAGTGGACACCCATATGCAAATATGGAATACCCACTATTAATATAATTCCAAATTCGACTAAATAAGTTTATAGTCTCAATATAATTAACATATTAACATTAGTACCCAAATTGTCGAAATTCTATAATTCTATTCTTAGTCCTTGTATTAGGTTTTGTACTATTAAACCCTACATTCTTATCCTGTGCAGTAGAGTAATATATGTATTTAATACAGATACGCACATTCTGCAAGACCCGTACATCTGTTGTATAAGCAGCAGAATAGACGTCTCACCCATTGTGTTGTTGTAAAGTAAAACATAAATGTAAATTGTGCTGGATACAACCGGCCAGATATTAGACAGGAAATGTGTTGGAAGTGTATTGCCAAAGACAAATCACATAGTGCAGCATGTAATCAATCCATTACTATTTAGACAAATGTATAAGGTCAGTATTGGTACAACATCTGATATATTAGCCAAACCCACAATCAAACTTGGAAAACAAACAGTAAAAAATTAATATTATAGTAACAGAAATAGTAAGAGTATAAGGACATAGTAATATTTAAAGTTTATAAAACAACACAAATGCAGAGACACAATAACACACTCCAACACATTACGACACACGCACAGATACTGGTTTACAGCCATTTTACACAACTTTACAGGTTCTGTCAACTGACACAAAAAATAGTTTGTAAATTGTGTAAGAAATATGTGTAATATAAACAAATTTAACACAATCATAACATTTTGAGAACACAATGTTTGGACTGGGTTTGGCTAATATATCAGATGTTGTACCAATACTGACCTTATACATTTGTCTAAATAGTAATGGATTGATTACATGCTGCACTATGTGATTTGTCTTTGGCAATACACTTCCAACACATTTCCTGTCTAATATCTAGCCGGTTGTATCCAGCACAATTTACATTTATGTTTTACTTTACAACAACACAATGGGTGAGACGTCTATTCTGCTGCTTATACAACAGATGTACGGGTCTTGCAGAATGTGCGTATCTGTATTAAATACATAGTAATAGTGAATTTGGGATATGTAAGTGGAATTTATTAAAACACTTGCCTAGGACAATAACATATCCAAATTTTAAATAAATCGGACAGTAAATAAAGAAGTTGGCAATTGGCAGTATTTTTCAAAAATATTTTTTAATTTGACCGTAATAGTGAATTTGGGATATGTAAGTGAAATTTATTAAAACACTTGCCTAGGACAATAACATATCCAAATTGCAGACAAATCGGACATTTAATAAAGAAGTTGGCAATTGGCAGTATTTTTCAAAAATAATTTTTAATTTGACTGTAATAGTGAATTTGGGAAATGTAAGTGTAATTTATTAAAACACTTGCCTATGACAATAACATATCCAAGTTTTAAACAAATCGGACAGTTAATAAAGAAGGTGGCAATTGGCAGTATTTTTCAAAAAATATTTTTTAATTTGACCATAATAGTGAATTTGGGATATGTAAGTGGAATTTATTAAAACACTTGCCTAGGACAATATCATATCCAAATTGCAGACAAATCGGACATTTAATAAAGAAGTTGGCAATTGGCACTATAGTATTTTTCAAAAATAATTTTTAATTTGACTGTAATAGTGAATTTGGGAAATGTAAGTGAAATTTATTAAAACACTTGCCTAGGACAATATCATATCCAAATTGAAGACAAATCGGACATTTAATAAAGAAGTTGGCAATTGGCAGTATTTTTCAAAAATATTTTTTAATTTGACCGTTATAGTGAATTTGGGAAATGTAAGTGTAATTTATTAAAACACTTGCCTACGACAATAACATATCCAAGTTTTAAACAAATCGGACCATAAACACTAAAGATAGTTTTTTAGCCTGAATTTGAAAATTAATTTTAAAAAATATAGAGGAGGGATGGGGACAATATATTTAATATAGGCAAGGGTTGGACATTAGTACAGGCTAACAAGGAAACTTGTGTAGGGCGGGATCGGGTGTCGGTCCAAAAACTGATCCCCATAAGAATAACATGGGAAAAAAGCGCCGAATAGTATGCCTCCCCGCCATTTCACATCTACTGAAACAAACTAATAACACAATAAAGTAAGATTGACTACATATACATGATGTATTTCTTAACTATCTTTACAAATTATAATTATAATCACAGTCTTCATTTAGATACATCAAACTTGTCAGTGAAGATATTTATATAGTTTTTATTTATTTATAAGGGAAAACATACTGAAATCAATAATTAACAGCATAGATTGCTTTGTACGTTCAACATTTATTTCTGGATTTATTTATGGTATATATAATGAGCATACATTTAACAATTTCCTTTGTAACAACTAAATATATAATTTTCTTGGTGTAGCTTTTTTAAAGTAAAACTATTATTTTATTATACTACTCACTGTGCCCTTTTATCTCTGAAATGGTTCTTTTGTCTATAAATATTTTAAATGTTACTTTTGTATTTAGCTATTACGCTAACATCTTGATCTTGTGTTACGCGTAACACATTTTTTCCCTACGACTTACGGTCCTTTATCCAATTTCTTGGCGAATACGTATCTCAGCAATGTACATTAGCCTCAGCGCCTTGTTTTCCTGTTACACCATTTGAAACCATGAATTCGGTGTGATTTTTTTGACAAATCGTCTACAATTATCATTTAATTCACAATCACAACTACACGGCCACATAACGCATAAACAAACAAAAATCACAAAGGTCCAACGCGAATTTTATTTTCGGTTTCTTCAGTCACGGCTGCAAGCAGACTTGACTTGATCTTGCTCCTTCCCCTCTTCAAGTCAGTCAAAGCCAAGAACATGTGGTTTTAGATGGCGTAACCAGTACCAGGAAATGGGATTAATTTCCGAAGTGTGTAATCGCCAAGAATTTGGATGGACGTAAGTAAACAAGTTGATCATTGACAATACTTGCTACAGTAACATTCACGATTGATATTTGTTTCTCTTTTATTCTCCAATATTGTATTAAATTATACATAATACTAATATTTTATAACCTATGTAAATAAAAACAACCCAGTGATAATCTATTTTCAACAGAGTTTTGAATACTTCTACATTTTTTATAGCTTCTAGGGATATTTTACAGGATAAAAAACCCTTCTGAAGACAAAAGCATTGACCTACAGGATTACGAAGTACTGGGAAAGCTTATTGTTGGGTGTACTTAGGCAATGTACAGACTGGTGTTTTGGAAATTGTGAAGTATCTTTAGCACAGTATATGAAATGTAAAAACATTCTAACCAGTCTAACGTTGTAATGTACATCGTTCAAGGAGAGTCTTCTCTTGTCCTTGGCTGGCCACACATGGTGATATAAATAAGTAATACTGTGATTTTTTAAGTATGTCAAAATATGAAATGTCTTTAAATTTTAAAAACTATAGTTAACTTTTACTCATTGACATTGTGGTCTAATTTCATTTGACATGACAGATTTGATAATGAGACAGGATCAGTTCTGAAACTAGTAAAATAAACAACCTGGTGGATTGATCACGGAAAGTTATGTAATATTATTTTAGTAGCCGTAGTATAATCACTGTCACAATAGTGAAAACCCAGCGGTCGACATGTGTCATCTGCGCTCCCATTCTTTCATTTAAAGGTTTGGATGTTTGCCAAATTAGCTTGGAGATTTTCCATTTAACACCTGGTGAAATGGCAACAATTAATACAACACGCTTTTGTTGATTGTTAGATATTAGCCAAACTAAATAGTTGTAGAGATAAAATAAGCAGGTATATGCAAATTTTCCTTAGGCTTTATTATATCTACTAAACCTATTAACAACCAAGAACATTTTGCATCTTGCAAAAAACGTTGTGTTAATGTAAATGTGTATATCATCTTTAACCATCTTAAACCTCTAATAATTTGTAATATTAAACATATTTCTTTCTTATTGTTTGAAAAGTCATAAGCTTTTTTATAAAATATAAAACATAATCCATTAATACTGTTGAGTTATATCGTCTTTAAATCCATTATCTTTTGATACTGGATTATGTAAAATTTGGAAAGATAATAAATGAAATATTATGAAAAACAAAATATATGTTGTTATATAATTATACTCTCCGTTATTTTACGTAAACTTATGCGTCCATATAGCAGACTTTAATAGATTAAATGTTTTTAACTACTTGGGAATATAATTTCTCACATAACAAAATAGATAAGAACTGATGAAATCTGCGGCTTGGATTCAGAGTCTCACAAACCTTATTTACTACGTAAAGACTGGTTACAGAACACACTTGCCTGGTTTATGACTCACTCCGACCTTTCCTTCCCTATCACAAAATTACATTATCGAAACACTCTGAGAGTAAAATAAATACATGTAGTGTGTAGTAAACACAATGTATTATTAAAGTACAATTGTATATATTATATAATACTCTACTAATATTTGATAAGACATTTTCCATAAATTCAACACAATTAGCCACGAAAAGCTTTTTGATTACCGTTAGAAAAATGAATGGCCTCCACCCAACATAGTTTATTACTCCCACGGATGCAATGAATTATTTGTTCTTTCGGTCTCCGAGGATTCAACAATGTTACTTTTTTAGAGATTAATTTTATTCATTGTTGAATGGTTTGGTATTGTTATTGCTATTTTTATATTTTATACCTATATTTCATAACAACATAATTAGTTTAGTTATTTTCTTGAAAGTGAAAGTACATTTAATCTTTAAAATGAGTAGTTTGTTTATGCAATTAATTTACTAATATTAGAGACCACCCAATAATCGGAATTCGTCCAAATATTATTTGAATATATATCTTTAATATAAATATGCTACTAACACAAAAATTTTTGCATTTTACTCCACCAAATAAGACCAACTAATCACTAAATAATTAGTGTAAGACGCCGACGCAAACAGGGCGTATTTTAAGGCGATTATGAATGAATGATGAGTGTATAATGGGTGAGATGCCTTGTGTAGCCTTGTTATACTATTATACTTGACCTGTGCGGTGAACTAAAGACAGTGAGGTACCGTAACGGCATTAGTCACATGGGCAAGCCAGAGGTGACTGCTCATGATCTTACAGAAGTCGGCCGGGTCCGGGATCGAACCGGCCATGTCTGACTTGCCAGTCAGACACTTTACCTCTGAGCTACCGCGTCCGTTAAAGGAGCAGTGGCATTGTAATTTTAATCAAACTTAAAATATGGGAAAGAATGTACAATCCTTAGTGTTACTATAATCAAATTAATCTGAGACTATTAATCAAAATAGACTCCAACAGCATGATTCGATGTCGCTATTACCAAATTAAGCTGAATAAATACCTACCCATAAAATACACATTTTGACCTTTAATTTATATATTTATATATACATGGTACTTCTGGTTTGAAAAAGACTGGTATAGATAGGTAGTTTAAATAAATGTATAGGTCTTGATGAATTTGAGACTAAATATATCATTGTATGACTAAAAGCAGAGTCATTTATCGTGGAACCACGCCCCTTCGATAATATACACAAGGGACAAACGGATCGTCTGTTATTGACGGCGCTTCATCATGACGTATTATAGAGTATTGAGATAAGATAGGATGTAAATCATTTTAAACACACATAAACAGTTCGTTATTGAGGCTTTCTTGAAACCTGAATAAAAACATATGGGATTTTAGTAAAATACTTCTTTTAGGAAAACAATTATACACATATTACTTTGATTAAGGCGGTTTAGGAACGTCATACACAAAATAAAATGGCGTTGCCTAGGTATTTAGTGTTTTTGGGCATCAGATAGGAATGTAACATGTGAGTGATCGAAAAAACCTTGTTGTTTTACTCTTATATTGAGAATTTGCAAAATCACCATGCCTAAAGCAAATCACAGATCCACCCACATAGTATGGCATGCTGGTAAGTATGTCTAGAATATGTTCATTACAAGGGCACGAGAAACGATTTAACTTCAAACCTAGGCGAAAAAAATCATAAATGAACTGGCTCTGCTTAACCACTCAACTGTTCATGGACTTAATGTATGTATTAATACGGTTTTAAAAATACAATTATCAAGCTCAGTAAAAAAATGGACTGTTAAATATTTTACTAACTACACAGTATAAATTTACAAAATGTATGTGTCTGTTGGGTTTGTTTTCTTACTGTAGCATATTTCTCGAAGCAAAAAGGAACATGTTAAATAAATAAAAAGGCTCGCTCATTTAAAAGCCTGTTAAAAAGCCTTAATTAATCAATTGTTACAAACTATTTTTCCCTCTTCCCATGTTTTAAAGGTTCATGCAGTTTGGATTAATTTAAATTGTTCGGACAAATCCTATTTATGTGTGAGATGTCGGATTCGGCTTTACTTCCAGTTATCAGCAGTTTCTGATTTAAAGAAACAGCTTACAGAGAGTCAATGAAGTAGCAGGGGTAGCACTGAATAGTCAAAATGACATAGGCCTACCAATATGTGATGGTGAGCCCAATTTATATTATAGAACTAACGTACACAAGTCCGAGAACAAACTAGGAACACGCACGCTGCTATTACTGCTAGGAACTGATGCTATTACACTTAGTTTAAAATAAACAAAAACAACTGACTGTTTATTGTAGTACTAATCTATAATGTTATAAAGAAGAGGTGGTTTTGTCTGTCTGTCTGTCTGTCTGTCCGTCTGATGTTCCGAGCGAACGCAAAAACTACTGAACCGACTGGGCTGAAACTTTACACATAGGTAGATCTTGAACCCATGCAAAACATAGGCCTATTCACTTCCTTAAAATCCCCTCGGGCTACGTCCCGTGAAGTCCTAAGTCTCAATGTTTACATTTCAGAAGAAAATAAATATTCAGAAACTGTAATGCGAACAGCTGTGGATACTTACATTTGACAGGTTAAAAAGCAGAAGCAAAAACAGCTGTTTCAAGCAAACTAAAATGCAAATTGCATTGACTAAAGAACGGGTAGAGAAAACCCTTGTGCGAAGAACGGGTAGGTCAGCTAGTTATATTTAAATTTAAGAGGTATTTTAATCCCTCCCACTCTTCCAAAAAAGTTGAAAAGATAAAAAAAAACTGCCCAGTAGAATTAAATGCATTTCCACGAATGATTTGAAAAACCATTTAATGTATTTTCATATTCGAATTGTCTAGTGGCACGAATTAGTAACAAATCATGAGGTTTAATGTTTTTAAATTTTTTCGTATTCAATTACCGATCATGTTAACACTTCTTTTAATCATAGTGCCAAGGCACATTATAAATACATCTTACACAATACATTTTCTTGGCGTAAATGCTCCGATTTATAATATTACCAGATAATACAACAGGACATTTTCCAGCCTATAAACATTAGTGGCGTCTCTCCAAAAATGAATGCTCACATTAATCCTACATCTCGAGATCCGAGGCTCTTCAGAAGTGATGTGTAGCTATTTATTCTTTCTATTAATAACTTACTTGTTTTGAAACACATTATACGTTAGTGTGGTTTACCAAAGAGGGTGTTTTATTGTGAGCAATTTGACTAACCAGTTTTTTCCATTCCTTTTGCAATCAATAGAGGTCTTATCACCAACATTTTATTCCTAGAATGGCATATAAAAAATGGGCACATATAAATAAATTAGACAATCAAAATTGCGAAAAATAGTTTTTTACGGATAATGTAAAAATGATAATAAAATTATGTTTACGAGTATTCGATAGCAAATGCAACAGGACATGTTTAGTCCGCTAACAAGAACAATCCCATAATACAAAAACAATTGCTCTTCATGTCCGTTAATAACAAATATCTTATTTGCAATGGTATTATTAATACTTTTGTTTGTTTGAAGTAAACATAAAAATTTACTAAAAATAAACTGGAGTACTCTTCAAATTTGTTAATTTGACACATCTTTCCTCGCGCTAAAGTTATTGTTAACGTCAGACAGTTCACAACGGTGTGTGTAGTTGTCATTTCAACATTTTTCCACTCTTATTCAATTCACTTTCAAAATTAATATCTTTTAGGCATAAATCAAATATAAATTTATTTGATGTTCTTTTAGAGATAAGGACTACAATATAAATAATACAATTTGGGTGTTTAATATCTACTTATTTTACGATTACAGATAAATTCATCTCTTTGTTTTTTAGCGAATTTCCCCTATAGGGAGGAAGCTATTACCGTAGTCGGCATGGTATGGCCCGGGACTATGATAACTTTTCGTTTTGAGGTCCCCAGATGCCAAAAATACCATTCGTTCAAAACTGTATAGTATATATTGATGAAACTTGGTATGTGGCTTTATGTGGTATTAAGTTACAGATATATGCATTGAAAATTCGCTGAGTATGCAGGTTTGCTGCTACGGGGGTATTGTTTACCTTTTCATACAGATATTATGATCAGGTTCAAATTATTTTGTCATAATTTTTCTTCTATTTTATATACTTTTTAACTGAATTATAAGCCAAAAAAGTAAAATATAATTGTAGTAAATACATGGACTGATTTTAGAACTAATTTCCCACTCACATTCTTTACTATGAAGTGATTTTTACAAATTTTATATTTAGTTTCATGTGTTCTTCGTTTTATGGAAATATAATATTCATTAATTCCTTAATTCATTTCTAAAATATAATAATATAACACATTGTACAAAACTGTCATTGAACTTTCCCATCACATACATTGAAAATTAAAATATTGTTATTTGAAAATTTTACGCGTTTAAACAGATGTGAAAGATAATGAGAAAAAAATGACAGTAGGAAAAAAAGAGGTTGGGAGTGAAAATATCTACCATTTCAATTTATTTAAAAAAACTAATTTTTCAGATACTGTACATTGTTTACATATTCTTAATCATAGCAGAGCTAAAGACATATTAATTGTTTTGTTATGAAGTATGGAATAATAAGACACTAGTTTTATTCAATCTATTTATACAGTATCATGAAAGCCTACATTTCTGTTTACTTACTGGATCACTTTTACATAATACATTAAAGTATTCGTTCGGCTGGTATGGATACTAGGAACCATTTGAACTAATGTCGTACAATCTTCCAACAAATGCATAAGCAATAATAATTGTTTATTATTCAAATGAAGGTAAAATAAAATTATATATTTTTGTTATGTTTTCAAATTTGTTTAAACTCTAAAGAAAGTTAATTATAGAATGCAATAGTTTCATATGATAGTTGTGGCTGTTTGATGGTTGAGTTATTCTTGTTGTGTCGAGAGTTCAGTCATCTGCAGTCCCATTATATAATTTGAGGATGAAAATTGGTTGTATGCCAAATAGGCTGGGAATCACTCCAAGCTTGGTCTACAGGAATAACAACAAACATCGAGTCGACTTTTTGATTGCGTTTATTAGATTCATTATGATATTGCGTGTCATATCATAGTTGTGTTATTATGATATTAGCTCGGTTACTTAACATCATTAGTTATCTAAAATGTTTGAGACATCATCCAAGGAAAAGATTTATTCAATATTAATGGCATTTGAAATGGTTGTCTGTAGAATACAAATTGATATTTACAATATGATGTTATACATTGTTGCAAAATTAAATTTTGTAAGGAGAGATCATATAATACACAAAATATTTACGAAATTCCACAATTAGATGATTTATATCCACCAAGCTTGAGTTACTGTAGCGATTATTCCCGATATTTACTGTATTGTAATGATCCCGATGTTCTGGTTCGATACTTTGTACATTGCATTTAAAATTCGCCACTTCCTCTTCGGTATTAATTTGTGACCAAACAGATTGCCTATGTTTTCATGACATAAATGGCTTTACATAATTATACATATTATAATAACATAAACATCACATTTCAAATTTATCACATACCAAAAATGTCATGTGATAATACTTACTGTGGTTGCACAAAATATAGTTATCAACATTAGTTTTAATAGTAAAAATAAAGTGTTCTTTAAACAAATAATAATCAGTACTGACTTGGAAGCCATTAAATAGGTTCAGCTAGAGTAATGTAAAAACTCGTTTTTTTTAAAGGTTGTTTTGATTAGATGCACAGTTATCCGTTTAATGCCAACCGTTTCAATTAGCCGTGAATCGTCCACTCTTAAAATACCTCAGAGATTTTGGCCTGCGTGTAGTATTCCCTCTTGTCAGACCAATATTGTTGCCAAGATTAAAAACACACAACGGAAATGAACCTTGCCTTCTGTAGAACATTTATGTATTATGTTAGGTAACAACTGAGATAACATAATAGCAGTGACATTATTTGCATAATTATCTATATGTTTTTAAATTTAAATAAAATTGGATAAGTACTAAGTAGGATATATTAGCCGGTTCTGTGTGGGGGAGTGTGGAGGGTGAAAAATGTGCATACCCCCCCAATTGTTTAAAATTACCCTAATTAATATTTATAAATCGAATTACCATAATTAATATTCATAACTCTAACTAACCTAATTAATATTCATAGCTGCAATTGATCAAATTAGTATTCATTAATAAATAATTATATCAATTGTGCATAATTTAATGTAATTAGACATCATTGCATAATAACCCCCCCGCGGTGGCCATCTTGACCATGACAGTGATTGTTGACATTGACCTTGTCACAAAGGGTCCTCCATCCGCATTCCCAGACAGAGGGTGAGTTTTATTGTCAGGTGGCAATCACCATCAAAGGACCCTTCTCCAAATTTATTAGAGGAGGGTGGGTTTTCCTAGCCGGTGGTCATTAACAAAGGTCCCTTCTCCGAATTCCATTAGAGTAGGATAGTTTTTGGTCCGAACACCTGCGCCGCAACTGCGCCCAACCGTGGGCAACACCCCGTTGAGCGCTTTCCAACCTACGGCCCTCATTATGTTTTATTCACGTTCTCAGACAGAGGGTGAGTTTTTGTACGCAGACCTACGCTGCAGCTGCGCCCAGCCGTGAGAACCGACACGCCACGCTCTCACCACCAATCTTCCCTTCGTCGACTCCTGGCTCAATCTTGGTCTAGACTTCACAGTGTGTAGTTGTGTCCCAGTCTTGCTCCGCTTCTGTGTGTGCTGTTCTGTGAATTGTGTCCTTCTTCTTGGATTATTAATCATAAGTATAATGTACAAGAATATTAAATTGTATAAGTAATTTGTATATGCATGTCTCGATATGACTCATGATGTAATACTCTTCCCTTACTGTTTATAACAATGACAGAGAAATTCTCAATAAGCACTAATGAGGATTATGTATCGATAGATGCTCTAAAGATTAAATATCTAAATGAGTTTTGATTTCATTCGTTTCAGTATCAGTATCGTTTTTGACTCCATTATACAAACTCAACTAATTTTCTATTATCTTAAAATAGCAACATCATGCTAGAAGCAATATCTTTGTTTAGTTTCCTTTGTTTTTCACTACCAGTTCTGTATTGTCATAGCTTAGGATTTGAGTTACATATTTAGATCCAAACCAGGTTTCAGTTGTTATTACAAAGATTTTTCGTTTAAACTTCATTTATAAAAAACTTAAGATATTTTAATTTCTATGGGAAATTTAGATATAGTAATTAGTGACTTATTTAACTATTAAATTCATAGGATGTTAATTAAAATATTCCTTCTCCATAATTCCATTGTTATTTTGTGTTTTTTTTAATGTTCGAAACCCCTCCCCCCCCACAAATCCCAATCCCAATTTCCTTTCCTCCAAATCATAAATATAAATTTATTAATCATTAATTCTATTATTTTCGGATAGTTCAATATAATTAGACATCATTTGCATAAACTTGAACCCCCCTCCTTATATATATGTTTTAATTTTTACAAATCTATAGAATTTGATATATTTTGTTTCAGATCACGAACGTTGACCGTCCATTTTCAATATCTATATATCTATTCCTAATGAAAAATTTAAAAAGCAAGTTTGGTTGTCCTAACAACAATAATTACTCATATATTATTATTTGATATTATTGTTGTAAATCTTGTACTAAACTTTTAAATAAATATTGATAACGTGGTTATCAATCACGGTGTTATTCCCCTTTGTTAATATATGCGAGGAAAGTCTATTGTAAGGAAGTGTCTTTTGTAATGGAATATTGATTAAACATTTTTAACAGCGGGGGTTAGTTATTTATCACTTCACCATAACTACAGTGTTTTATTAATGTGTGATATAGTTAATAAATTTTAAATTTAGGCGAATTACTTAAATTATTTTGTAATAAATTCTGTAATAATAAAACAATATGGTTCAGTATAAGGAAATAAATTTAGTTTTTTTTAATCAGTTATTATGACACCACGAGGAACTTTTAGTAACTCTATCGTTAAATTATTGATAAGGTGACAGATTTGGCTTTGTAAAATTAAGTAATGAAATACACTTTTCATAGAGAGCAACGAACTCTTCATAAAAATGATTGTTTCTTTCTTTGTGATATTTGCTTTCCTTTCCCATTGCAGTTTACATCGTGGATTGTGAATTGTGTCACTTTGCATGTTAATTTAAGTTAACTTTAGGAAGGATTTAAGCCATCAACTGATGGCTTAAGAACTTACGCTCTTCTATACGTTCAGATTATCAGCGTTAGTATTTTAGTGTGTGGAAAGACATTTTGTTTTCTTCAACATTTTCCATTCCGATTGAAAAATGGGGGTGGGAATATTTTTTTTCTCCCTAAACCTAAAATAATTTACTTAAAAAATAAGGTTACATACCTTTTCGTCATCAATCCACTAGTTTATATGATTACTAGTTTCGGGACTAGTTGTGTCCGATTATCAAATCTTAATGTATCACAGAATAAAATATTGTATAAAACTGTAACTTTATAAAAATACTGTAATAATATTGAATCGTAATTAAAATCAAAGGATAAAGGTGATTGATTGATGACACTGGTTTATATAAGTTTAATTGCAAAGGATGCCCAAAATTCAATATAGGACTGACAGGACAATCTTTTAAAAAACGTTTCAGTGAACAAATCCCGAAACCTATATTGAAATCGCAACGGTCCACATTTGCTGAACATTTAATAGAATAAAACTATGGCATTAACAACTGCAGAGAAAATTTGGAAATATTGCATAAATTCACCAAGGGACCATTAATGAATGCACTTGAAAATTATGAAATACTAGCTGGTACCTGGCACGTCGCTGCCGCAGAAGAGGCATTGAATTTGTTTTATGTCAAATACTCGTTCATTTTCAATAAGAGCTCGTTCGCTTCGCTCACTCACCTCCCGGATAAGCTCGTTCGCTACGCTCACTCGCCTAAAGAAAAAAGAGTTTGAGTTGCTATTCAAGTAGGTTTTTATATCCATTATGAGAGTTGTCATTCAAGTAGGTTTTTTATTTCCATAATGATAAACAGCTATTTACAATATTTTAAGTGATATCATCATTTTAAGTGTTAACTTCTGATGGAACCAAAAGAAATCTTTCTTCTATAAGATTAACGTTGAAACTTTGAAGTCCAGTGAGGCACAGCCCTAATCACCTATGACTTCGGTTAATGGCCTATAACCTTCCCAAGGTTAACCTGTGTTACTATGCAAAATTTCAAAGCAATTGGATGCAGTGTATGGCAGCTCATAAAATACGAACGCACAGACGAACAGACGTCCAAACATTGATTTTTATATATTAGATACAAAAGTATAAAAAATTCACCAAATGATGTATTAAGTGAAAAATTAAATTCTGGTTCAAATATTTTATTTGACAGGATAGAAATGCTGCACAACAGAATAGAAAATAGTCAAAACAATAATCAGCTGTCCAGTCTTACAAGGTCAAAGTCCCCATGTGGGCATTGGAAACCATCATGTATCGTATGCCCTGCACTGTTCCTGCTTGCCAGACTGACCTTGCCCTTGGCAAACCACACATGGGAAATAAAGTGTAAACTTATTGTACATTTTTTAATATTTAATGTTTCTATGTGTCAGTACAAGTTTGTGTTTAGTGTTGAAATGTTTTTAAACTCAAGTCAATGACAATATTTTATTCTGTGATACAGCAAGATTTGATAATGGGACAAAACTAGTCCCGAAACTAGTAATCATATAAACTAGTGGATTGATGACGTCAAGGTATGTAACCTTCTTTTTTAAGACATACAATCAATCCAGGAGGCAAATAGCATGAATAAAATAAAATAATTTTTTCATAGGTGATATATGTCTTTCAATCTACCTGGCTGTTATTAATCATAACATGACTTATATGATATGATGTATGCAAACATAGCAACCATACCAATGGTCTGTTTTATAAAACAATATATATGCAAATAAAATTTCCATCGTATTCATAGATGATTTCTTTTAATAAAATAAAATATTCGATTTTGATTTGTTTTTGGCTAAGGGTATTACTGTATTACTGTATTACTGTTAGGTATAGACCGACTATATACAACACTACTTATATACTTATATACTCCGACTTATATACAAGACAATTGTCTTACTGACACACATGCACTCTAAAAAACAAATTAGACTTGCTATATTTTGTGCAGTAATACATCTACAGTATAATACACTCTTAATAACTCAGTATAACGCTCTTAATTAAAATACTTTTTTCATACAGTCCATTACGGTTTCAGCGTGAAGAACGCCGCGAAAACTCATTAGCACACCCTTTATCACCATCCTGAAACTTTGTGTTAGTTATAGTTGTTTGCCTCAATTTATTTATTGTTTCAACCGCACAAGGTTTTACTTAATAATTAGCGTAGCAAACTTTAGTTTTATCATTTAATAGTTTATACTTCTCTTGCTGTAAAATACATAACAAAAGTGGAGGAGATACATACATTGTGCAAACAGGATTGCTGGTTAGTTAAAAGTATTTAATTTTATATTATTTGTTTACAGTTTAAAAACATTTAAACACTCCATCAGCAATCTCTTCTGACTTATATATATTTAAAATATCAACATTACCTTCTGTTAAGTTTATTGTAAATTTAGACTGCTGATTAATTTATGAATTAATATTTGGAAGGACACTATCAGTCTCAATAAATCTCAATATATTATTACAAATTGTAAAATTCAAGTCATTTTTAAGTCACAATACAAATTTATTGATTCAGTACATGTAAGCCAAAGCAATAAACACATTTGTGATGATAGTTATCTCCTTTTCTCTATCGTGGCATAAAGTTTATATTACATAACTAAAATCTGAAGGGATTTTAAAATACTTTTTAAACGAAATGTTAAATGCCCTTTAGTGGTTAAACTCTGAAATAGTTTTCTTTGTCCTAAAGTTCATTACTTTTCTAATCACGCCATAAAAAAGAACGAAGAATAAAGTGTGAACATAAGACCTAAATATATAAACACATTAAATAAATTAAAATAAAATTGTAACTGGGAGAATGTGCCGAAGAAAAAATACAATCTTTAACAGGTCAGGTTTAGTTAGGAAGGATACTAACAACTGACATTGATGAGTAGCATTATCAGACCATTGACCTTGACATTTGATAACGCTTTAACTCCAAACGCTCCTGACTTTAACACCAGTTTGTTTACGAGCTGCCCACTACACCATCATCGAAACCATTGCACTCGATACAATTCATGTTTTTAGTGTTTAAGATCATGTCGTGAGTGTTTCGTGTAATCTTAATGTAATTAACGATCAGCAAGATAATTTTTGTGTAACGAACAATCATCTGTGTACCAGAGTAGCCGTCTGATGATGTCACAATCTGCGAAACGCGTCACACTTTGCCAATTAAGAAGTGCCTCAGGCCGTATGTACAAAGATTTACTTTGTGAAGAAGCAATGCCGTAATCAGGTCGACCAAGATTGAAGATCAAGGTTATGTGACATAAATATTCCTTAAATTAATAGTTACATGTTTAAAACTACATCATATGTGTACCAGCTTGTTCAGCATATTATGAATAGATGCAATTTTGAATATAGTTAAATGTTTAAATTTAAAATTAGTTAAGTTGTAGCAGCTTTTGATATTTATCAATGGGATTCGTAGCCACCTGACATAGCCACCACAGATCACATTATAAGTTAAAACTCGACAAGTGTTTTTCACCATCATAGTTTTAACTATTTTTTCCTAACGTCCTTATTTACTTCTCACTTTTAGTTTATTTTATTTGTCTTATTTTACTTCCTGATCTCGTAACCACTTAAAGCACAATTCCTTTTGATCAATATGAGGAAATTCATAATGAATTATTTACCTTTGGTATTAGTAGTATTGGTCATTTTATATTCAAATTATAAATTTTACTAAAAAAAATGTCGAGTTTATTTAATTATTTCGCTGGCCTTTCAGGAAACTGCAGCCGACAACCGTCCATTTTACATGGGACAATTTTAAAGCTCTATAAATAAAATATGAAACGTAAAATTATTGTATAAGAACAGTTGAACTTCAAGGATATGTTATTAATGTTTTATATGCTATGCAACATCATCACTGGTGGTAAGGATAACTCGTTCAGAAAACAAGTAGTAAGAGGGATTTTTGTGTTTATATTTGTTGCTCCCAACAGATTGGCTCTTATCTAAGTCATACCCCTCGTCACGTGCGACATTGTATAAACATCCAATATTACATTATATGACATTTTTGCGTATTTGTTTTTTTTTGTCACGTCAATTAATATTTTGTATTTTTATATATTTAAATAAATGTCATACAGTAATAAAGCTATATTTCCGAGTTGCAATTGATCTGTCATATAATGTGCGACATATTGTTGAATCTTTACATTTTCAGCGTGATCAAATAAAGGTAATCATTTTAGATTCAAAAATAAACTACGTTTTCTCTTGATTAAATTTTACTCATTAACAACACATTCTGGCAATTATTTATCATCGTAAGCCAATGTTCTTTGTTTGACATTCAATTACAGTAACGTGAGTTTATGACATTAATGAAATTATTCCGGACTTTTCTAACACTGATTTGATCAAAACAAGTGCCAGGATGGTTTTTGAACATTGAATAATTAAAACATCATGATAATATATACATATTTTATTCAATCCTAATATTTAAACAGAAAATTTACTTAATTATAAATTTGTTCACTAGAATGATTTGTAATTAGTTTTAAACAAATCTTTTCAACGCTGGTACAATATTATAAAAATATAATTTGTATTATAAGAAAATAATTTAGGGCTCCAATAGGACCTCAAAGTTACAATGTTAATCTTATGAAGTTTTTTTTTTTTTTTAGTTAGTCAGCTGATAATAAAGTAAACTATTCTAAACAACTGGACTCGTGCCTGCGATATCCCGTGCGGTTAATAAGACACCCACCACCTACTTTTAAAATTTAATTTTAATTTTCCAAAACACAGAGGGAGAGCCATAGTTTGTTTACTTTAGTAATATCAGTAAACTGTAATATGACTTTAGTAATATAAACAAATTACAGGTTGATATAAATACAAAATCCGTGAAGTATATAGGTATGCAATGACATTTGTTAGCAATTATAAAAGTTTTCCATCAGCAGTTTTATGATAAGCACATTTGTGTTTCAACATGAAGAGTCCCACCAAACGACCTCATTATCTCGCCCTCCATCATAGTCTCCAAACTCGTTTATTTATAGTTGTTTGCACAACTTAATATTTATGTCTCGTATTTCATTACGCGCTTTTCCAACTCCAAGCCTCATTTCTCTTGCGATGTATGTTAAATATATTGCAGGATCGTGACATGAATGTGCAAAATTATAAGGTGAATATTGTAACATACACTTTATTACCATTCCATTCCATTGGATATCCATTCCGGTTTTTATTATATCGTTCTGTACAAAATTATATGACCTATCGTAAAAATGATTTCAAAGTAAAAACAGCGTATTCTTGTTAAGAAAACCGAAACTTTGGAATTTAATATTATTACATGTTATTAAGACTCGGTGAATGTATATTTATTTTCTTTTACTAATTTTATTTTTTTTCAAGCCTCTTGTAATTTTTGGGAAAATTAATGGTTAGTAAATAAAATGTTCTAAAAATGTCCAAAAGTAAGGAATTACTATTTCTAATTTGATAAAAATCTCTCCGATAAAATTGTTAGATTGAATATAATATTAAACCTCCAGAATATAGTAGGTTAGCGCCATTATGAGATAAACCGTCCGTTGGGATTTCACTTTCCCTAACGTTCTATTACACAAAACTTAATTTCAACTGCTTTGTGATTTACTTGTAAAGTTTCAATTGAAAAGGGAATTAACTTTGACCTTTTTGAAAGGAAACTATTTAATCTTTTTGTTAAATGAAAAATCTATTTGACGTCATAATACAATGGCTACAATAGAATCAAAAAATTATTTTTAAAACCAAAAAAGGGGCCGATACTAAAGTATACTACTTTGAGTTTGTATTTCCATTGAAAAATAAGACTGTCGCTGTCATTCTGCTATAAATGGTTTATGGCGGTTTCCTTTCAAACCTGACTTATCGGTATTTCAGGACTTTTAAGTCCAATATTTTCCCATATTTTGTTTTGCTTTGTTTTTATAGTAATGACACATATTATACAAGAATTTACTTAGGTTAAACAAAGTTTTTATTTTTAGTCCGAACTGCAAAACTCAGACTCTACTAAACTACGAGGGGGTTAATTTAGCTTTTTTAACGTGTCTTTAACATTCCTTTCCTTACCCTACAATACTTCAGTTATATGCATTATTATTCCTTTACTTGCTGATGTTTAATACTGTATACGTAGTTTATCTCTTATAATTATAATAGAAACAAGATTCCATTGTTTAGAAACTTAATTGTTATTTACCATTAGATCAAATCAATATATACCAAACAATTTATACTGTAGAAACTAATTTAAAATGTTTATTCATCAATGGTCATCTGAAAACTCTAATGATAATAAAATACTCCAAACAAATTAAATGCTAGTGATAATTGCTGCAACACGTTAAAACTCCCACAGGTACACCACAGCAAGTCGTCAACAACAGCAAACATTTGGAAAGTTGTGTTAACAATTTAAAATCTAGAGGACCAACTTCATGAATAAGTTTCCTGAGCAGTCGCGTTCAGACAATCATGTAATACTGTAGTAAATTTCATAACCGAATAATTTGAATGCCAACTCAAATGTCATTATTTTCTTACTGGAGCTTTCGTTTTCTTTCTTTACATAATCAAATCCCAATTCCGTTTTTGCAACGAAACTCTATTGAAGAATTTCTTAATATCAAACATTTTCTTAATATTCTAACAGCCTACACTTGACAGCACAAGCACAAACAGCCTTACATAGCACCTTGCACGCGTAAATGAACACATCACTGGTAGCCTCGTAAATGTAGGAATATTTTTTAATTTTTTATTTCACTTTCTAAGGCGTTAAGTTAATTACAAATTACAATTAATATGCAATAATGACATATAAATTGTTGGCAAACTTAAATTCAAACTAGGTATTTGTAATTAATTAGCCCTCTCTACCCACCCGCGGCCCAGAACCTAACCTGGAAACGTGCTACCATGAGCGCGGGACGGGAAGAAGGCTCACAGACCTACGCTATGAGCAATGGTAAAAAAATAACAGTGGAGACTGCCAAGGATAAGTTTAATTGGGAACAAAAAAATAACAAGGAATGCAATGGTTGGGTTACACCCCAACCTTGGCACAAACACAACAAGAAATAAACTCTGGCAAAAGATAACAAAACAATGGCAATAACAATTTTGTACCGGATCCGGTGATAAATAAATCCTGTTATCCGAGTTTTCCTGAATACAAATATACACAGACAAAGTTAAAGAGGCAAAGTTAATTTCAAAATTAAATTTGGATTGCCATAATTTAGAACATTTCGTTCAAATGACACCCGGAAAACCTTCGGCCAAGGGCGGGCTCCGGATCGGAAACCTGGACGAAAAACTTAAAACTAAGTAACAACATAAAAATAATCAACAGTCATAAATAAAGCCTCTGGAACAATAATAACACAACAATTCACAGCCGCAGTTCCCAAGTATCACAGGTGCATATGCGAAGTCAAACCTTCGGGCTTTTTCCGTCATGTTGATGCCTTCCCCGGTCCAGAGGTGTGTGATGACCGGGGCCATGTGTACAGCAGGATGTCACATGTTGATGGGTAGGAAAACCCCTCACTTGGACCCCCCAGACGAGTGGACTGAAGCTTAGTTCCTCATTTTGATAATGAAAGGCCAGATAAAACAAAAGATTTGGCAAAATTAAACTATACGAATTCCATAAACAAAACAAGGTCATAACCTATTCACAGACACTGTCCTTATGAGGAAACGAGGCTTAGCGTTGAAGTTTCAGATAAACAGCTGACCAACCGGAAAGGCAGTTGGCAGTTGCTTCGCCCCTCCCGCGATGAACAAAAAGACAAAATGAAAACTATACTTAGTGAGGCGTGACATAGTGGTGGGTCAGTCACGGCTCAGTAAAATGGTTTTACTTTTTAAATACAGATGTATTTGTAAAAAATGCAGTATTGAAAATGATTGTCCCTTTAAACTAATATATCTACGCCATTCGTATAGATTTTTAATGGACTGCACTGTTTTGCGGCGTATTTGTCTTTATTTTATAATGATTGTTAGGTGTCATCTCAAACGTAATAATAGCTTTTTAAGTAAATATATTGAGTATTTGATGAACGTATGAAATTTAAGAACTCGTATATGAGAAGAGGGATTAACAGTTTTATTTAATAAAATATGGTGCCTCGTTTTTTTCTCGGAGATAGGTCAGCTATAGAAATAAAGATGTCTTAAAAATATCACATACTGTTATAATAAAACCAATGTCCATAATAATAATATTGAACAATTTCAAACACGTGGGGCGAAGCCCTGAATTATTTTTGAAACTCTAATAAGCCTATTCGAAGACAATATATAATGCACCTTATTTTCTTTAAGCTCTGTCGGTTCATAAATAAGTGAGCCATGAACACCACAGAACCACAGTGCACCACAGTGCTATTGTACACCAGAACATAACGGACAATAGTAACCATCTTATTTTTAGAATAGTATAGATTAGTTTTAAAAGTTGGACTAAACATCTCGCATTAGAGTCTACATTAGTTTGTTCTTATGGATAATATTATTTTGTAATAAGAAATAAACTTATGCTCTAAGAAACATTAATGGTTTTATGCCAAAGTTAATTTCTACCGTGATCCGTGACCTATGGGTAAAAAAAGTTTAAAAAGGTTTTCCAAAAAATATATTACCGTATAAATACAGCGATCACCAACAAAAATATTTGATTGATAAAGTGAGATTAGTTTATGAATCATGAAACATTTTTAAAATTGTGTTAACAAATGTTATTTTATGTCACTTTTTTCAAACACGTATTAGAAGGTACGTGTACAGTCTGCAGATGTTTAAAATAAGCCTCTTAAATATCAAACATATGGATTCTAAAGATGTTAAAACTAATTAAAACTCTTTGATACTTAATATGCGATCAAATAATGTATAATGTAATATTGTAAAATAATCTGAGCCCCAAAAACATTTGTTTTAGTAATTGCAATTTTTTTTAAATTACCAAGTAAATTAAAACAGATATAAATTGGATCAGATTCCTATTTTTATTGATTGAGTTAATTAATCAACCAGTCAACCTGTCATTGTCAGTTTTGTAACTTTAATATATTAAAGGTATTTTGTTTACGATACCGTCACTTTTGGCCACCAGTTCATCAGATTGTTTACGATTTTTGTTAGTAGTAGTGCTAAAAACGTCCAATATGTACAATTAAATTTAAATAATGGGAATTACTTTGTTCTACTTTTTTTTAAAACCACATCGTATATTTAAATTATATGTTTGGTTACATATGGAGCAATAATTTAGTTATAAGAAACACAGTTTTATGTTAAATCTTTTAAAGCCGTTTATAGATAATCAGTGGCATTAGTTTAATATTTGTTTGATTAATTGTTTAATATTTGTAAAACACAGGACTTTAAATTTGCTATAGAGGTAGTAAGTTTGCATTTTAAATAAATTATCAAATATGCAATTTCCTAATATATTATTAGAACATTGCTCACATCGTTAATTAGTGACTGGAGTTGAAAATGATGTTGTTATTATACTGTATGCAATCTGAAATATCCCTCACTTACAGAAAAAGATCGGTTTTTGAGTAGTAATAGTCAGCCGTGTTGGAAATGTTACCATTTCCGTTGATCACAACCCCAGCTTTGTGCCCTAGTAACATAAAGTAACATAATAGTTCATTGATGTTTGTGAATGTAATTTGTTATAAATGACAATATATACGCTTGAGAGCTTTTCTTCTTTCTATGACGAAACAAACAAATCCATTAAAATATTATCTTCAATCTTCAAGTGCCCTCCTAACAAATAATTGTAGTGATTTAATTGTAGGCAGATTTGTTGTAGGCCTACATTACAGGCTAGTAACATGAGGTTAAACATTTAAGAGGCAAAAATACTTAAATGCCGTTTAAATTTATAACATAATATTCCTACTGTTTAATATTTATACCTCCACCACAAGCTATTATTTAGTATCAATTAGCCTTAATAAGTTCCTTTAAGTAATTTTGTTTTGTTATATTAATAAAGCCTTCAAATTAAATAGTAGTAATTATACTAGGCAAAACACAAAGATATCTATTACAGAGTTATTCTTTGAATATATTTTTTTTTCTTTAACTCACCGTACAATAATCAGGCAACTCAGAGAAATTTATAAAACAACCTTTACTCACATTGCGTAAAAAGAACCCTCCCTGTAGGTTTGTTGGAGTTGACAGGTCTATTACCAAGAGATAGATCAATTACGGACAGTTGACCAACCGTTGAACGAATGTAGCTTGGTCACGGTTGTACTAATCATATTACTAGATATGTCGATCTTTGACTCTATATGTTGCCCTACACTAAAACTTGTATTTATAAAAATTATTTATTAAACCTAATAATATTAATACTACGCCTGTATTTGATTGCAGTGGTTTTACACACATTTTCTATGATACTGCTGAGAAGATTTTTCACGCAGATCAAAAGTATCGTAAGAGTTGAATTGTCAAGACGTTATTTCATTTATATAATATATTTAAATGTATAACAATGTATATATTTAAATGTATATTTATGTTTGTAGTTGTATTTAATGTATATTTAAATGTATTTAATGTATGTTTAAATGTATACGGGTGATAATTCCTTATTTTCTGTGGGCAGGGAGATTTTTGTCATAATATATTGTTCAATAAATTGAGATTATATTATAACAATTATAAAGGAAAAAATCCTCAAGTGCTATTTCTAATTCTATTTCTAATCATTACCATATGTCAATTCCGATTACAAAGTAGGGGGGCTGTGTTTTAATTAAATTTTAAGAACGAAAGGCTTAAATATTATTTGTGGGACACATGACTTCAAACTTGGTTTGCATTTTAAGACTACAGAATTATTGTTTTAAGAAACTCATATTTTATACACAGTTTTCCAGGTAAGATGTACGATATAATATTCCTATTAGCGAATTTTCCCTATAGGGAAGAAGCTGTTACCGAATGTGGCATGGTAAAATTCAAGCCTGAGACCATGATAACTTTTTTTGAGGTCCCCAGATGCCAAAAACACCGTTCGTTCAAATTTATATATATGTAAATAAATATATGTGTCCGTTACCACAATAACTTTTGAAAGAATCGCCCGATTTTGATGGGATTTGGCACAAATGCGTAGAATAACATTTATGACTTTAAGTTTTGAAAACCAGATCAAACGGACTATGGGAAGGGGGTTTTATGGTGGTTTTAGCGGATTTCCCCTATAGGGAAGAAGCTATTACCGTAGGTCTCATGATGAGACTTAAGCCCCAGACCATGATAACTTTTTGTTTTGAGGTCCCCAGATGCCAAAAACACTTTTCTTTCAAATTTATATATATGTGTATATATATATATATATATATGTATATATATCTGTATATATATATATATGTATATATGTATATGTCCGTGAATGCCATAACTTGAGTAAAAAACGTCCAATTTCGATGAAATTTTGCTCAAATGTGTAAAATGACATTCATGACTAAGTTCGAAAACCAGAAAAATCGGACTAAGGGAAGGGGGGTTTATGGGGTTTTTAAAATTTACAAAAATCAATTTTTTGCATTTATTAACCTAAAATTTAAAAAAAATTAATTTTGGTGTTGACCATGTTATATAGCTTAAAAAACAAATAATATGGTATTTTGAATTATTAACCTAGGTTAAGTGGTCGCGGAGAAAATCTAAAAAAATTACACATAAAATCTCCCATGTTAATCTTAAGGGATAACAGTTTTTGGCTTTTCCTCCGTTTCTTTTAATGTAAACTTCACATTTGCTTTTACCAATCTGTTCAGTTCCTCAAAACAATCATTTTGGTGTTTAAATTTTAATTCTACGCCCAACCGTTGCAGAGATATTCAAAGTGTTAACCACAGTACGTTGTCCAATGTTATCCTTATGGAGGATAAATAAAATTTGATATCTCTATTATTTATTAATGTATGTTGATGACGTATGTGGCTTCACGTAGTACTGGTAAATTGATATTTGCACAACAATTGAGTTGTTGGTGATTATTCCCTTAGCAGCAAACCTGCGTGATCAGCCCCCATGTTATTCTTATGGAGAATAAGTCAAATGTATTGACTCCCTTAATTATGAACATAAATTAATAAAACTTGGTATATAGCTTCACTTTATTGAGTTATATTGATAATTGCAATAAACCCATTTTTCTTCCTTGTTGCAGCAACCCTGCTTACTCAGCCCCCATGTTATTCTTATGGAGAATCACTAAAATGTTATATAGCGCTTATTTATGATTGAATATTGATGAAACTTGGTATGTGGCTTCGCCTAATTAAATTCTATTTATATTTGCATGAAAACCAATTTTTTTGTTCCTTATTTCAGCAAACCTATGTACTCAATACCAATGTTATTCTTATAGAGAATAATTAAAATCGCTTATATGTGAATATATTTTTATGAAACTTGGTATGCGGCTTTATGTGGTATTAAGACATATATTATGGATTTTAAATTCGCTGAGTACGCAGGTTTGCTGTGACGGGGGTATTTATTTTCCAAAAATAAGTTTTTTTTTTTTATTTTTCCCCACAAAATGTTATAAACACTTAATTTTGATTAAAGCTATTTTATAGAATTTCAAAATATATAATTTGGTATTTTGAATCATTAACCCTAGGTTAAGGGGTTGTAGAGAAAATTAAATAAAGCTTCCATAAAATTTCCCATGTTACTCTTATGGGAAAAAGGTTTTTGGATTTTCCTCAAATAATTTTATTAACAACTTTACATTTCTCTTCACCAATCAGTTTAGCTTTACAAAACAATCATTTTGGTGTTTTAATTTGTTTTACGTCCAACCGTTGCAGAGATATTCAAAGTGTTAAACACAGTACGTTGTCCAATGTTATCCTTATGAAGGGTAAATAAATTTCGATATCTCGATTATTTATGAATGTATATTGATGAAACTTGGTATGAGGCTTCAACTAGTTGTGGTATATTGATATTTGCAACAAATCTTTTTTGGTGATTTTCCCGTAGCAGCAAACCTGCATGCTCGGCCCCATGTTAATCATATGGAAAATACGTTAAGTTGTTTATCTCCCTTAGTTATGAACCTAAATTAATAAAACTTGGTACGTAGCTTCACGTGGTTGAGTTATATTGATAATTGCAAAAATACAAATTTGTTATCTTCCTCGTTGCAGCACACCTGCGTACACAGCTCTAATGTTATTCTTATGGAGGATAAATAAAATGCTATATCACTTATTTATGAATGTATTTTTGTGAAACTTGATAAGTGGCTCTATGTAGTAGTGAGACACATATATATATATATATATATGCATTGGAAATTCGCTGAGTACGCAGATTTGCTGCGACTTGAGTATGTAGTTTTTAAAATGTATACGATACTTTTAAACTATCGTGAAGTTAGGAGTTATAAAAACCATGTTTTTAAATTAGAACATATATTTTACTCTGTACGTACAACATATACATTGGTTTGTATAGCATGCATGTTAGCATGTCGGCACTGTCTTTGAAGTGCTTAAGATATAGCCTACAAAATTCGATGTTGTTTAGAAGAATCATGTTACGAGAAGCATCGCGAACTTAATATGATCTTAAGGGAAACGGATAAAGGTATTAACTTGGTTTTTAAACATATAACGATGAAATTTTATAAATATTAAACATCTTATCTACATTTTATGAAAGAAAATGGTCCCTGAACTTTAATATCTATACCTGCTACTCTTTATCATTTAGGGTTGTATAGAGTAAAGTCAAAATAAAGTAAAACTCTAGGAGATGAACACTTTACAAAGACATTTAGAACTCATCATATTGATAAATCACTAAGGATATTTTATAATAAAGGTAATATTCTGTAAATATAGATTTATCTTCTACAACTTACAAATGTAAGGCTCTCTGGACAAAAGAGAACATGTTAAGCTTACATACGGATATTTTGTGTATGATGCCATACATGTGTGGACAAAGACTTCTGGCACGTCTCCAGCCAGGCGTCTTCAGGGACACTGCGCAAACTTTTATTGTTTCACGCTTTTGTTTAGTTTGAGGATTAAAAGCACCAAAATTGTTTTTCAACTTACATTGGTGAAAGAAAAGTTGGCTGTTTGGTGACTGTTGATGTAAAAACGTGTTTAGACCTTTCATTTGTATAAGTAATGACTTACTTGTTTTCTCCAGGCAAGATATTTTAAAACATTATATCAACTGATTATATACCAAATTTGACGCATTATGCAATTTATCACAAACAAAGATTGTATTTGTTTATAAAAAAGAAGTTGGCATCCTATTTTTGCCTTACTTTGGCCAATCACATAGATTATTGGATAATCGAACGAAGTGAATTTTATTCTTATACATAACTTTACTGCTTGGACTGGTAAGAGAATCAACTCAACTGGCGTGTCTGTGACCAATATAACTCGAGAACGCCTCCACAGTTAAATTTAAAATTTTCCAGATAAACTTTACATTACAAAATCTCGGTCGAGTTCAGATAATTCCATTCAGTATTAATAAAATTATCCTAAAACCAAATTTATTTTTTTCTCCATAAGAATAACATGGGAAGCCATGTCGTTAAATTTAAAATCGTTAAAATTTAGCCGACGTCTATGTTTCAACAACAGAGTAACAATAGTTAGTTTACTAGAGTATACTTTGTTACACTGGATAACAAAAGGTTTTTCACAAAACAATACACAAGAGAGATAAATCGAAGTATATTTTTAAGTTGTGAGCATATTTCTTATTTTATACAATTATTAAGTGTACGTTATTAAAAAAATATCCATAAAGTTAAGATTCCCTTAGTATGCCTAATCTGTGTAAATATCGTCAGTCGTCGGAGTCGTCAGTTGTAAATCTGGCAGACGACGCGTGTGCCAGATGGAAAATCGAAAAACTCAAAATAACTTTCCAAAATATATGACTGTAGATACTGAGATATTAAATTAACTTATAAAATAGTTTGTTTTATTACATTGTCTTAGACAATTGGTAATATTGTGATTGTCATGTGTAAAAAGTACAAAGCCTCAATTTGTCTGGAAAGCTTTGATCAAGGTAGTCACAGTAAGCGACCAACCTTAAATTTATTTTGTAGGGCAATTATTTGCTAGGTTATATTTTCACTAAATTAATAATAAAAATCTTCTAAATTAGCTATAATACATTACAAGTAATGTTGTAGCTAACCACAATAAAAGCTATAGACTATTCTAACCAAACAGCCTTTTTCGGAAGGTTATCTTGAATGATTTGACATAGCCTAGGGTTGGATGACAGTAAGAGTAAGCCGACATTAAACTGGTAATACAACTGTTGTAAAATACTTTAAACACGTTACCAGAAATGTTGTAGCGAACCATAACAAAAGCTTTAAACTATTCTAACCAAATTAAGCTTTTTTTACCGGTTATCTGTATTATTTTACATACTGGTATCCTAGGTTTGGGCTACTGTGAGCTATTTTCATCATAAACTTGAACCTATGGCTATGAAATGTAGGGCTATACACTTGAGCTACTTGCCATTTTAGAAGTTTCATGTACGGTCTTGGACCAACCCATGTTTATAGCATTTAATTTCATGTTTGCCTAGGATTTTGAAACAATATATTTAAATCTCATTTTGTCATCTAAATAACTAGACCTGACGACTTATTGTTAATCCTTAAGGATATTTTCACTAGGCCTATAGAAATTGTAACATTAGTTCATTTAGGAAACTCACCGTACTCTTAAAATTTAAATTAATCACACCGCTAAAGTCACTGCCTAGCTCAAAATACTCTGTTAGTGCTACGATAACGCACCCATGCCAATCCTAACAACAAGTCATACCTGAAACCTACAATTCATTTTGAATATAAATAAATTTACGGATTTATACAACATTTCCTTTTATAAAAATAAGTGATAAATGTATGATTATTTGTATACGGATAAAAGGTTAGGTATGCGACGGGATCCGAACTTACAACCTTTCGATCTGAGAGCCTGTGCGATACCCAATGAGCTACCGCGATAATTGGTTTTTCAGGTAGAAGTGACAAGGACTATAGCTATATAGACGTAAAACCCGGATCCTGGTGGCAGTTAAATGATACCGGAATGTATTCTGATGTGTTACTGAAATCTGCTCTTGAATTTTATATGAGACTCGATTTAAGTTTGATCATGTGTTTCGATTATCCTTATACGCGAGGAATGAGCGTACACCTAGTATATCTGTACGTGGAACGTATTCAGCAAAGCGAGGAGTGAGCCCTTATACGAGTTGAACAGTACTGATAAAATTTTACATGCCAGGTCTGAGATTCGACCCACGACAGGGCCGCTGACATATGGTTCCGGAGTCCGACGCCTTGACCACTAGGCCATATATAAAAACGAGACGACGTTAAAAATACGGAATTCCCTTTAGAAAAACTATAACTTAGTACGGTAAATTATGTATTTAAATTGATATTTTAATTAAAGGATTTAATACGCATTCAAAGTTGTAACAGTATTATAAAATTAAATTGATGGTCTTATAACTATTGAATTTGAGGAAATTTTTACATTTCATGCTTGGGTACAATTAGCACAATTAGCAGTCTTATACTTTTTTAGCTGTTTTGATTTTCCGCTTGGTATTTTATGTACAATGATTTATATACGATATATCGACATTTTTAAATATAACGTCCACACCTTGTGCATGTCCTTCACTTTCAATTGCGTTAATATTAGAAATATTACTGTTTTGCACCGTAAATGGTAGGCTTAAGACTCAGGTTAAAGGTGAAAAAGGTGTGTTATAAAGGTATGAAGAAATATAAATTTGTTAAATATACAGTGTTCTTAAAAATATCCTTTGGTATATTTATATGTACGATGGCCCTTAATCACAAACGTACTTCATGATACAATTGTGTACAAAGATAATAAATGTGGTTTTACTAAACCAAATATGCAATTAATATTTTAGGAAAGTTATTAATCTGACCAATACAGAAAGATACATTAAGATAGTCAGAATATTAGTAAGTTATGCCCCTGAATAGTAAAGCTTCATCAGTATCATAAAGTATGTTATGAAGTAGGTATTTTCAGTCATTTAATTGATTTACTACTCATAAGTTTAAAAAAAAACATGTACCTAAATTAAAAAAAAAGGCAAAAGTATTCTCCTGAATAATTTATACGCGTTATATTTTGATAAGTTTACATCAATTTTTAAGCTTAATATACGATTTAAAAAATACTAAATATAGGTTATTTTAATAGGTTTATTTAATAATAAATTGATTTGGTGCCTGAAGCAGCTTGTGGTTTCTTTTCTAGATGCTTATAACATTTAATTTTGTTCAGAGCATATTGGCTTCATTATCATTGCTGCAAAGTTCAAATACTTATTTTTGGAACATATGTAGCAAAAATTGTATCCCGTCAATACTCCTTAAATTAAACAAAGGCAGATTTAAAATATTGATATATGATGTTAAAATACATTCGCTAGCTACCTTTTATCCTCCATATTTTGTTTTACCTTTACCTTGATTAAAATGTAGTATTACTTATTTACTCTTTGCTAATATGTTATTTGATGCACACATATATTTGAGAAAAGCATATATCCATTTATGTTTTCTCATACCTAAACAAAACAATGGAGAAGGGTGCTTTTCTTCAAGACTATAAAATGTTTCCGTTAAGCGCGAGAAACAAATGGCTTTGTTTAGACACTTACAACCATCACAAAGTACATCTTATTCTTGGTACTTGTCCCAAGTAATGTTTTGTTTTTGGCTCCGGATCTCTTTTCTGTCACTTGGCTTGTAGTGACTTTATTGCATTCGCATTGTACCACCATGAATGACCTGATAATGTTTTACATTATAAAAGAACAGTAAATAATGTCTTAATTAGCATAATAATTTTGTTACAACTAAACGGGATAAATGAACTACGCCTCAGGACACTACAAAATATTTTTACACTTAACTGTAGTTATATACAATGCAATAAAAACAAACTGACATTTATTTCATTTATTTGTTCCGTGTTTTTTTGTTTTGTAATAATATGCAAATTTGCTTTTGGAATTAGTATTTGCTAGTATTTTTTCTTTGGTTTTCCCTTAGAAATATATTAAACAATCAAAAGTAGGGCGGTATAAATTACTACAGGTTTAGATTAGTAGTCACAATGTTCAGTCGTTGTACTGATCTGAAATGAATCCGTTTACCTAGAAGACAGAGGTTTCGTGTGTGTGTGTGTGCGTGCGTGCGTGTGTGTGTGTGTGTGTGTGTGTGTGTGTGTGTGTGTGTGTGTGTGTGTGTGTGTGTGTGTGTGTGTGTGTGTGTTTGCCATGAAAGTTTGTAAAACAGAATGATTTAGTTGTTGAATAGCGTAATACAATTAAAGTTTATATGAGTCATATACTAATCAGAAACAGACATATAACATAGATTTATAAACATAAGAATAAATAAATGCTTCAATTTCTCTTACTAACTGCACACAATAAAAGTAAGGGGATGGTGTTGGCAATTGAATGAAACAGGTAAATCTGTTATTTTAGTTTTTATTAAAATAATACATTTTATGTTGGAATTCTGATGAAAGGATAGTAAGGATAGTAAAGGAATGTATTCAGTTGATTACGAAATAGTTTTCAACGCCTATAAGATCATTACTATAGCTAGGCGGACCATTATGATCAATTTTCATACAGGCATAAGTCTCCTGGAGAACTTTTTATTAAATGCCTAAAATACACACACACACACACACACACACACACACACACACACACACACACACACACACACACACACACACACACATATATATATACATTATATTATATTCTTTAGTTCACTGCATAGGGCTACTATTGTTATTACTGAAGGGTACTTTGGTAATTTTATTTAAAAAATAATATATATATAATATTCGCATTAGTATAAAAAATTACGATTTTCTTCCACCAAAAAATTTACAAAATAGATTGTATCAAATACAATAAAGCATTTTCTTGGCAAAAATGGCTGTTGTAATCATTAAATTATTGACTTATTTACTTTTGTAAAGCAGCATTAAGCAAATTTAACAAATTCGATTACAAAACTCGAATAAGCCGGATGATCTTAGAACCATGTGCGTCCAAATAACAAATAAACCGAATTTATTTAGTGAAGTCGGTTATTTTAACATTTAAAGAGGGATTTGAGTGAATTTTTGATATTTTTCAACATGTACGTTGCTTATACATAAAAATTTTATATGAAGGTATTAATGAATCCCACTTTACATTAACAGTTCTACATACAATTCTAATATTAAATTAAATTACTAATCGTCGTATCTTTACAGAATATTATAAATTTTATTAACGGAATTAACGACATGTGGTTTCAAAAATTATAACATTCATAAGGGTTATTTTATTACTTATGCTGAAGTATTATATTAAGTTTGAAAGCCATCTAAATGATTCTTTATAATTGGTACCTCACTGGGGACATTTTAAAACAATGTTATGGCATTTATATTAAACTAGAGAGGGAAAGAAAAAACTGAGGGAAATAAAAATTATGGAAAGGAGAGCGGACAGCTGATTTGACCACAGTGCAAGCAGACCAAGTATAATATAATTCATACTGTTTGCTCTATTCTCCCCTAGGATGTGGTTTAACAAAGGAAAGGCTAATTTTGCTTATACGTCTGGGCACGGCTTGATAACGAGAATTCCAAATGTGACTTTCAATGTTATAGCATTTAGTAGCTAAGGCTGTACCCTGGAAATATATTTTAGTGTATGAACTTTTTTGATACTGGCAGAAATATATCATTGCGATTCATTATGACGTGATTTGCTAAACTTTTCAAAATTATCTTCCATTCCACCGGTGTTTGTGTGTTGGGATCAAAGTGCTGATAGAATCGATACCAATTTTCTCACTCAATGTAGCAGAATCATTGGCATTTGTGTGCGACGTAGCCATTGTTGAGGGAGCCTTGACTCTACTTGACTTTTCTCATATAAAAAATGCTAGGTCGTAAAAACATTGAATAGTGAATAAATATTTGCATGTGATTTGCTGATGTACTTAGTCGTAGTTCTAAGTTGGCATATGAATCATTGTTTATTTTTGTTTTTATGACGTCCTACCGATGAAAAAGTCCAAAGTGTCATCTAAACGTTTAGGCATCGAAATAAAAAGTGAAAGTAAAAATGTAGCTACCAAAAGCCATCTTATTAGCAACGAGTAAATGATTTATTTCCTCCTTTATGATACAGATTTCATACAAAAGTAAAAACTTAGGGAAAAACTTATCACAGTTACCAGCATGTGTGATCAATGGTTAATTATTGACATGAAAAATATTAACTTGAATTTAGTAACTTTTTTTATGAAGCATAACAACCTCTAATGCGCTAATTGATAAAAATGAACTTATATGGTGGAGATAACTAATTAATACATCATTTTCACCAACTTAATATATGGTCAGTTTCTATTCAAACATTTATACCAAGCTAATCCTCGTTTTCCCATATCCATTTTACATTACTTACCAATACTTGTAAATTAAAATAAAAATGGAGTAAAATCCAGCAATCCAAAGTCATTATGACCACTATTTAAAGGTAAAGGTAATAACTATTTTTAGTTATCTGCAAAATATCTAAAAAAAAACAAAGCTATTGAACTATGTGGTTTTATGAGATAATTTAAGCCTTAGTTATTGTATGAAAATTTCGTGAATTCAGTAAATCAAAAAATAATTCTATTATATTAACAGCCATAAACAGTATTACTGGAATTACATTTTATTTCAACCCACAAATCGCTAGGAAATAAGAGATTGTTTTTGAGAAATTAGAGATTTATTTAAATAAAGTATTAAACCCATCAGAATGATTCCAATCTAAATCCATTAAAATAAGTTGCGTATTAACTTTTTTACTGTGGAAAGGCCACTTGTGTATTTGAATTACGTTAAAAAAATGTTTCTTCAAACACTTTGGAAGTTATGAAAAACGTTTGGGAGTGTTGAAATATCTCACCGTAAAAAGTAAAAATCAATAAAAAAATAATAACTAGAAGTTCTGGACAAACTTTATTATCGTTTATTATGAATAAATTTATGCAATATATGAACCGTAACTACAACTTGCTTTTAGTAAAAAGTTTTATTTTAGCGATGGTGTTTAGTTATGAAACATCTCCTTTGACAAGCTGTCTTACGTCACTCTGCACCTTATCCTTTTGGAGTGACTTCTTTTGAACTTCTTGAATCCATAAAACTTTTTCTTGTTTAACAGGCTATTTGAAAAGATAAACATTCTGTGTTAGCTATTTTATTATATTTATTAGTATACATTTAATTCTAAGAATAATATTAATTTATTTTACTGATTAAATTAATTCGTTTTATTAGTATAATATATAAGTTTTTGTAATTTAAATTTGAGGTTTCCATAGTCTTTACACATCTAGAAGGTTTTCCGTTTAAAATTTATTTATTAAGTATATTTACAGTTATTTTTGGTTTTATTAAAATATTTTTAAAACCGATAATTAGGGAACCTACCATGCATGAGTGATTATCAATATGCATAGCTTATATCTCCACTTGGAGTTAAACTTCAAGACTTGAGTTTACCTAGCACATAAACTTAAAAAATATACAATTGTTACAGTTTATAATTTAATTATTACTGAAAAATTGTATTTATAATTAGCAAGATATAATGGTTTATTAATGAACCAATATCTTTAAGCATTATCTTCTCCTCCGTTATATATATATATATTGTACTAAAGTGGAAAAGATATTCCTGGTAACGAAATGAAACACCGATGAATATTATATTAAATCAACGTAGAAAACGCTATAAAACAAATTCAAATATGTTTTACCGTTTTTAATCAAATTAAGGTACTGTATCCCTTTGTATATTTTATTTGAAACAGAATTTTTAATAACCAATTGGCTATAAGCAGTGCGCCATTTTACTTCGATTATTAACTTATTAGGCCTGTTAAAAATAAAAATAAGTGTGGCCGGTCAAAATCGATAATGAAGCCGCCTTGTAAATTGTCAATACTTCCAAAACATTAACTATTAGTGATTCAAATCAAATAAAATGATTCTTTATTGCTATTCAAAATACTGCAGTCGTTGGCTTTAGTCAGTATTGAAATAATATAGTTTAAATTTTAATAATTTTGTTTGCGCTATGAGCCAAGAGGCAGGAAACGTTGCTAGATTTAATGACAAACAAAATATAAATAAAAAGTAGATCAAGCCACTATAAATAAAAAATGAATCCGAAGACAATGATGATTAGCGTAGTTTTGCGGTTCCGTGGGTTGCTAGTACTTCCGTGGGTTCCGTGGGTTCTAGTACTTCATACTGTAATGATAACATTATACTGTATGTATGTGATACAAGCTTTTAAAGTGATACAACTAATTTGTATCACTCCTAGTCATTTAGGGACATAGAAATACGTTTTTTATAAACAAATAATTAAATAATATAATGAATAATTTTTTAAGAGCTCATATTATTTTTTTGTATACAGTAATTCAAAAGTAATCTGGAATACTGTCAAAGAAACGGCAGGGCAAAAGAAAACAATCAGAAATTTTCTTTAAATATAAATAATTAGATAGTGATCAACAATTAGTTGCAAATGAATTTAATAATTATTTTTTATCAATAGTTAGGGAAGTTGTAGGTAATTACACTGTGATTCATAGTTTTACAGACTTGCTATTTAACTACCATTTTCCTTCCAATAGTGAAGAACGTTCTATTGTGCTTGAACCAGTACTGGTAGAAGACGTACAGAAAATCATTAAATCTCTTAAGAATGGAAAATCACAAGGTCTAGATGGTATAACTCCTTGACAGTAAAAAATATTTACCCAGCAATTATAGAGAGTCTGACATTTTTAATAAATTTAAGGTTTACAACAGGAGTGTTTCCAAATAAATGGAAACATGCTGTGATTATTCCAATATATAAAGGTGGGTCTCAATCTGCTTGCTAAAATTTCAGACCAATATCTTTAATTTCTATTTTTGATCAAATGTATGAGAAAGTTATGAAAGAAAAAAATGTTAAGTTTTTAAACGGGAATAATTTTTGTTTTAAGAATCAGTATGGCTTTAGAACAGGTCTAAACACTGAATTGGCGTTATTAAATTTCATGGATAAGGTAATGGATGGAATTAACCATGGACAGTACACTAGAGGTATTTTTTTGACATAAAAAAGGCATTTGACACAGTTTACCATGACATTTTGTTAAGGAAAATGTACAATTATGGATTTAGGGGAATATCCAAATCCAAAAGTGGTTTCGTAGTTACTTAAGTGAAAGACAACAGTGTGTCAAAATAAATGGAACTTTAAGTTTCATAGGAGAAGTAAAATATGGGGTGCCGCAGGGCTCAGTATGAGGTGCAATCTTATTTATTATTTTTAATAATAATTTTTTTAGTGCACGATTTAATGGTAAGGTTACTGCTTTTCCGATGATCTGGCGCTTTGCTATGCAGAAAACTCGTGGGATTTAGTTCATGAGAAAATTAGCCAAGATTTAAATGCTATTAAGTGGTGGTTTGTTAGTAATAAGTTAGTTTTATGTGCAGAAAAAACTACATTAATTATTTTTTCTTTAAGGCAGACAGTTAACTTTTCTCAAAAACTGTTTTATAAGTGTGATAAATATTTATTTCGGGGTTTCGAATGTGATAATTGTTCAATAATTAACTTAGGTAGCAGCAAAAAATACTTGACAGCGAACAATTGGAGAATGCATATAATCAAATTAAAAACAAAATTCATAGCAATTATTCGTATTTTTTATTTTCTGCAAAATATTTGTCCTCTCCATATTCTGAGAAGTTTATATTTTTCTCTGGTAAATACTAGACTTGAATATCGGCTAGTATTTTGGGGGACAATTATTTTACCAATTTAAAATCTATTTTAACTTTAAATAGTTATTTGTTAAGGTAATTTGTCGGAAAACCAAGTATGATGCCTCTTATCCATGTTTTAAAAAGCTAGATGTATTTCCTATAAAATAAATTTTCCTGTACAAAGTATTGAAGTTGTTTAAAATTAACTCAACATTTAATAAGGAGGACAATTATAAAATGAGGTTAAGAAATGCAAGTTTATGTTATGCACCGAACCCAAATTCAAAATTTTTCACTCACACATATTATTTCATTGTTCCAAGAATTTTTAATAAACTTCCAAATAATGTTAAAACTGTGGTAAATCATAAGAAATGTATTAAAGAGGTACGACAATGGTTGAAGTGTTTTGAAAATGTTGAGGATTTATTACAAATAGTGGTTTAGTAATGTTAAACATTATTTATTATTTATTTTTTATTTGTCAAGTGAAAGATATAGGTTTTAATTACTACATACCTCATGAGTAGGATTATTACAAATTATTACAATCCATGAGTTCTTGGCCTCAAAGTTGTAAAGTTAATAATTAAATTAAGATAATAAATATAATTATCATTTCTTACATCATTATAACTTAGTACCATAGTATAACCACGACGATTATAATTACATTGTAGATACAAGGGGTGAAGAGGAGGAGCTGATTAAACATGCAAAGTTAGTTAACACTATAACCACAACCGGACGCCGAGTTAGCAGCTAAGGTTTAAAACATAGATAACGAAACATTATAATTACAATTTCCATAAATTAAATCAAGTAATGTTTGTTATCTGCTTCCTTTTTTAGATTTCGTGTTAATACTAATGAACTAGTGGAACATCTTTTTGATACTACATAGCTTTTCAGTTCATGAAAATTAATATATACTAGTAGCCCATCGCGGCTTCGCTCGCGATCACAGTACAATGTTATGTTTGAGAAATTAGTTACGTTTGTTAAATCACCTGGGGAGCGAACTTTGTTCAAAGAGCGAGTCAGTTTGTTAAAAATGCCTAGAGTACTTATATTCACGGTTTTTCTCCAAGACGAGAATAATTGCTTTGCGTTTTTGCTTGTTTCTTTTAATTTTGTGCATGCCCGTTTTATATTCAACCTTCAATTTGAATGGTTCTCGCAATTTATACATAACCTAATCATGTATGTTTAAAGTTATATACACATTGGTTATAATCACTATTCGCACAAAAATCACATGATACTTTACCAAGTAAGTGTTATTTTTACAGAATGGTTGCTTTTGAACAGCTACCATGATTATTTTGTTTTTATTTCCAAATCTTAACCCTAACCCCAATGTTAGTTCTTATCGAATATATTTCTATTCAATAGTGTATTTGTCCATGGATGTGGCCTGATAAGAACACATTTAATAACCCATAAATTCGATAGTTCCTAAATTTGGTAATGCATTTTTGGAACAGGTGTAGGCAAAGGTTTTATTTTGATGTATTAACTATTTTCCTAACAAATCTATGCTCAATCGGTTCAGTTAACTAACGTCAGTGATGAATAAATTATAATTTTAAAAGCCGGAGGAGCAGATAAGTTCCAAAGGCCATACGGGATGGAAAGTATAGGCCTATTTCTGACTACAGTGCAAAGCCTGCTATCTTTCTAACAAATATTTGCTCAATCGGTCTAGTAAGTGTATGATTAACATGGAAATATTGAAGGTCGTTAGGGTCGAGCCTCATTGGAATGGAAATAAGCCCATAACTGTTTTTTTTTTTTTTTTTTGATGGACCCATCTTCTTCCAAATATCTGCTCAGTCACTCCTGTAGTTTGTTGGATTTATCTTTGGTGGACTTAAAAACACATACAATATTCAGTATTATAATCACAATGACTACCTAGACGAACTGAGCGCTAAATGCCAGGTTGCAAGGGCTTATGTGTTTTGTACCCAATGATTTATTGCCGTGCCTTTATTTTATGTGGTTTGGTATACCTTTGTAGAGTAGTAAAGCAGGCGTGTTTCCTCCGTTCTGTGTTCAAATATAATTAGCTAACTAAATGCTCTTTAAACCAAATATCGTGTATTCTGTAGTTAAAGGTTGAGTTATCTGTACCCTTAAGATCGACTTTGTAGCAGTACCGGGTAAAGGGGCATAACAGCCAAACAGTTTCGTCCTCCACACGAAAACAGGCAAAATATTTAATTCCATTCAGTACAGTCTTTTATGCAACGCGGAACGAATCTGGCTTTTAAAAAGACAGGCGGATAAACAAATTTCAACAACAATTTAAATATCTCCGCTGCTTTCAACATTTTACTGCTCAAAGCGATGTAGAAAAAAACAACTTATTTTATTTATATAGATAAATAGATTTCTTACCTGTAACATCTGGTTTTGCTAAAAACCTGTCCACAATCTATTAACAGCTTAAATTCAAATACAATTATCCCCAATGTTAATCTTATGGGCAAAAAACTTACTGTAAGGGCGGCTAGTGCCTTTCAGATTAAAATTATCGAAACATTAAAACCTTTATGCGGAATTACGAATCAGGATGAATGTTTTGGTACCTCAATCGTTAAAGTCGGTTCAGAAATAACGGAGGAGTTGTCTTTAAACTAATTGGCTGAGAGTATTAATATATAAGATAATATTGTTTAGTAAAAAGACATTGAACAAGTGCTTCAATTGCATTTAGTAGATTTATATAAAAATGTTTTAATCCAAATAGTTATCACATGGATTTATTTAGAAAACCAATTTAAAACTTTAATAATAACATGTACAATAACAGAAAACTACAGACGGTCAATATTTTTCAAGTATTAATGCTTTTATTAAATTAGCGTATCCTATATTAATAAAACTTAGAGCTTTGAAATCATATTTTTCTGATGCTTTGACTATAATTATTATTAAGTGAGGTTAATTATTATTAACTCATAATAACATTTTGTGTTTCTCTGATAACCACAAGGGTTTTCCCTTAGATACACGAATCAGACTAGCTTTATTCTTAGTGTCGTCTGTCAGTGTATAAGTTTAGTAATAGGTGAACCGTTATTGTTTAAAAGATATTAAATTTCGTAGTTATCGAAGTTTGTTTTACCATTAAAATATTACCACAAATTGGACTGCGTTAACCCTACATGTGGCGAAGTATGTTTGTCTCTGTGCTGAAACCGAATCGCTAACTGATGGTGATTGAATAATTCAATTCCTAAACTCACTAACAAATTGGTCACGAACCTTCCTGCCAAATCCACAAAAGCTCTTAACTGCAAAAACAATGCCAGTCTTTGTTCCCTATTGACTTTATTGTTTTATCCCTTATTGTCCTATAGAATACTTTACCAATTGTGAATTCAACATCCCCACATCATCAATTAAGATATGAACACATTGTTATTTATTTGAAAATATTGATTAATTTGAAATTTAGTAATTGTTTAATTATCTCTGCAAACCATCTCAGTTTTGGTTGTTAGTTCATTTAGTAAAACCTACTTATTTATCATTGTATCACTTATTGTAACACTTATTTTTGCATTGCATTAAAATGATTTATTAATGCAGATATGAATGGACGTGGTTTCAAAGTAAATCAAAGAAAATTAATTCAGGAATGTTATTTTGAAAAAAGCTTCCATAGTTATAGACTAATACATTTGGCAGGCTTCTCCAATAGAGGGTACGGTTTGCTCTTCTTTTTTCCCTATAGGGAAGAAGCTATTACCGTAGGTCTCATGGTAAGACTTAAGGCCGAGACCATGACTTTTTTGAGGTCCCCAGATGCCAAAAACACTATTCGTTCAAATTGATATATATGCATATATATAAATATCTATATAGACGAACGGATATTATATATCCATATATATATATATATATATATATATATATATATATATATATGTTGTCCGTGAATGCGATAACTTGAGTAAAAAACGTCCTATTTCGATGAAATTTAGCTCAAATGTGTAAAGTGACATTCATGACTTTAAGTTCGAAAACCAGAAAAATCGGACAATGAGAAGAGAGGTTTATGGGAGTTTTAAACTTTCCAAAAATAATTTTTTTTTATATTTTACCCTAAAATAAAAAAAACGTAACTTTGGTTTTGACCATGTTATAGAGCTTAAAAAACAAAAATATAGTATTTTTAATTATTAACCTAGGTAAAGTGGTTGCGGAGAAAATAAAAAAACCTGCTCATAAAATCTCCCATGTTTTTCTTACAAGAAAAAGGTTTATGGCTTTTCCTAAGTTAATTTGAATGTAAACTTCACAATTTGCTTTTACCAATCAACTCAGCTCCACAAAACAATCATTTTGGTGTTTAAATTGTGATTCTACGTCCAACCGTTGCAGAGATATTCAAAGTTCTAAACATTGTACGTTGTCCAATGTTATCCTTATGGAAAATAAATAAAATTTGATATCTCCAATATTAATGAATGTATACTGATGAAAATGCATCATTAATATACATTAACGTCATCATCATTATACGTGAGGCATGTGGCTTCACGTAGCATTGGTATATTGATATTTGCAAAAATAATTAATTTTTTGTTTACTATCCCCGTAGCAGCAAACCTGCATACTCAGGCCTAATGTTATTCTTATGGAGAATAAGTCAAGTTTTATATCTCCCTTAATTATGAACACAAGTTAATAAAACTTAGTATGTTGCTCCACATGGTTGAGTTATATTATTTATTGCACAAAAACATATTTCTTCTCTTTTTTTGCAGCAAACCTGCGTACTCAGCCCTAATGTTATTCTTATGGAGAATAAATAAAATGCTATAATTCACTTATTTATTTATGTATTTTTATGAAACTTGCTAAGTGGATTTATGTGGTAGTGAGAAACATATGCATGCATTGGAAATTCACTTAGTACGTAGGTTTGCTGCGACGGAGATATTTCTTTTTATGTGTATAAACCTACTCATTATAATTAATAACAGAATTTACAATCTGCCACCTCAGACTGGTTCACCCATCATGGAAGAGAACATCTTATAGCAATTCGTCCATTTGTACCCGGTGTTAGTAAAGCCTCATTATTTTTAAATGAGCTCCACCATTTAAACAAAACAAAAATACTGTTGTGCCATCTATATAAATATAAAAAAAACTGTTGTGTTTTTATACGTCGCGTCGTGTATAGGTAGTATTTTGATTGTGTTAGTATATAACTGACATAGTCTGGTTTCTCCGGCGCACCGCCGACAAAGCCGCCAAAGGGGTTTCTTTCCTCGGTAGGCTTATGGCCAACGTCTTTGGACCACGTTCCAGCAAGCGTCAGCTGCTTATGTCTTCAGTCAATTCCGTCCTCCTGTACGGAGCCGAGGTTTGGGCTCATGCCCTCAGTAAGAAGTGCTACAGAAACCAGCTGATCCGCGTTCAGCGAGCAGGAGCTCTGCGAGTCGCATCTGCGTGTCGCACAGTCTCTGAGATGGCCGTTTTCGTGTTTGCCGGGGCTATCTCCGTCCATTTCTTGATACGCGACCGACCGACAACCCACCGCCGGAGAATTGAGGCTGACAGAGCGATCGTCGCCTTCAAAGAACGCGAGCGCCCTCTTACTGAGTGGCAGGCCAGTTTGGAGTTCGAGTCGAGGGGTCGGTGGACCGCGAGACTGATTCTGGACGTCCGCACATGGACAGAGAGGAAGCACGGTGAGGTGGGGTACTACGTGACCCAGCTTTTTTCGGGTCACGGGTATTTCAGAAAATTCCTCCACAAAACAGGGAAGTCGAACAGCCCCAACTGAACGCGGCATTTTTGCACGCGGCAGGTGGCATAACCTCCGAGAGTCTGTGGTGTCTGAGGTCGGCCCTCTAGTTCCAGGCATAGTCGTGGAGACAATGCTCCGTGGGGATGAACCCTGGAACCGGGTGACGCGCTTTGTCGAACCCCTACTGAAGGCGTGGAAGTCCGATCTGGATCGGCTTGATTGACGTTCATCAAACTGAGTAGTCCCTAACGGGCTAACGACAAGTGGCCTAGCCGTGATTATGTGCCAAACGGTTTTGGCTAGTCCCTCGGTGCCAAGGGGGAGGTTTTAGTGCGTGTGAGTTCCACACTACCGGTAGCTGCTGGTGTGCATAATGCATTTCCTCCCCCACCCAAAAAAAATCTTTGGTTTCTGGACCATATATGACTGGAGTCCGGTGTCTTGCCATAAATATTTCCGTACAACCAAACGTCTGTAGTAGCTACCTAAAATAGCCTTGAATTGCTACCCTTCGACATTTTAATGATTGGGAGTTACTGATCACTCTAATTCAATGACCTCACTAGGTTAACGACCTTTCACCATTTACGCCGTTGCATAAAGCATCAGAACTATATTTGTTTTTATCTCATAAAATGAAAATGGATTTACTCAATAACACTTTAACTTATCCTCCATCCTTTAAAAAAATCAGACTATGTATATTACTTTACTGATAAGCGTTAAAATAACAGTTATTATAGTTTTCCTGTCTCGTGTTTTTTGACCAGTGGTTCAAGCATTACTTGTATGAATCTCTAAAGGGATATTAATGTTACAATTATTTTCTAAAGAGAGGAAATAGGGCTTTTCTTGTTAATATTATTTTTATATACTTGCCGGGTTCATCAGACAATGGACTATTGCAAGAATGCAAGGTGAAAAGACTATTCAATGCTAAATTCCCAGGTAAATGTGGCTAAGCTCAAAAAAAATTATTATCTCTTCGAGTTTCATATTTGAAACTTTAATAGTGTATTATGGACATGTACGAAATTAAATGGCCATCATTAGGGTCCTTTATCTTTAAATTGAAATAATATTGTTATACAACATTAGCAAATTATGAAATTATGTTTAAGACATTTAAAATTGTCCGTGATAAATTAGTTGTTTTTACTAATGAATTTTTATGTTATAGTTAATTTAGCCAAACTAATAAAATATTTACTTGTGCTTTTAACAAATAAGGCAAACCAACAATTAAGTAACTTTATAATATGGCGGTGACTAATGACATAAATTATAATTTGTTTACAGTTAGTAATGACAAAGGTCGTGCCCCAGACAATGACGTTTTACTGGAGAAATTTCACCACGCAAATGCGCGAATGCTGGCTGAAATGTAATGACTTCAATTCTGAAGCATTATTTCTTCCCACTAGAACATAAGTTCTATTAACTTCTCTTTTATAAAAGATAAATAGTTTACAGCCAACTACTGTATAATTATAGCTCTTATTATTTTACATCATGGCATTTAAATTGTTATATTTTATTCTTGTATTTAGTTAGAATACAAATATAGTATGCCAATAATAACTCAGATTAGAACTTTGAAATAAGTGGGATTCAAAGTTGTCTGTTTTTAAATTTTCCTACTAGAAATTCACCTTCAATACTAGTTATAAGGGTCAGATCCAGTTTAGTTACCATGTGAATCATGTTCAATGTTATTCGCTATGTTATTATCAAAATAAACTACTTCATTTTTATTTGAATGCAAGTAAAACGACCTTTTGGCACTAATTGATTTATATATTTGATAATTTCATTAACTCATAAAAGGTAGTTTAAACATATAAAGCAACAGTAACAAGTATCATAACAAATATAGCTATTTGACTTCAATAATTTGTATTTAAATGCAAACAAAAACATTTAATGTATGGTTTTAATCTAACAAAAAATTCTTGGTTTTCTTCTTAGTGTAATGTGCTTATTGTTAAAAATCATATAAACTTTTGCCTTAGAATCTCATGCTTAAATGTTCATAATGCTATTACATTTTCACATTTAACATGAACCTACTAGATGTGTAACAGAAGTTGATTGTCTATTCTTGGTAATGTTGTAAAGATATATGAATTAAATAAACCTTAAACTAATTGTAATATTAAACCTGCTGGCAAACACTGTCATTTCGCCAAAGCCTGAAGCAGTGTACACTACGTCATAAAGGCCCACTTTCAATAGTAAATTAACTCCCGTAATAACCTGATGCGATCTAAGCTCCTTAACACTATTGATTTTCTTTACATTTGTACCAAATATTTACCGTATGAATTTTTCACACATTAAAAGCATATTGACATCCTATAAACGTAATATAATACCCTAGTACAACATACTGTATCGGAACCTCTTTGACATACAGTTATCTTACCTTTTTCCTTTAATTTTTCCTGTCTCTTAAATCTGACCTAATTTTCTTTAAAAATTTGAATCATTTAAACTTTCTGTTTTAAAAGTTGGTAAAAGGAGCTAGGTTAACTAATTTAGCTAAGTTAACGTAATTGTTACGTGAAAAAAGCATATTTATGATATATATCTACAAATTATTAATTTTTAATATTTAATTTTTATTTACTTAGGTACCTGACATTTTCAAAAATTGGATCAATTTAATTTAGCCTTGATAGCAGCTAGTATAAAGTTATTCAAACGACGATAACTACTCGCAAAATTAACTTTAAATAAAATAGATTGGTTTTATATTATCATTATATTTGACTAAGTATTACTTTAATGGGTGATTCTAAAATTAAAACTATAAACAAAAATATAAGCCTACCTTATTTAGAATTTAACAGTTCTATATGGGTCAAAAAATTCATCGATTAGGATCGTAGACGTCATAGATGTTTAACCGAGCAAACAACTATACATCACAAAGATGGAGAGTGTGGAAGTGTGGTTTTGTGGGGCAGTAGCTTAATAATGATAACCTTGTATGATTTGTGATGTAAGCTGTCATAATGATACAATCTGGCATGATTATTCTCTGGTCATTAGTTATTAAAAAGATGATTATTTTCCATTATATTTTCTACAGGATTTGTAAGATATTTTAAGTATGCATACATTCAACTAATGTAACTAAATTTTCTGTTTTAAATACCTTAAAAATTAGTTTGTTTAAAAGGTTTATTTACTGTTTCTTTACTTGTAAAACATAATCTTATTCAGGGTGTCTTGCAACCATATGAACAAACTTTATCACGTTATTCAGCATGTCAAAAGAAACAAAAAATGTAACATAATAAGTGTCCTATCTCATTCTGTTTTCGGTCTATCTGTCTGTATGTGTTTTTTTTCCCAAAACCTTAATATATTTGAAACTGTTTGAGAGAAAATCATGATACTTGGTATGATTGTTAATGTAGGTAGTTTATTAATGCCATTAAAATTTTGTTTTTATAAAACTTTTCGTTTCAAGATGGCAGCAGTTTAAAATATTCAAAGTTAAATAATTAATAAACTACAAATTTTATCAAAAAATGTTAAGATACAACAAAGTTAGAAAATTTTAATACAAATAACATGATGTATAATTTATTATTATTGACAGAAGGATAACTAAAAAAAATACATTTTTGTTAATATTGGTTACCATGGTTATAGAAACGTCCATTAGAAAACAAGAAACAACAAAACAGCTGATTAAACACATACAGAAAGATAGACCGAAAACGGAATGAGGTAGGACACATGTTATATTACATTTGTTGTTTCTTTTGCCATGCTGAATAACGTGATAAAGTTTGTTCATATCGTTGCAAGACACCCTGTATATTTGTTATTGTTATATTTTTTAAGTATTTATATCTATGAAAGCAATCATGTCCATAATGGAATCATTAGGGATTTTCTGCGTAATATAACCAAGAACAATGTTGATTACATCCGAGATACAATGGGTGGGAGAGAGAGCAAAGGAGAGCTGATTAAACATGCAAAGTCAGTTAACCTGGTAATTTCCCGATACCGGACGCTGAGGTAGGGAGCAACTAAGGAAAACCACAGGTTTATAATACAGATAGTTAATATTAATTAGGGTTTCCACAAATTAAAGCAAACAATGGACGTTTCCGGCTTTCTTATATATTCAGTAATAATAAGCTAGTACAGTCTGTTTACCTTTCCTTTAAAATCAAGTAGCTTACCGGCTCTAGCGTATACAAATCTTTAGTGTTTGTTTAATACAAAATAATAAAAGGATTTTGACATTCCTTCAATCTGCTCAAATTAATGGAAAGAAATTTAAAGTTAAGATTATAGGTCACTTATATACTCGATTTGTTTAATATAATTAGTAAACATATTTGTGTTTCGATTTATTAGCTTTACATATCTACTAACTATAAAATTGAAGCGGTTTTGAGATTTATAACCAAGTATTTATTTTCGCTGGGTCATGATTACTTAATACAACTCAAAACATATAACTATTGAATGTAAATATTTCATAGTTTGTCAAAGTGGTGATTAACGTTAATCATAAATATAATCCAGTGCGTATTTCTTGAACAATGTATTAGTAAGGCAAATCAGGCTTATTAATACATTGAATAAACTACAGATATTCTAACTAACAAAATTCAAATAAACAAAAGTGTTTAGTTTATATGATAACCTATAATACTCAGAATACTCAAAATTATTACATTTTATTAAAGCTACAAACGTTATAATAACATTATCTCTTGGCAAAGCCTATGGTATTCGCCTCCTCCAGTTGCGAATCATTGATCTTTAGCTGCAGCCCTGCTGATATTGACAGCTGTATTGTTGCCGTACAAAGCAGCTGTAGGGGGCGGACCGACAAAGTATAAATTGTCATGCCACTTTTAAATGGACGGATCATAAACTAATTACATGAAACTTAACGACATTATAACCATAACAAGGTAGCTCATAGCAGATATATTTACCTTATAGACATTTTAAACCAGAATACTTTGGTTATAAGTTTTAACAACAAACAAAAATTTAATTATTATTGAACACCCAAATAAATACAGTGAATCACGCTTGTACCTGCACACACTGCAGTCTATTACACTATGCCACCACAAATGTAGTATACATATAAAACGTAGTATACAAACGTAGTTGCATATTGCGTGGCTTTAGACCTGCCTAGAATCAAAAAAGGATTGTTTCCATATAAAAGGTGAACGGAAGCTGTACTAGAGTTCTCCCTTCACTAAAATATAAGTAAATAATTATCCATAAATTATTTTATGAGGTTGTTTATGATATATCATGTTTATAAATTAGAAAGACGTAAAACAATTTCACACCGGTATCCTTGGACGTCCACGGACGGGAATGGAAAAAATTGCTTAACATGTGTTTTAATGAAGCCATTTATACATAATGGAGGCGTGGACGTCCGGGGACGTCTTGGACGCGTCCAAGGAGATCAGCATGGAACATCCGAGTGGACGAGCATGCAAGTCATACTAACAATTAATTATATACATAGATTATAATTTATGAAACATGTCACTTAATGTAATAATAATATCAGGTAATTAGCCTTTCAAAGTAGACATAATAAACAATTAATTAATTAATTTTAATTAGGTCTATATGCTATTATGCTCTATATAAAATGTAAATTAAATAAAACAACCCATTCTTCAAATAACAATATTCACGGGGGTAAAAATGGCAGCTATAAGGGTGATGTTTTGAACATTTTATAAATGATATTTTTATTTATCTTTTATTCAATCAAAAGACTTTCATGGGTGAAACTAAGTTCCACCACTTAATGGCAACAATATTCAAGGCAATAGTAGAAGTCCATAATGACGATGAGTTGATATGTGTAGGAGGAAATAGGCGAGAAAAATTACACATCCACTACAAATCCGTCCAAATGCAGTGTGAATTGGCATGTTCATGGACGTCCATGGACGCCGCAGATTGTGGTGTGAAAAGGCCTGTAACTTAATTTTGAGATGGAAATAATCAAGCTTACAGTAAGTTTTACATTTACTTAACTTCAAGATGCATATCATTCACGGGAAAACGTCTAGTAGCGTATTTTTTTAAGTCGTGGTTCAATTGCATGGACTTTCTTATATTTATTTATACTTCCTTATGCTTGTATAGAATGATGTTATTTACACGGCTCACACTACTTTCTAAGTTTGTGATTTCAAAATCGTACGAGTGGGTTCCGATCTAGAAGTCAGTTATAAAATATTATATGATAAGTATGGTATTCTGGGCCAAAAGAATATGTTGTAATATACACCTTTTACTCTATTAACATGTTTAACTCATCTGAAATATTTCATATTCAACATAGATGCTGTCTAGGGAGCAACCTTTTTCCAGTAATCTTTTAATTTATATATATATATATATATATATATATATATATATTATTTAGTAAATTTAATGTTAAAAATGAAACAGAGTTACAATATTTTATTTGACATCTAGGGTATAACAATGAATTAATGTTAAAAATTGTACAATTGCATAACTAAATTGCAACTGCGTTTAAACATAATTTTTATTTTGTATATATTAACTATATAAACTAATTTATTATGCATTAAACAAAATAAACCGTAAATATATAATTTTACTAAAACCTTGAAACGATAAAATGGGAGTGAAAGTGACCATTTTATGCCACTTTTTTTATATATGTCATATCACTATTCATGTCACGGATTACTTAATAATTCTTTCATAATTGGGTTTTAACTTATTAAACTATTTAAATTAATTATTATTTCTTATTAAAAGCAATTAATAAGATGTCAAGAAGGGCTTAAACAAAGTAATGCAAGAGAATACACAATTTTAGCTCTCAACGTTTCAGAAACGGACAATATATTAAGCAGTAAGTGTTGGAAGAAAAGAATGAGGTTAGCAAAGTTTTCTTGCAGCTAAAGCGTCACGAATCCGCCCTTGTGGCGACATTATTACAAGCTTTACAACAAGTCATTCGGAAACATTTTAGAGTCGTATGGGTTTTTCAAAATATTTTAATAGCCTAAAATATAAATCTTATAGTGTTTTTTAGTTACCATTAGATTTTTTCAGTTTTATAACTTGCAATGTTTGAGACATTTTTCGCTATTAACATTAAAATTGTGGAAACATATATTACTGTAAAACAGAAGATATAACTTTCCAGATTGTTCAGTGTTATTGAAGAATTAATCCTGTACTCTATCATTATGTCGAATTTAAAATCCATGCACAAAACAGGGCAAGTATAAACAAGTTTCGGCAAATATTAAATACTAGTTGTTGCCCGTCGATACTCGAAGGATACAGCTCCATTCGTGGTGAGTGGAACGCTAGGCAGATGGTGCGAAACATGTATAAAATGTACTTTTTAAACTGATATTTCCTTCCAATTATTTTTCTTGTAGCAAATTTTAACAAGACAAAAATTAAAAACAAAAATATATTTCACAGAAAATACAATGATTTTAGTTAGAGCTTCTGTCAAAGTATTCCTTAAAAACAATAATGCTGCATCCTTACGATGCATACACAGATACTATTTAGTATTTTATAAACATAACAATTTAATTGTTTACTTAGGCCTGAACCTTAGCAGCCTAATGAAAGCGTTCTATTTTGTTCAAAAACATCAGAAATATGTCGGCCTAAAACTATCAATTTGTATTGGATAAATGGTTTTAAAATGTTCAAGACATAAGCCTTTCGAGGATTTGTAAAGGATTTTAGATATCGTAATCTCTACAGTTGGCCTAAAATAAATATCGGTATTATTAGTAAAACAGAGCTTAGTGACACCGTTTATAACCACGTAACAAAAGGTTTGAAGGCGCCAGTTGGATTCGAACCCGTCTTGTCTGATTTTGTAGACCGGCGCGGCGCGCTATCGACTGATCTACAAAAGCTGACGTTTAAAGCGGCAAAGTGAAGCAATACGACGTGACATCGGAACAATTGACTGTACTTGCTGAGTGGAATAAATCTATTTATTTTGATTATTTCCTTACACGCACTGGGTTGGCCACACGTCGAATTAAAACCGGTGCATTAGTTCCTTAATATGCCCGAAAATGGTATTTAATATGAATGTAAACCATTTATTTAAACTGACTTTTTACAATTTGACATTGCAGTAACCATTTATACCATTAATGTTATTGCAATCAGCTGTTTTACATAATTAAGTAAATTTAGGTATACTAAACAATTTAACGATCAAAACTTATTTATTTTTTAATTCCCTAACTATAAAACTGTACAGTTTCAATAATATAAAGTTGTAGTACTTTTTCTTTCCATTTAAAGGATAATACATAATAATTTTATAGGTTTTTGGGTACTGGCCATGATAAACCAAATGGTTCTTGAGTGTTTGCTCTTCTTCTGTTGTTAGACAAAATACCTCGTGTCTATTAATCAGCTGATTGAAGTAAATTAAAAATTAAAGTAAAGTCATTGCAAAGGTTTGAAAATGTAGATTTTTAAGAAAGAAACATAACATAAAAGTAAATAAAACCTGATAATATATTAAAGTTTAGCTTTTATTTGGTACAAACTGCATGTAAATCGGTCCAGTGGAAGTCTCAGACGAACTGTCCAAAGGATTTAAAAAGTTGAGTTTCCTCCATAAGAAAAGTTTATTTTTAATTTTTGACCCATTTAACTTAAATATTTTCAAAATAAGAAAAAACCTGCTAATATAGGTCCGAAAACCTTTGTTTTGGTAAAACCCGCATGCAAATCGGCCCAGTAGAAGGCTCAGACGAACTGTCCAATGGTTTTTCCTTACGGCTTTAAATATATAGATGCTCAATATGACTAACTTATTGTTTTTTAGCGAATTTCCCCTATAGGGAAGAAGCTATTACCGTAGTCGGCATGGTAAGACCTAGGCCCGGGACCATGATAACTTTTCGTTTTGAGGTCCCCAGACCCCAAAAACACCATTCGTTCGAAACTGTATATATATATATATATATATCTATATATATATATATATATATATATATATATATATATATATGTGTCCGTGAGCACGATAACTCTCGTAAAAATTATCCGATTTTGATGAAATTTGGTATAAACGTGTAAAGCAACATTTATGACTTTAAGGTCGAAAACCAGCCAGATCGCTCTATCCGAAGGGGTATTTTGGGGGGGTTTTGTACCCCAAAAATGGGTTTTTCGAATTTTTTACATATAATTTTGGAAATAGTCAAATTTTATTTTTTCCCATTTGATTCAGCTTAAAAAAACAAACAATTTGGTATTTTGATCATTTCTCTAAGTCAATTGGTTACCTAGATATTGAAAGTGCTAAACACAGTACGTTGTCTAATGTTATTCTTATGGAGGAAAATAAGAAATTTATATCTCGCTTATTTATGAACGTATACTGACGAAACTTGGTATACGGCTTCATCTAGTTGTGGACCATTGATATTTGCTCAAAAAAACAATTTTTTACCCAAGGCTCCCGTAGCAGCAAACCTGCATACTCAGCCCCATGTTATTCTTATGGAGAATAAGTAACGTGTTATCTGCCTTCATTATGAAAATAAATAAATTAAATTTGGTATGTGGCTTTACCTACATGAGTTATATTGATATTTGTATAAAACCCAATTTGTTGTCTTCCTTGCTTCAGCAAACCTGCATACTCAGCTGCCATGTTATTCTTATGGAGAATAATTAAAATGTCATAAATCGTTTATTTATGAATGTATACTGATGAAACTTGGTATGTGCCTTTATGTGGTATTAAGATACATATATATGCATTGGAAATTCGCTGAGTACGCAGGTTTGCTGCTACGGGGGTATTATCCCCTATTTCGAACATACAGTGCCTGTCAATTGGCCAATAGACGTGTGAAGAGATGTAAATACGGTTGAAGTACCGTGATGCACACATCACGTCATTTGCGTCATGCACTAATTTTTAATTCACTTTATAACTTAATAAAATGAAATAATGTGTGAGTTTATGTAAATTATAAATTACCACTTAAGCTCTTAAATGTTTTCTGAGTTTTTATGTGTTAGCTGATGACATTAAATCACGTTATATGGCCTAAATATATTTTTTACAAATACGATAATGTAGTGAATGTCCAGAAATATAATTAAATATTATGGCTTACTCCATAAATCTCTAACGCATTTAAAAACAAAGCCGTTTCATACCGATGATTTCAAATTTATTTCACATTGAGTTTAGTTGAATTTACTATACCTCTTTCTTTTATTTTGAAATATACTATCGAATACAGAATGTTTCTGTAATTATTTTAACATTCCATTTAGCTCAAACACTATTTCTCACTTTTTATTACTTTTATATTAGCTTGAACTTTGAAAAATTAACGGAAATTGAGACCGCATTTTTGAAAACTACATATCTATACTATAATTGTTCCTATACTTTAACTTATTCCTTATAATTCGTTTTTGATTTATCGAAACATATGCTGTAAGATGGCTAACTTACGATCTGAGTGGCTCTTGCTCTTGGTCTCGGTCTCAGACATGCATATTGTTCATTTGCGTAAGTGTATTTTGAATTTTTATATTTAATTTATACTTATTAAGTAAAAATTGACGATTGTTCATGCATATAATACGCCAGAGCATTTAAGTAGGAAGAGCGCAAACAAGCAAGTTAAGCAGACTGCAACTCTTTAAATATAAAAGCTTTTTACAACATTATAAAAACAGTAAACAAGCTTTTCACTATTAAGATTTTGTCACTATTAACCTTCATGTAAATTATAAATTATACTGTGAATATGTAAATTGCATTATTTACACTTACCCTGGTACCCTGGTAATTATTTATTCATTTTGAGATATGGAATCGTTAATGGTTGTTCAGGTAGACACATTTTAATAACGTTAGTGGGACTAGAAAAGCTGAGAATTTCAACTCCAATTTATTTGTAGCTGTCAATTCAAAATGATATGTGGCGTGTAGTCATAGGGTAAGCTCCATTATTATTCACGGCGCAGTACTGGCACTATATTAAGCACGCCACACTGGGTACGCTAAAGAATGGGGTCTGCACAGCGGAGACTTGGCAAGACTGTTTCTTGGGATAAACCTGTTAAAATGTTGATGCGTGAGTGGTGTTTGTAGCTATTCTAAATATTTGTGTGGTCTCACTTTTATTGAATTTTACATTTTAAAAACTCTAGTTAATTGCACCTCTTAGTAAAAATCAAAATGGCCTCTCATACTGCAGCCGTATTAAGATTTTTATGGTGGTTAAACTACATTATTTGGGGAAACAAAGTGAACCATCGTGATTTATTTCAAATTTGTACCTTCGCTAGCTGCCTAAAAACATCCTTTAAACTTTAAAAAACAAATTATAATTTTTATTCCTATTTTTAATGACCTCTGAATTTTGTCAGAGCTATTTTTTTTTAGCTTATTGTTGAATGAATTTAAATGCAAACAACGTTTTGTTGTAAAATATTGCTTTATAAGTTATTTCAGCGTATATTGAATATTAGCTGTTGTAATACCAGGTGTCACCAAAGTATAACCTTTTGAAGTATTTAGAATAATTAACTGTATTCATTTGGTCAAATAAAATAAATTCCCGTAATGTTATTTGAATTTTAATGTCCCGCGGGTTGGAACTCAATGGTAAAATATAAACCAAAACGCTAGTATCAAAACTATTTAAGACTTAAACATATGTCAATCTAATGTTACCTCTTTGGCATATCGGGTATCAGGGGATTAGTAATAAACGATCTTTATAGATCTTTATTGTTGATGAATATATATATATATATATATATACATATACATATATATGAATAAATATAAATACAGATATATATATATATATATATGTATGTATATATATGTGTTCGTACGCACGATAACTTTCGTAAAAATTGTCCGATCTTGATGATCATACTAATATAGATGCCATTTAGTATGAAAGTCAAGTAACACTTAGTGTGAACAAGTACACCAGAAAAATTAACATAAAAAATTACATCCACATCACCCAAAGAGGTAGGGCCGAGTGAAACAAATTAAAATTTATATAAAATATTTATTTTAAAGCTTGACGGTGGCTCTAGACTTAGCTTGCTTTAGGTTTTCCCTTGGCTGATTATTTTTATTATTGTTTTCCATTTCAGTTAAACACATTTGTTATGATGATAATTATATTTGTTATTAATTTTTGATGACATAAGTAATGATGAACCCTTTTCTAATATTCTTAAAATTTAATCAAGGTACATATAAATAATAACTCAGTTTCCATCATAATCTTAACCACTCCAAACTGTGCTATCCCTCATATTACATCTTGATCATAGATGCACTATAGAAAAACATTCTGCTGAAGGTGGATATGTAGATCAAAGGTAGATGTAGAATGTAAGTAAGGTATACTTAGCAGATCTCTTTGTCACAGACGAGCTGGGACAGGCAGATCTATTATTACCAGACAAAGTACTTTAATACGGTTGATTGAAATACAGAAGCGTGGAAATAAATCTATGGAGTTTTAAAATTGAATCTTATTTAATGAAAATATTAGTGATTAAAGGTTTTCACAAACTAAATACTTGTAATTTATCTTAAAAACAGAAATGGTTTAGTATATTTAGATAACTGTGACACTGTTTTAATTTTCGATCATTACAAATATGTAATTCATAACCTAAATTGTGTGTTTATGACTGAATACGTACGACCATTTAAATACTGAATTAGGTGCTTAGTAGGATTGCTTTTTCAGAAGGATTTCTATAAACTATTTTCTATAATGTCAATATAATATCTAAGATGTTGGAAGATACGTATAAGATCTTTAAAGACTGCCAATCATACATTAAATTGTGTGGCATTACTGATTACTTGTATTAAGTATATATTCCTATAAGTGAATCTTAGTGAAGTTCATAAAATGTTACGAAAGAAAAATTATTTATAGTTAAATAATTTGTTTTATTGATTTAGAATCTGTACATCTTTGGAGTAATAAAAACAGTTTTAACATTATATACAAGTTTAAACAGATTTTAATATTTTGTCCTATCTAAAAATATGTCTAAAAACAGCTCTCGCTTCACCTCTCTCTTTTAAGTCATAAACAGCTGATTGATAGTTGCTTTGGACCAATCAGGATCAACTCAGATTTTATAATCTAAATCTCGGGAATTCGTCCAAAATGGGTGAGAGTAAATTGTTGAATACTGTGTGGTAACTTTAATTCCAGTTGTGGGAAAAATTTTGTGTGAACTTTGAGTATAAAGTGTCTTAACTAAATACATGAATAACGAACTCCATCAAACTGTGCTGAAACTAACTATTTTCGGTATCAGCAAGGGCAACCAAAAGTGATACTTTCTAAATCTATATATCCTGAAAATTAGCTGGAGATATTTCATACATTATTATTAGCTATGAATCCTGACACCAGTAATGCTAGTAGCATGACAATTCTATCAACAACAGGAATGCATTCGAAATCAGTGTTCTAATTCATTATTTTAGCAGTAAAAACGAAGATACAATTATTTCATTCAAAAACCTCTTTTATTATTAATTTAGTTAGGAAATAAAGGTAAAAAAAATTAAAACACTAATTTTATCAATGCTTTGTGGGAAATATTACTTAGAAAACCTGATAAAAGTGTCTGAAAAAGATGTTTCATTTTTATTATTTGCAATGTAATGAACAGTTTCATTCGTTTCTAAGGTGTTATTCCGGTTCTTGGTCGAAACTCGATCGCCTACCAGAAAATACCACTTTCTATACTAGTAATGAAATACACTATTTTAACTCTAAGCTTCTCGCACTATTTTTTCCATAATTTGTTTACAAACAAAACCCTTGAGGATAATTCAGATCAGTAGCATCACCTAGCTAGACGAAATTTTAATTGTTCCATTGCATTAACACCACCAAGAAGGTTGACTTTACTAATAAGAATTAATATTAAGACAATCTAAAGGCGTCCATTGAAATTAACGTTAATAGAAATAGTTGTAAATATGTACATTCACCATTAGCCATTTAAAAGTGAATTACATTTAAAAAGGTCCTATTAATCATATAATTAATAAAAGTTAAGCGTGCAATACTATTTATGTTTTTTTATAATAATACCAGCAGCACATAGGTAAGTAGGTGATGACAGAAACATACAGAATGATAAGTTTGATTCTATACTACCTGGTTTTGAAGATTTTACTAATGTTGGAATTAGATATTTTCATAATATATAAGCCATTAGTAAAATAACTTTTCGGCCATTCGAACAGGATTGTAAGGCTTTCATTTGTAAATAGTAAGAAAACTGGCTTGGTTACAATTTAGAAAGAACTGGGCAAAAGTTTTGAAACAGCCTTCTTCTCGTAATTTATTTGGAGGAAAATATGAAAACTGGTTACGAATTATGTTTGAGTTGTTGACTCTCTAAATATCCTTGATTATCCAAGTAAAAAAACACAGTACATTTATGTAGTCTGTAAATTTATTAACAAACTCGCAAATGTAATATGTTAATATAACGAAATTGCTTGTATAAAATGTATACATGTGAAGAAGACACAAGTTAAACAAAATATAAAAATAAATTTTCATATACAGTGGAATAATAACCTATGGAGAGAATATCCATTATAAATGGATACCTATAAGTAAGATTTCTTTTTAGAATAACCATTTGTTAATTGACTAAAGATTGGTTTACCTGGATTGTATAATTTAATTTGATTGATTTACCAACGACATTTATTAAGCTTAACCCTCCTATATAAATTCATATAGGTAACGTTTACTAAATATTATCAACAGTTGTACAACTACCCAAGGTCAATATATAAAGTAAAAGGTTTTAACTTCTTGTTCTTATTCTAGCTTAAACCTCAGAGTCATAACTTATTCATTGGCGTTCTCATTCCGATATTCTTGCTAATCTCTGGCGCCAAGTTTTGTGTTATTCTTGGGTTGAATCACTTTCATTCGGCTTTTCCATCTGCTTAAAAAACTACTATTTATATTTGCTTCAATTGAGATATTTCTAACAAATTAAGTAAACATTTAAAGGTATTTATTTATTACAAATTCATAATTCTTGTTACAACTATACAGTGATAAAATTAACAATTACACTTTTGTTAAAAATATATTTAAATTAAGTTAACTTTAATTAAATAACAAAGGAATTTTACCAATACTTTATATTATGTGTTTTAAAGGTTGTGGACAAAAATTTAGGCAACAGTTACAATCTGAGACAACTTAAAATATGGCTCATTCCTAACCTTCTCTTTGTGTCAGAAGGTTTCCTCTCACTTAGCTCATACTTTAATATATACTTATCACATGCAATTCAATCATATAACAATGTTTCTGGGTTTTAAGCCATGGTCAATAAAAATAATAGCAAAGTATTTTCAAGAAGCTTTTAAAATAAAATAAATTGGCTTATATCTGTGGCAGTATTTTATTGTATACACTATCAGCCGTTACCCGCAGGCTTCGCCCTGCAAATGACTTATAAAAACCATAATCATAGAGTGTGTTGCATTATGTGGTTAGCCCGTGGAACTACTACGAATCAAGATAAGCTGTCTGTACTTTCATCAGCTCAAACAAAAATGAATGTCCATAAGGAATACATGGAAAATAATTCGGGGTCTCTGGCAGAGCCCTATGGTCAGATCAGGATGAAAACCATGTATTTTTTTAATTTTATGCCTAAAGAATCAGTGTACAAAATATCAACTCTCTTGGTAAATGGGAAGTAGGAGAATTAGTGATGAGTGAGTGAGTGAGTAGGTCAGTGAGCGAGGGTTTTGTCTTTTATAGGTATCGATAAAAAAACTAGAATTTACTCTGTTGGTTTAACAGAAAGGTTGGTTGGTTGTTGAATCTATATATTAGAGAAATAACTTTAAAAGGACTACTAAAGTTTTAATTTCACAGATCCAAATGTCTCGATTTAATAATGATAACAAATTATTTTTGTATGAATTATCTCTGGATAGGTGATTAGGCGTATTTATTCGTCATATAAAACCCATTATCAAGTCTAGGGGGATAAAATATGACATACAATATTAAAGCAGGTCTCTTCGATCTCTATATTAAGGCTTGGATCAACAGCTACAATTTCCCTTATGATATTGCTGTGTATATTATATATTAGTTTATAATTTGTGTATTTAAACTTGTATGCCCTCAAAGGGTAAACTACTATTAAATGCATGCATTTTAGCGAATTTCCCCTATAGGGAAGAAGCTATTACCGTAGGTCTCATGGTAAGGACTTGAGCCCGAGACTATGATAACATTTTGTTTTGAGGTCCCCAGATGCCAAAAATACTATTCGTTCAAATTTATATATATATATATATATGTGCCCGTAAATGCAATAACTTGAGTAAAAAAGTCTCATTTAAATGAAATTTGGCTCAAATGTGTAAAGTGATATTCATGAATTTAAGTTCGAAAACCAGAAAAATCGGACTTTGGGAATTGGAATTTATGAGGTTTTCAATCTTCCAAAAATCAGTTTTTTGCATTTTTCATCCTAAGATTTTTAAACCACTCAATTGTTGTTATGACCCTTTTATAGAGCTTAAAAAACAAATAATGTAGTATGTTGAACCATTAACCTAGGTTGAGGGTTGCGGAGAAAATAAAAAAAACCTGTTCATAAAATCTTCCATGTTAAGCTTATGGGAAAATGTTTTTTAGCTTTTCCTCCGTTAATTTTACTATAAACTTAAAATTTGCTTTTACTAATCAGTTTAGCTCTACAAAAATTCATTTTGGTATTCAAATTGTGATTCTACGTCCAACCGTTGCTGAGATATTCAAAGTACTAAACACAGTACGTTGTTCAATGTTATCCTTAAGGAGAATAATTAAAATTTGATATCTCGATTATTTATGAACGTATATTGACGAAACTTGGTATGTGGCTTCACCTAGTACTGGTATATGGATATCTGAAAAAAGATGTGTTGTTGATTATCCGCGTAGCAGCGAACCTGTATACCCAGCCATAATGTTATTCATAGAGAATAAGTAAAGTTTTATATCTACCTTAATTATTAACATATATGATTAAAACTTGGTATGTAGCTTCACCTGGTTGAGTTATATTGATAATTGCTTAAAAACACATTTATTATCTTTCTCGTTGCAGCAAACCTGCGTATTCAGCCACCATGTTATTCTCATGGAGAATATGTAAAGTTGTACATCTCCCTTAATTATGAAAATAGATTAATAAAACTTAGTATGAAGCTTCCCCTGGTCGAGTTAAATTGATAATTGCATAAACACATTTCTTATCTTCCTTGTTGCAGCAAACCTGCGTACACAGCCCTAATTCTATTGTGATGGAGAATAAATATAATGTAATTTTATATCACTTATTTACTTCTGTAATTTTATGAAATATGGTAAGTAGCTTTATGTGGTAGTGAGAAACATATTTATGCATTTGAAATTCGCTCAGTATGCAGGTTTGCTGCGATGGGGGTATTTACATTTACCGAGTATTAGTTATAGAACATTCTCATTATTTTTTTACAAACATTCGTTTCAATATAAGAGGTATTTATCATAAAATTGTTGTGTTATATTATTTACTGTAAGAAAACACAGCAAAGTAAACGGTTTAAGGAATCTTTGGCGTATTGGTGAAAGGGAAAAACTTCAGGCCCGTGGCAGTGGGTTCCAATCTCAGGCTCAGCAACGGGATTTATCAGTAATGTTTTGAAAACAAAATGGTATTGCATTGGCTAACTCTGCTTACAAGACACGTATATATGCACAGGTAAAGTAAGGCAAAAGGGGCTGTCAATCTCTATGACATTCAATAATTTAGGCTAATAATGAGCAGACTGTCAAAATCTATTAACTTGTATCAAATGTCACATATATTTATCGTACTGTATGTAAGTTCGGGATAAGTGTAAACATATTTTTTTGTTTTTATAGCAATGAATTATTTATAATTTCCTTAAAAATATTTTAAAGTGTTATTTAAAGTTATAGTTTAAGAACAATTATAAATTAAATATGTAATTATCGGGTCGTTATGTTTATCAAAAATATATCTTTTTTGGAAGGGTTGATAGCCCAAAGGCGAGTTAATTGACTGATGATAGTTATTGCTTACGTGTAATTTGTTCCTGTTCTTATAATTATTATTAATTTAACGATAATTTAAGTTTCTAGACTTACACAGTCCGTATTCTAAATATTTATTTTTAAAGTTCCTAAAATATCATTACAAAATAGGGTTATTTTAAGAAAATGTTTGATTCATAGCTCAAGTTATAAATCCTTATTTTGTTAGTGTTTGGTATTTATTTTAAGTTATAATCAAGTTTGTATTACTAATTATTTTCTGTATTTACTTTGACTGAAATCTAGATTTAAGATATCGAGATTTCCAGACTACTGTATTTTTTAAATATGAAGCAGAAAGAGAGAGAGAGAGCAAGACGTACAAGTCTACTAAAAAACAACCATGACATCCTCAGACCATATCACGCCACAATTTTCCTTAGATGTGATTGGTCAAAATAAATTCAACGATTTTGCCAGATGCCCGGCGTCCAGTTCTCTTCGGCCGCGCTTACTGTACATACGCAAAATTGCGGTAGATTTTTGTCTTAGGACTTTAAGTGCCCACTAAAACCTCTAAAGTTAGCATTACTTTTTGGCCCCTCTCAAATCCAATTTGGTATAAATTGTAGTTAGTTCTTAAAAAATTTCCCCATTTAAGTTCAGGATAAAGTGCTGTGAAACCCCTCTCCGAGTCCTTCAGTGTGCGGGCTTCTGAGAACTCTTTCGACTTCAAACGCGCTACCGCGTCCGGTAATATTCTTCTGGACTTTCGAATGATTAGCGAATTTCAATATCAGTGCGATCTGGAAAGACTGTGCCTAAGGAAGTGGACATTCCCATCGCCCAGGACGCTACCCGGCGAGGCGCCGCACCACCACGCCATCATTCTATTCTGGGTGGAGAGGATTTATTGTCGAGTGAACAATTTAATCTCAAGCTAGTCACCATGTGTCTTTCAGCTAGTGATAATTTGAACCTGAAAGACACCCCCATTTCCAAGTTAAAATTAAACTGACTCGGTGGTCCTCCATAAACTGTTATTATTATTAATATTCTCATATTTTATAATCTAACAAACCCTCAAAACCGAAACAGTTAGCTAAATTTTAAATTTAACCATGTCACTGTCAGAGTAATTTTGTAAAGAAAGAAATAAATTCATTATGTTAGGGCGGGATTTTATCAAAGACCATGGAATACGTTTCTATCAAAAACTAATAAGGCGGTTCTCAGTCTTTATTTCCAGACCTTTCGCTTGGTTAGAGAATTACATGTTTCCGAGTTCGGAGTTAAAACAGAACAAAGAAAGTTTTTAGTTGAGGTTGCTATAAAATAACATTTCTATCGTTATATTTCTTTAATCGACTGTAAACATTGAAAAGAACATAACTTTACAGTCATAAGAAATCTACTATGCTCTTTCATTTTGAATTGCAGTTGTTATTAATATATATATATATATATATATATATATATATATATATATATATATAAAGGTAAAGGTCAAAAATACAGATTTATAAGGAATATAATTGATTTATTTAAACAACTACAACATACAAATGGTAAAATGATGTTCATACATTGATATGGTTAAATTATATTACAGTTACAATATAAACAGTACAATGTTTCTGGCTTACAGCTTCTGTTACAGCTTCTGGCACAATGTCTTACTGCACGTATTCTGGCACACCAATCTCAGAGTCAAAATAATTACTCTTAAAACTCTTAAAACAAACATTGTGGTTATTTCTAACTTTAAAACTATTGTAGTATTTTATATGTGAGTGTACTTGACACCTGTTATAACAGGGTTGAAAGGATAGTTGACTCTTCTCAAACTACCCAGTATGACGATGCATTCGTTATTGTTGCCTTGACCTTTATCAGTTACTTGACAATTGCTCGTTGCAATCTATACAACATATAGAAGTTGAAATACGACAACTATTAATTGACCCGACTGCAATGCAGCCCAATTGGCACTTCGTTTGATGAATTGAATCCTTTATGCATGAACATTTCAGATAGGAGAATAAGGAGTCACTGGAAGACAGATATCAAGGTTCAATTTGGGAAAGACGTTTCTAAATAGATTGTCTCACATTAGGTGTCACAAGCAGAGTATAGACAAACTACTAGATCTAGAAGGGTGAAAAAATGATTCCTACTAAACTAGCTCCCTGTAAAAACGTAAAACTATTTTTTACTTTGTTAAAATACAGGGAATGACTAGTAAAGTTATATAAATTATCAAATAAAACACATACAATGTTGTACATACTTTAAAAGCCCAATATTATAGAAACATTTTGGCAAATGAAGCAATCACATATCTTTGAAATGGCAGCCATTTATGTGAAAAATATTGACGTTTACGGTATATTAAAAGACATACATTTTTCTAATTCAAATTTCTTGCTCGAAATAACCTTAGCATTACTCTGATATGTCACATGATATAATTAAATGACATATTGAAATATTTTTAAATGTAATCGTGGTTATTAACTTAATTAGATTTTGATGTTGTTGTGATAATTAATGTGTTTTATTTATATAATTGATGGAATTTGTATCTAAAGCTAGTTGAACACACATTTAACCTTTTAGAGTAACAGAAACACCCTGGATCTACTGTTAAGCTCTCTAGAAAATGTAACTAGAGAGAAATGGGAGAACGCTCTTGAGAACCTTGCTTTCTCTCGTAGCAGTAGGAAAGCTGGTTATATTTTAAGGAGGCACTCCACTGGTAAGCGTAATGCCCATCACACGGCCTCAGAGCCTAACCCTTGTAAAGTAGCAAAAAGACTAGCATGCTTATATAATCCTGACCACTATCCATGTGATAGGCGAATCAAATACAAGCTCAATGAGATAAAGGAAAGTCAGTATGCACTATTGGAGGTGTCCAGACCATTTACTTATGATGAGCTAGAAGTGGCGATCTCTGCATTACTAATCGGAAAGGCAGCAGGCTTGAAAAATATTTTCAGAATTTTTAAAACACTTTGGAACACAAGTTAAACAGTGGCTTCTTACAGTTTTCAACTCTATCCTAGATACCAGTGAAATGCCTGGCATTTTCAAGAAATGAAAATTAGTTGCAGTCCTGAAACCCGGGACAGAACGACAACAGCCTGAGAGTTATCGCCTTATTCAACCCTACTTCATCGGTATATGGAATGAACCTTCCTCGTAAGGAGTAGGTTTTACTAAATTTATTTCGCAATGGGGTGGGAAGATACAATTATTTTAAATTTTTTGGGGTATGACACACGATCAGTCTCTTGTGACTGTGGGGTGGAGCGTCAAACTATGACAACATAGTTAATGACTGTCCCCTGAGCTTTTCCCTGAAGGGTTGGCCGGCCCTTCAGGGAAAGCGCTATGATCTACCAGCGTTAGTTAAATTCATAAAAATAAAATAAAGGATCTCCCATCTCAGAGCTGAATCCAGGGCGCGAAGCCATTGGAGTCATTGGGCGGAGCCAATTGCTTTGCGCCCTGGATTACTTATTTATTTTATTTTTCTGAATTTAACTAACGCTGGTAGATCATACCGAAGTTTTTGTATTTATTGAAAAGTCCGAAATAGAAGACAGCTGTATAAGCTATACGATATATTTATGGCTTTTAGAGTTTTATGATTTTTTAAATAATTAACAGACAATTTCCATATAAGGAAACATAAAATTATTATGCATCGAATTAATGTAACATTTATAATCAATTAATAACGTATATATTAGACGATTCCGGAGGGGATTGTTGGGTACTGCGATCTTATAAAAAATTGAATGATTATTGTAAAACTGATAAGATATAAATTCCAAATAATGTGGAATCCTTAATAGTAAGACCTAATAACAAAAACATTTAAGGTACCAACGAATACTTAACCTTAATACCGTTCAGAACCCATTGAATACAGTCGTTAGGCATAAATTAATTATATTATTAAGTACTATTTCTATTATTTTAGTTAACGAACCATTAAATAGTTAAATGTTTTTAAACAATAAATGTGTTTTATTTATGTAATTTATAGGCTATAACCAGTTAAACAATAACTTCACTAACAAGTGTTAAAATATAATGACGATTTTCCTTCATAAATAGCTGAGAAATAAATTATGGAAGATAAACAAATCATTAAACATGCATCAAATTAATCAAACCATTATAATCAATTTATATGTATAAGGGGAATCCGAGTAGGATTTTCAGATCCCACAATCTCGTTGTAATTGAATGCGTTGATTGCTGCGGGATTACCAATAGCACTTAATCTGACACATGCGCGACACTAAATGCAATCGCAGTCACGCAATATATAATAAACCGGATTGGCAGAACAAATTTATTTGTGTTTTAAAACAAGTTTTGTTAAATGGAGTGGAGTTTTTTCATTGATTTTAATATCAATTACTGCTGGCATTTTAATATCAATTTTGCTGGATTTTAATATCTGTTACTAGCAGGGGTATAGTGATAATTGATTCATTTCAATCTGGGAACGGATTTAGTGCAAATAATTGACGATTATGAAAGCTTATATACAAAAACTAGTAGATTGATCAAATAAATTTGAAAATACCATATGATAAAAACTAAAAACTCTCTATTGAAGAACCTCTACAATTTTAGGACACGATATTTTATATGGTTTATAAGTGACTATTTATCATATTGCTTAAAACCTAGCTAAGTTGTTTTATCTTATAACTTGTATATCGCTGGGAACATAGTAATCTTAGTATACCTACGTTAAAAATAGCCGTTATACCGTTTCAATAGTTTGTGTACTTATTTTTATCTTATATAATTTATAATGTTACGACACAGTTTTTTTGGTTTAATTAAATGTTATTGAAATTTAAATCCATTTCATCCTTAAGGGAGATTTGAAAAGTAAGGGCAGCATGTAGCCCTCAGAATGTAATTTAATTCACGTTCTTCCAATATAAATCAAAGCCATTTTAGCCAATTCCCTTTAGGGAAGAAGCTATTGCCATAGTATGGTAAGACCTAGAACCAGAACCAAGATAATTTTTATTTTTAAGATAATTTCACTCCTAAAACACCATTAGGTCAAATTGTGTTATAGATATATATATTTAAACACCATAAACAATAAAATATAGATGTATGTGCTTGTGTGGCCGTTTGCAAAATAAATCTAAAAAATTCCGATTTTGACCAAATTTTTTAGAGATTTGATATCCCGCATGTATTTAACAAGTTTTAAAATTAAACAGATTCCAGCATGCAATTTTTTTTTCTCAAAAATGTTTATTTTTAACTTTTTTCATATAATTTTTTTAAAAGAATCGAATTTCATTGCATACAGCTAAAAAAGATGTATTTTCTACTTCGAATTATTGCTTGACATTTGTTTACAGAGATAATTGAAATGATGAATACAGAACGATGTTATTCTTAAGAAAAATAAGGAATATGTTATTTATAATTTATATATGAACATATGTTGATAGTTCTTAAAATATGGCTTTGTCTCGTCGTGCCAAAGATCCTTCTTGGCTTTGGGTGCGTGTCTAACGTCCGTCCCATTTACCCTAATTGATGCCGTGCTTGAAATATATAAATCGTGGCAGTGTCTTTTGGGCGATAACGATAAAAGTTCGCAAAACCGCGGCAAAAAGTAAATTTTAACAGTTGTAGTTAAAAAATAGTTATACACAATGGCTTGTAGTCTCTGTGTATTCGAAATGTCAGATTAGTCATGAGGAGAATCAGAATTATTTGTTTGGGTTTAAATTAGTAATAGCTGCTATACTATTAGTCGTTGGACTAATAATCAAGCGTCGTGGCTAATGAATAAGGCGGTCTAAGTCAGTAACAACACTAGTAGTGTGGGTTTGCGGGTTTTGCGCCGGAAGTGACGTCATCCGGTCACGTGACCGGATGCGCTGAGTCATGAAAGACGTCATCTGGGGCTGAGCCAGTGACGTAGGCGGTTTTGTGACGAAATGAGTTAAAGTTCAAAGTTCAAGGTCACGGGGAGGTAATTTTAAAAAAGTACTACCTCGCACGCGTAAAATCCGATTGTGATTCGATAGTTTTAATTCGATAAAATATCGAATGAAAATTATCGAATGAAGCAATCGAATGATACGAGTGCGAGGTAGTACTAATACAAATATTACTTTATTTTATTTACAATAATTCATATTACAAATATTACTTTATTTACAATAATTCATGTTTACAATAGTTCCCCGTTGTTGGTTGTCATCGATGTTGTTGATCCGGACGAGTTGCGGCCTCGCCAGATGAATAGAGTCATAATGAATACACCTAATTTTGATGGACATTTCAACAGAGAGCTCGATGTACACCGGTCGAGAGCCGGAGGTGTACTGACTACTCGCTAGCTAGCGTTTTGGTATCAAACAAAATGGTGGGGGTAAAAGTGTGGTGGGGCGGAGCAGATGGCGGACGGCAGATGGCAGGCGACAGATGGTAGGCGGCAGGTGGCAAGTGCGCGGCAGATGGTTGCTACTACATCCACCATCATTAGTCAAACCCTATTAGGGATGACATTATTGCTTCTGCATCAGTAGATATTGTGCTAGAAACTTCATGTACTTGTATTTCATCATTTGTATTGTCAGCTTGCTCAATATTAAAAGAAGAAAATGTGGAAGAAACAGTAGTGCCTTGTATTTGCGAATCCATGTGAACTATGCAAGAGCCGCAGGTATACTGAAGTGATACAAGCATGTAGGATAGACACTCGCCTTTACCCCCCACCACACCAGTTTCCCCCACCAAGTTTTCACATCGCACAATAACTACGGGACATGCATTAGTTAGGGTCTAGCTCTGACTCTGTGAGGATCGGAGCTCCGTAACTGAAAACATTAACAATTCTTGCTCGACACTGTTTTTACGCAATCATAACAGTCACTGTGATCTAATTTATTGCATGTACTCATATGATGCATCTTGCGTAGCAGACAACTTGCTAAGAATGTTTCAGCCTGGAGTATTCTACGGCGAAATCGCTCACAATCCACTAACAGCGTAGACCTTCTATCTTCACAGTCGGAGAAGTAGAAGGTGGTGGCAGGCGGACTGTTGAAGGACACCTTCGTCATATTTCTGTAAAACTGTGACATCTTTAGAATAACACAAACTCTATAGGTAGATGTTAATCCTGCAAGAGCTAAAAGTATAATGATATAGCGCTAGCGTGTATGATACCCACCCGACCTACCCGCACAACAACGTTACCTCGGTATACTTTAAACTATAAATAACTTGTCGTAGTTTAATCCATAAACAAAGTATTTATTAATGTCAGGCCTTGAAAGTGTTGTTTTCGCGCTGTTTCTTCCCTAATCTCAGTCGGATCTGAATTATATTCGCACCATCTTGTTCGTCTGATTAACCCGCGTAATTTGAGTACCCACTCGCTATACTTTAACCCAATAATAAAGAAGTTATTAGTATGTAACCTTGAAAACATTGGTTTTTTCGCTATTTCTGCTATACCGTTGGTCGGATCTGAATTCTGTTTGCACCATCTTGTTCGTCTGATTAACCCGCGTAATTTGAGTACCCACTCGCTATACTTTAACCCAATATTAAAGAAGCTATTAGTATGTAACCTTGAAAACATTGGTTTTTTCGCTATTTCTGCTATACCGTTGGTCGGATCTGAATTCTGTTTGCACCATCTTGTTCGTCTGATCAATTCGCGTAATTTGAGTACCCACATGACATACTTTGGACAAACTTTGTAGTTTTTTCGCTTCTGCTACTATACCCTTGGCCGGATCAAAATTCTGTTTGCACCTCCTTGTTCGTCTGATCAATTCGCGTAATTTGAGTACCCACATGACATACTTTGGAAAAACTTTGTACCCCCCCCCCCCCAACATGGGTCATGTTCAAGGTCAAGGTCAAGTTCAAGGACTTTGGGACTTAGAAAATTTCACAAGGTGGGCTGCACAAACAAACTCTCCTGCCTATGTACAGGCCAAGTCCCTAACTTGAAATGCTTAGGGTGGTCCTGAAAAGGACCGTTTGCGTGCTGAAGGTTGGTCGGGATAAGGATCAGTTCAAACTTTATTCTTCAAAACCCACTTTACCCTCCCATCTTTTCTGGTTAAGAATAACTCCTGTGTATCAGGTATCAGAGGAGGTGGCGGTGGGAGAGACTGCGGCAGACGCACCTCGATGTAGTGGATGGTGTGTTGAAACAGGAACACGTGGTCCCCGTTGGTTGCCACATATTTATACTCCGTCATCCGCTTCAGATTTCGAAACTCGACCTTGGAGACTTCAAACGGCGTCACCAAGTCGTTCAGCCCCATCACCCTTGTCCGTTGCATCACCTCATCGACAGTCGGTGTTGGAGACGAAGGTTGAGCCGCCGATGTAGAAGGCCGAGGCTGAGCCGATGTAGAAGGTCGAGGCTGAGTCGAGGGTCGTTGTTCAAAATACAGCGGATGACCATGGAGATTCCGTTTGAGAGACTTCAAAGTTGAAGGTCTCTTAAACCCGCTCCTTCTTTCCGTCGACCTCTTCAAAGATTCCTTTAAGCGCTGGAGTTTTTCAGGAGTCAGAGGAGAAGACATGGTGTAAATAGGATGGAAAAGAAAATGGATAAGATAGAGTTGGATAGAGCACGTGTGTACTGGTTGCAATCCAAAGCCGGAATGAGGCGGCTGGCAGAGTGAAGCAGGTCGTAAAGTGAAACCTTGCCCTATCCATATATGGGTAGAAAGCTGAGGACTGGTTTAGAACCGGCCCCCCCCCCCCGACGGACCCCCCCCCCCGCGACGGAACCCCCCCCCCCTGACGGAACCCCCCCCCCCTGACGGAACCCCCCCCCCCTGACGGACCCCCCCCCCCTTTTTTGGGTCATGTTCAAGGTCAAGGTCAAGGTCGAGGGAAAAATGTTCTTGGAAGTGCGGGATAAAATCCCGCAACGAAGCAGGGTTATCCCTTATCCCGCTTTCCCCTTAATATCCCGATTTCCCATTCTCCGTCTATATAACCCGAGATTTCGAGCGTCTCTTCGCAGTAGCCTGCCGCCCGTTGCGATGAACGTCCCACTGGGTTGCAGTGCCTGCTGCAGCGTAGGTCTGTTAAGTGTGCGTTGGGCCCGACGCGCAATTAAGAGATCCGCGCCCTTGCATGTTTAGTTAGTTTGTTTAAGCATGTTAGATAACGCTTGTCAGGGGATTATTGTACTTCGGTTCGTAGTATTCTGAAGCCTACACAGTGATGAACGTCCTTGCGGTTTCAGAGTGCACGACTGTTGTAAACTGACCATATTTTGATGCTTTATAATAACATTGTAGATGGAATGTGTTTCCTTAACATTTAATGTTTTGTAGTTTGCTTAACACTTAATGCTTTTATCTTCAACGTGTCCTTGACCTAGATTAGGACTTAGAAAATATTCAAGAAACATTCAATGTACACAACCACGTTTTAGCACAAAATTTATGGAAGGGGAAATTTAATATATACTGCAACAGCGTGGTAAAAATCATCATATCGCTATGGAAGCTGTAGGTGTAAACACTTGGCTTGTTCCTTCCGAGCTTGCTATTTCAGAAGCCTTTCTGTCCATCCTTACTTATGAGTTTCGGGGCATTAAATTAAAAGTAAAAATAGAGCTGAGACCGTTGCATAGAAATGATATGCATTGTATTTTGGTGGAATGGGAATCGCCCTCCGGCATTAATCTTTTCCATTTTATCAAAAGATCGTGCAAGGAGTTTTGCGTAAAACGGATAACAGTCTCCCTTGTTTAAACGTAGTACAGATTTCTTCCAAAGTAAAATAGCAAAGGTAACACCTTTGCTATTTTACAAAATATTTTAACGTGTCCTTGACCCAGTTACCGGACTTGGAGCAATTCAAAGTGTGCTATACAGTGTTAGAACAAACTACTGTCGAAGCCCCCCCCCGATATATTCCTATAAAAGCGGGAGCAGCCCGCAGAGGGTTCGCAGTCGCAGGCCGACAGCCTAGCTAGCTGTTTGCCCGCGCTGTCCGCAATAGTATCTCTAGTATAGAGTTGGTACCACTATATATTAGAGATGCTACCTTAGCTTAAGGCATGTCTGTGTATTATTAAGCATGTTAGAATAACGCTTGTAGTTTGCTGCTAGTAAATGTAGTTAGTTTAACTGTAGTTAGTTTGGTGTTGGTTTTAAAGTGTTTTTGAAGTGTTTTTTATTTACTAATGAAATATGTACTTTTCTTTCACGCTCCCATTCAAAAAGGTATGGCACGAAAACCGACCTTATGTCTTTAAATATCTCAGGGGGGATTATGTTTCTCAAATAAACACCTTTCCTAACCCCTTACAAAAAGGTATGGCACGAAAACCGACCTTAAGTCATTACGGCGCGCAAACCGGATGACTTTACCTATCTTAACCCTTACTCAAAGAGAAACAGATTCAGTCAGTTTGCTTATTTTTGGTTAAATTTAAGGGGACCTTGGTCAGGTAATTATTGTACTTCGGTTCGTAAAACTCTGACGCCTACACAGTGATGAACGTCCTTGCGGTTTCAGAGTGCGCGACTGTTGTTAACTGACCATTTTGCTTATCTTGGAGGATACATCATCGGGGAAATAAACTTAAGGGGACCTTGGTCAGGTATTATTGTACTTCGGTTCGTAGTACTCTGACGCCTACACAGTGATGAACGTCCTTGCGGTTTCAGAGTGCGCGACTGTTGTTAACTGACTATATCGTTTGTGTGTTGGGTGAATAATTTTTCGGGGGAGAGGTTAGTGTTCCGTTATCAGGTTTATTTGCCTATAATTGCGAGCTTTAAGCTAGTCCTCTTCTCCTAATACAGAGCGGGGAATAGAGCAGTTTGTGGTCCAAGTGAGAATCACTTACTGCTCTATTCCCCGTTTTGGCAACATGTTCAGATGACCTTGACCCACTTCGGGACTTAGAAAATTTTCGTTTAGTAAAACATTACAACAATATTTCTTCCCTAACCTCTAAAGCCCCCCCCCCTCTACAACTGGGTATAAAAGGAGGGTTTTCACCAGTGGTAAATTCATTCTGCTGCTTACACATCACGAGTGCAGTTCAGTTCCCGAGATGTCTGACCGTAGGAAGCAACTTTTGCCGAGGAAGGTTGAGCACTCTTCACCTGCTCCGTCATCTGCTCCGCCAGCTCCTTCCATCCTTCGGCAGGCGTTAATATTATCATGCATTGTTCCTGAGGAGCCTGCACCACGACCGCAACCACGTCAAGAAAACCTCGTTGCTCCCCCGTCCGCTTCTTCATCTTCTTCATCTTCTTCATCGTCTTCGTCGTCTTCATCTTCTTCGGCTACTTCTCGCTCACTTTCTCCATCACCGAGGAAGGATGAGCAAACAACTGCACCATCTTTGGCTTCACCAGCTCCTTCGCTTCTTCAGCAGGCGCTGGCAAGCATTCTTCCACCTTCTACACCAGGCTCTTCAACACCATCTGCAAGTCTACATTCTTCTTCTCCTACCAAACCTTCTACACCTTCTGTAAGTGTCCTTTCCCGTCCTTCAGTGATCTGTATTAACAACGAATCTCCTTCAGAGAAATTTCAACAATTAAAAACCTTGAGAAGGCAGTCTATACTTCCTGCACCAAGATGCAGCTACAGTTTTAAAAAAGGTGCAAGGAAAGGGGAACGTTGTGCTAAGTCTTGTGTTTTAAATGAAGAAGTATGCAGATCACATTTAAAACAAAATCACAAGGGCACCGTTTCTCTTTCTACACCCCATCCAACAGTGAGACCAACCAAAATTCGAATTAATAGGCTTTGTAGAAATAAACGATACTTTTTTGTTAAATCAAAGGGCTTTGCAAAGGTGGTGGTTCAATGTGAAGGTAAATTGTACTATGTAGAGTTGCCTAGAGGTATGGACCTCCACGTCAAAGAACTTACCAAACAGAACTATTTAATTGGAAATGATACAGGTTTCAGTGTGTGGAAAACATTTAAAATAAAAAAAGATTAAAAAGTGTATTCCAAATTAAAAATAGTCTTTTCCAAATTAAAAAAAAAAGTGTGGACAACCTATTTACAATTTGTAGCATATGCTGCAGAGTGTAAATAGGTTGTCCACACCTTTTTTTTACAATGCTACAACGACCTTGACCTAAATAACGGACTTAGATATATTGTACTAAGTCAAAGATAAAACTTAAATGGAAAAAGGAGAAATATTATATTAAAGACATTATTCAACAGTAAAGAGGGGAGGGGGTAAGCGGGTATTTAAGCGAGAGATTCGGAATATAATTATTAGTTGTATCGTCATGAGCGTCAACAGCAACACATGGGGAAAGGAAATTAGCGAAGAGGAGTTGTACGCGATTGTTGAGGCTGCTGAAATGACTGAGGTTTATAAAATTAATAAGGTTGCAGAAAATGGTGCTCAGTCTCAACCGCAACAAACTACATCACCGATGCAGTCAACAACGCAACAACCAAGACCCTATTATGTTATCCTGGAGGAGTACAATGAGGCGATGAGGTACGCCTTTACTAAGTGGTGTGGTCAACCGCGTTCTCCTGAACAATGGGAGGAGCATGATGCAGACTTTCGCCTGGTTGCAGACTTAGAACTTGAGCTTCAAAGAACAAAGGCTGCTCAATAGTGAGAAGAGTTATTGTTTACTTTAAAATACAGAGCGGGGAATAGATCAGTTTGCGGTCCAAGTGAGAACCACTTACTGCTCTATTCCCCGTTCTGGCAACTGGTGTAAATGACCTTGGGACTTAGAAAATATTCGTTTGATAAAAAATAATGAAAGATCTTCTTATTTCTCACAACAATATCTTTTCCTAACCCCCACCACTACCTAAACTAAGTATAAAGGAGGTTCTCCATCGCTGGTAAAAATTAGTACTCTGCTGAAAATGAATGCATCCACTACTTCTATCTCTGCAGCAACTATAATAGTTAGCAGACGGGTCGAAAACATTGATCAGGTGCTTGCTGTAAGGAGATTACTGCTACGGTATCTTGATATAGAGGTTAGTTGTCAATTGTACATGTGGAGACCAACAGGTGAAGTTTATAGTAGTGAAAATGAAGCATTTGAAACAAACTACAGTAGAAAGTTATATAAAATCTTTGGTAATATGGTAAGGTTAGTCGATAAAGGATGGAACATTAATATAACATTTTATATTGTTCCAAACCTGTAATTAAAGCAAAAACAAAAAAACAAAAAAAAAAAAAAAACGATGGGTATATAAGCCCGATGTTACAGAGACAATTATCACTTTGGTTCTGAATTGCGTCAAGAGAGCACCTACCATGGTATACCTCCACTATATTGACTCTACTGCTAAAGCGGATACTTTTATCCAGCGTGTTTACCAACTGTTAACGGAGTACCAACATGTTCAGGTCAAAGGATTGGGTATTCGTGGAACAGAAGAAGTAAAAATAGATGTAAAACCAATCCCTTTGAAGAAAAAAATTGTCCAATTATTACAAGAAGGCTACACACTGTGCCTTTATTACACAACCTCATAAACTAAATAAAACGCCAAAGGGGGGGGGAATACAGAACGGGGAATAGATCAGTTTGAGGTTTGAATAAGAATCTCTTACTGCTCTATTCCCCGTTCTGGTAATAGGATAAGGTGACCTTGACCCACTTACAGGACTTAATCATTTGTGTTACAATAATACCTCTTCCCTATCACTTTTCCCTACCACTTGCACTTTCAACACTTACCCCCACCACCACCGAAATCATGTATAAAAGGTGGTTTCGTATTAGTGGTAAATCAGTCTGCTACTTGGAATCATGTCGCCCAGAGATAACATTTTCCCTTCTAAGAAGACTATACTAGAATTGATTGAAAATATTCCATTAAATTTAAACGAAGATGAAGACGATGATGATTCAGAGATGGAAGGTGAACTATTTAGTGATCTTGAACTATTTAGTGGCTTTGAACTACTGAGTGAGTTTGCTAGCAGTGAACCATATCTTGGAGAGATGGAGCTGTTGGAGCTGTTGACTGACGACGAAGATGTCGATAATAATGAACCGGAATTTCATCATCAGTTGCTTTGCTTGGAGGAAATGGACCTTGTTGATAGTGAAACCCCTCCAAGCAGTATTAATATCGATGATGTAGTTCTAGATCCAGTCACAGGGAACTTTTGTGTTCGTCGTCGCTTATTTAGTGATATGAGCTCATCATCATCATTATCATCGGAAGAATCTGGATAAGTTTTTGTTGTCTTCAAATAGTTTACTTTAAATACAAAGCGGGGAATAGATCAGTTTGTGGTTATAGTGAGAATCACTTACTGCTCTATTCCCCGTTTTGGTAATATCGTTGTATGACCTTGACCCATTTACATGATTAAAAAAGTGGGGTAACTTATACATTTAATGGTGGGGGAACGTCTATTTAAAGACGATGCAACAGTGTATATTTATCATATAGACATGATGAACCCACCAGGAAACTCCGTTTGCTACAGCTTTCCCCTCATCGATATCGATGATGTGATAAAACTTACATCAATAACAAAACGGTTCGAACTCGAAAGGCGACTCATAAAAGTCGACGTAATTCCACAAGATCTTCGTTCGGCAATGTTGACTATTGAATATGTTAAAGATGAATCTACAACTGAAGATCCCTATTGTTTTATGAAATTTTTAGTTGATCAAGATGCAATGTGTACAATCCAACTTCACATCCGAGTTTAAAATTTATCAAATGTTTCTGTTGGAGAAAATTGTCTTAGTTAAATACAGAGCGGGGAATAGATCAGTTTATGGTTTAATATAAAATCATTTACTGCTCTATTCCCCGTTTTGGTAAATTTGTTCAATGACCTTGACCTAAATACAGAAATTTGTAGCCTCCAGCTACAATAGTAAATATAAAATGCAAAAAAAAAAAAAAAAAAAAAAAAAAAAAAAAAAAAAAAAGGAAACTTAACGTAATACGTACCCCCATTACTTTTGCTAGGGTATAAATAGAGGGGTATTTGCAGTGTTGTTCATTATTGCCTTGACCCTTGTGGAGATCGCACCTACATTATGCATCGCTGCGATATTTGCAAGTCTTCATTTAAGGATGAATTTATTTTAATGATACATAAAGAACTGAAACATAACAAAAACCAAAATGAAGAATATGAAGAAGAAGAATTGAAAGAAATAGATCAAATGTTAGCTCAACACCAAAATTCCAGACCTAGTGTTATTCAATATGCACCATCAACATCGACTTCTACCTCTGCTATGTCTACACTTCACCGTCCTTCAACATCATCATCATCATCTGCATCGACTTCTACGCCTGTTCTGTCTACACTTCATCATCCTTCAACATCATCAGCTGCATCGACTTCTACGCATGCTCTGTCTACACTTCACCGTCCTTCAGCATCAACAGCAGTAAATGTAGAACTACATGCCCGAGCACTTCCGGGTAATGTAGTAACCCACTTCAAAATTGACAATGCAAAATTACAACTCGAAGAGTTTTTAAATAACGCAAAAGGATTGGTAAGCAACACTTTGCAAAATGAATTAAAAAGATTAAATTTTATTAAATTTGGACTATTAATGGATGCTTTATTTACAAACATTCAAAATGAAACTTCACCGAGAGGGTTTTTAACAAAAAACCGAACTATTATGTTTTCGTCAGATATTGATTCAATCGTATCTGAATGTTTTGAAGAGCTAATGACTAAAATACAAGAACATGAAGGAAGAGGCTCTGGATGGAATTTGTTAAGCATCACAGGGCTAGACTTAAGAGTACACAAACACGGCTATGGAATTCGAGGAAGTAGCTACATTCCTCTACCAACAAAGATTAGAAATACCTTATCCTGCGTCAACGTACAAAATCAAGATACTGAGTGTTTTAAATATGCTATGTTGGCCAAATATGTAACAATTCATCCGGAAAGACCAAGTCACTATTATGAAGAAGTACAACATAGATATAATTTCCAAGGGATGACTTACCCTGTTGCTATAACAGACGTTTCAAAATTTGAAAAACAAAATCCTTCAGCTTCTGTCAACCTCTTCGGATTGGATTCGACAAACAATTTGTACCCCTTGCGTATAACACCAAATGAGCGCAGAGATCATACCGATTTGTTATTAATTACTAAAGGTGATATTTCACACTTTGTGTATATCAAAAAATTTGAAAGTCTTGTTTCTAATCAATTATCTAAGCATAAAAGAAAGATGACAATTTGCAAAAGATGTTTTTGTCACGTGAACAAAGAACTAAGAAGGGGAGGGTCTGATTGGTTAGTAGAACACCAGCGGTTATGTAATGGAAACTATGAAGTAAGAATTAAATTGCCGCATCCTAGCAGAGCGCAGATAAAATTTGACAAAGTAATACAACAATACCGTGTACCTGTTGTTGTTTACGCTGATTTCGAGTCTTCTTTACATCCGCTTGAACAACAAGAAGAGGACGTTACAAGAAGAAGCAAATACCAACTTCATTCACCAAACAGTTATTGCATACTAATTAAATCCACGTTGACTGAAGACCATCTTCAAAAATATGGACTATCATCTTCTCCAAAGATTTATCGCGGTGAAGAAGCAGCCAAATACTTTGTCGATGATTTGTATGACATAGCTGCAAAGGTAGAAGAACTGTATGGAACAAAGGTACCCATGTCACCTATGGAAGAAGAAGAACTTCAATATTATGATTCAACAACAACGTGTTATTTGTGTAATAACACCTTTACACTGGATAACGTTAAAGTTCGTGACCACGATCATCTTACGGGAGCGTACAGAGGTGCAGCCTGTAACGCTTGCAACTTGAACTACAAACTACCATATTTTATCCCCGTAGTTCTGCACAATCTGAGTGGTTATGATTCGCACTTCATAATCCCCGAACTAGGAAGAGATAATGGAGCAATAGACGTTTTGGCTACTACAATGGAAAAATTTATAAGCTTTTCAAAAAAGGTGGGTAAAATTAAATTAAGGTTTGTTGATTCATTTAGATTTATGCCTTCAAGCCTCATGAAATTATCTGAAAATCTAAGAAGAACAGATTTGATAGAAACAAGCAAAATTGTACTCAATAGTAAAATGGATTTGGTTCTTCGAAAAGGAGTCTTCCCCTATGATTACATCGATGGACTGCATATATTTGATGAAACATCACTACCTTCACCAGAACACTTCAAAAACAAACTTAATGATTCGGAAATATCACTTGAGGACTATCAACACGCACGTCGAGTATGGAACGAGTTAGATATGAAGACCTTAGGAGATTACTCGGACTTTTATGTCAAACTAGATGTAACTCTTCTTTGTGATGTAATGGAAGAATTCCGAAACACTTGTTTTGCTGCATACGGTTTGGACCCTCTACATTCGTATACTTCACCAGGATTAGCTTGGCAAGCCATGTTAAAAGAAACAAAATGCAAACTCCAACTTTTAACAGACATTGACATGGTTTTAATGGTTGAAGCTGGAGTAAGAGGCGGATTGACCCAAAGTGTTACCAGACATGTCAAAGCCAACAACAAATACCTACCCGATTACGATGAAACCAAACCGTCAACCTATTTAGGATATTTCGATGCAAATAACCTGTACGGATGGGCAATGTCAAACCCACTTCCTTTTGATAACTTTAAATGGATTAATCCCGACTCTATTGGCGATATTTTACAAATTCCGAAACATGGTGACACTGGATATATTTTGGATTGCGATTTTGAATACCCAGAAAATTTACATGATCTTCATTATGACCTTCCACTTCTTGCTAAAACAGAAATTTCACCAATTGGAAAACACCCCAAATTAATGATGACATTAAATAATAAACAACGCTACGTGGCTCACTTTTGGGTGGTTCAACAAGCTATCGAATTAGGACTACGTCTAACAAAAATTAATAGAGTTTTGGAATTTTCTCAATCATGCTGGTTGAAACCCTACATTGATTCAAATACCATCAGAAGAGCAGCAGCTACATCAGACTTTCAAAAAGATTTCTTTAAATTAATGAATAATGCGATATTTGGAAAAACATTGGAAAACAAAAGAAGACACAAAAATGTTAAACTTGTTACCGACGCAAAAAAATTACAGAAACTAGTACAGCAGCCAAATTTTGGAACATCTATAATTATTAATGAAAAACTTGTAGCAGTGTCCATGAAGAAGACGAGTGTGAAGATGGATCGTCCTTTGTATATAGGCATGTCAATCTTGGACATCTCAAAAACACACATGTACGATTTTCACTACAACAAAATGGTGGCGTTCTACGGAAGAGAAAATATATCTATTACATATATGGACACTGACGCTTTTATATATCGCATAGTAACATTGGACATGTATAAAGATTTACGTACATTTATTTACAAGAACGACTTTGATTTCTCCGATTATCCAAAAGATCATCCAAACTACGACAATGACAGACACAAAAAAGTACTAGGCAAATTCAAGGATGAGGCTAATGGTGTTCTGCTTGAAGAGATTGTTGCACTGATGTCTAAACTATATTCTTTGAAACTCTATAATGAAAAAGAAGAAGAAGAATAGCTATATTAAGAAAGCTAAAGGTGTAAAGAGTTTATATTTAAAGAAGAAAGTGCATTTTGAACACTACAAGCAATGCTTATTTGAGGATAACATCATTACAGCTAAATTCAACACCATCAGAAGTTTTAACCATCAGCTGTACAGCGTGACTGAAGTTAAAAAGGCGCTATCCTGTAATGACGACAAAAGACAAACCCTTCCAGACAACATCCACACTTTACCATTCGGTCACTATTCCCTCAACCCTATTGACTAATAACCCTTTCATCGTCCTAGATCCTCTATCCTTTTCCTTTCCGTAAAAAAAGGGGAAACACAGCAATGTTAAGCTGTGTTTCCCCTTTTTTTACACAAGTTTTGAATGACCTTGAACTATATGTATATATATATATACAAGCAGATTTATACAAAAGAATATTTAATACCATATCAGCTGCCTTCGTGAAACCATCATGTCAGACCTGAAGGAGAAGATTATTAATGAACTACACAAACCTGCAAGAATAAAGTTTCCAAGAAGAAATACTGTTATAAAAGGGATAAATGATCTATATCAAGCGGATTTAATTGAAATGCGACCGCATAGCAGAATAAACAAAGGATTTAAATATATACTCACAATTATTAATTGTTTTACAAAAGTTGCAGACGCTTTGCCTCTAAAGGACAAGACTGGTAAAAGCGTAACAGAAGCCATGGAAATAGCCATAAAAAGAGATAAAAACAAAATTAAACATTTACAAACTGATGATGGAACAGAATACTTTAATACAAACTTTGCACAGTTAATGAATAAATATAAAATAAATCATTATTCTACAAATTCAGAGAAAAAAGCTGCTATTGTAGAAAGATTTAATAGAACCTTAAAAGGAGCACTGTATAAACAATTTTCAAAAAGAGGTTCTTACGTATGGTATGATGTTTTACCACAATTAATAAATGATTATAACAAAAGGTTTCATAGAACTATTGGTATGAAACCTAACAAAGTAAATAGAAGAAATGCAAAAGATGTATTAAAACGCATAAAGAAAAATACAAAGCCTAAAGTAGAAAAAATGCAGCCAAGAAAATTTAATGTAAGTGATAAAGTACGGATTAGTAAATATAAGGGAGTGTTTACCAAAAAATACCTTCCCAATTGGACGAATGAAGTTTTTACAGTGTATAAAGTGCAACCGACTGTACCTGAAACGTATATCCTAAAAGATAACAAAGGAGATTTGTTGCAAGGTGCATTTTATGGACATGAAATGTTAAAGTCAACAGTAGGTGATGTATATCTTGTTGAAAAAGTGTTACAAAGAAAAAAGGACGCAGTTAAAGTGCGGTGGTTAGGGTTTAACAAAACTGAGGATTCATGGATACCTATAAAGGACTTGGTTTAATACAAGCAACTCATTTCATCGTTAACCTTTGAGCAGGATGGAGATTATTCACCATAAAGATCGATTCAATATTAATAACATAGATGATTTAACTGTGGATAACGTTAAAATCAACAATGGTAAACACGGTAGTTTACTTCCAAACACTGTTCGATGTATAGTAAGTGGCCCCTAAAACTGTGGAAAGACCAATGTTGTCTTTAATTTGATCACTAATCCGCAGGGATTAAGGTTTAGTAACCTATATATTTTTTCAAAGTCTCTACATCAACCAAAGTATCAATTGCTGGATAAAATCCTATCTGATGTGTCTGATGTTAATTTTTACAAATTTAACGCTAGTGATAACATTATGCAACCAAACGAAGCGAAACCGTATTCTGTATTTATATTTGACGATGTATCTTGTGAAAATCAGGATACTATTAGAAACTACTTTGCCATGGGAAGACATAATAACATCGACAGCATATATATAGGACAAACTTATAGCAAAATCCCAAAAAAACTTATCAGAGATAATGCAAATATTCTAATTGTATTCAAACAAGATGATACTAACCTAAAACATATATATAACGATCATGTGAATGCGGATATGCCATTTGAAAAGTTTAAAGAGCTTTGCGGAAAAGCATGGGCGGAAAAGTATGGATTTTTGGTTATTATGAAAGATCAAGCTATAAAAGATGGTCGTTATAGAATAGGTTTTGATAAATTCGTTTTAATACACTGATTAGCGGTATTACTGTACAAGTCGTCAAGGTGTGAAGATGGTTAACCAGGAAAAGCTATTAAAGGAAATAAAATCACTTAGTGATTCTATTAGACAAAAAAACCGAGCTTTAAAATCAGGTATAAATGAAAGAGAGCAATTTTTAGAAACAACATTCAAACCTGTTACTGAACCTTTAAAGCGATTAGCACAAAATATGGAAAGACCTTCATTTCGCTTCGAAGGAGACAAAATGCTACCAATTTCCAAATATGAAGAAGAATTTCAGAATGATGAAAGTTTTGACCAGTTACAAACATCTGAAGAAAGCGACGAGTATGAAGAAAGCGGAGATATAGGAGATTTAAGGGAAAAGAACATTGCAGGAGATACAAGTACAGAAGATACAAGTGCGGAAGATACAAGAGCAGAAGAAGAGGATATCAACCCATCCAACTTAAGCAAATTAGGCACAGATATTATGTTTAAAGGAACACTTGGAAGAAAATATACATTAAAAATGTTACATGGCACACATGCTAATCGAAATTATCATACATATGGAGCTAGAATAGAGGATAAAGGATTAATGATTGGAGATAGAAAGTTAGATATAAACGAAAATGATGATATAGTTATTGGTGATAAGAAATATAAAGGTACAACAGGTTTGTTTGAACTCATCTTTAAAAATAATCCTGGTAAATTTACTAAAAAGGATTTACAATTGTTTAAAAATATACTAGAGTATACAAATGCACATAGAAAAAAATATTCCAAAGAACTACCTATTCATAGAAACAGGTCAATAAAATACACAAACATTATATCTAGTCTTTTCCCCTCGAAATCAAATAAAGCTCCAATTAAAAGAAGAGCTTTATCTTCTGCTGAATTAAATGTTTTGCATAAAAAAAGAAAAACAACTGATCCTACTACATCTGGAAGGGGATTATTAAAAAATTTGTATAAAACCAATATAATATATTACAACGATATAAATAAGTTAGTTGATCGAATGAGGTTATTACATGAAGCTATGGAAGCCGGGCACACTGGTTTAGAAAACGAATGGGTAGCTTTGGTTGATGAACTGCGAAAACGAGAAATAATTGTTCAGTAGACGTATATATATATATATATATATATATATATATATATATATAGTAAGAACCTAAACGATAGCGATTCAGTTACATCATGAGTGTGGACAAGTTTGGACGGTATTCCGAGTTTGGAGTAAAATCTGGATATAGTGAAAAAAGAGCTGGGTTTCCGTTAACACCTGATGGTAATTATAATTTTGAAGGAAAAGTAATTCAAAATGTTGGTGATCCGCTTTTGTCTTCTGATGCGGTTACGGTACAATACATGGATAAAAGAACCCCGATTGTACACGAAGACCATTGGGGATTTTCCGGTAAAAGGTTAAGCAATATAAAACATCCCATTTATGATGGTGAAGCAGTAAATTTAGCGACTTTAAAATTGTTAACGATTTACAAAAAGAATGAAACTGATACAAGCTATGATGTAAAAAAATTAAAATTGTCAAATGTAGGTGATTGTGAGCAGGATGGAGACGCTGTAAATAAGAAAATATTTGATATAGTACACAAGAAATGGACTACAGAATATGAAAAACATATGGAAAGGTTTGGTGCAGCTTTATTTAATTATATCCATCGGGCTTCAGGAAGAGCTGTAGCTTCAGATGTTGACAGCCACAATTATTTAGACTGGAAAAAGATACACAATCCAGAAAAACCTAATCAATTAGATAAACCGTCTGAGCCTTCTAAAGTCAAGACATTAGGAAAGGGGGATAAAGTGAATGTGATTAATGAACCAACAGAAAACGATAAAGATTATATAAGAGAAAAAAGAATTTAAATACCCATGATAAGGGATAAAGCATCTACATTTAATTAATTAATCCATTTCTATATAATAAATGGATTTTAAACAGTATATATAATACAAGAAGCCAAGACTAATATTACATTCATTGTAAAACATTTATAGAGTGCACCTACTGATTGTAAGTTTGGCTATAAATAGTCATGCCGAGGGCTAAACGCATCAGTCATAATCGAGAGAGATTACAGAGAGGAAAGGGAATAGCACCAACAGCATTTTCTCTATTAAGTAAACCGGTTGGAGCTATAGTTAACAAGGCGATTGATTTATTACCTGTGGAATTACATTTACCTGGAGGATATCAATATTGTGGTCCTGGAACCAAATTAGAGAAACGGCTTGCTAGAGGAGATCCTGGAATAAATAAGCTTGATCAGGCTTGTAAACAGCACGATATAGCGTATTCCAAATTTGGTGATACAAAAAATAGATCAATAGCAGATAGAGCACTTTCTGAGAAAGCTTGGCAAAGAGTAAAATCTAGTGACGCGAGTATTGGTGAAAAAGCAGCGTCTTTAGCAGTAACAGCAGCAATGAAAGCAAAAACTACGTTTGTAGGAGGAGGAAAGAGAAGAAGGCGTGGGAAAAGACCCGCTAAGAAACAAGGAGGTAATATCAGAAGAAAACGTCGATCTACTAGTGGTAAAGGTAAAAAGAAACCAACAATATGGTCAATGATAAAAAAGGGAGGAGGACTATACCTAAGACCGTATCGTGTGTATTAAATAAGAAAAAGCAATTAATAATTAAAAACAAAGAATTAACCAATGAAGAACTGATTACATATGCTTCTTGTTTGAAAATCCCATTTTTTAGAGGAGTATTTATGAAAGATGAATTACCGGTTAAAATGTGGAAAAATGAGACTGGTATAGTAAATTTGGACAATAGTGAAGGATTAGGCACTCATTGGGTGTGTTACAAGAAACTTGGTGAAACGATTTATTATTTCGACAGTTTTGGAAACCTTCCACCACCGAAAGAACTTCAACAATACTTTCGTGCGGCAGAAAATGTTTTTTACAATTATACAAGAAAACAACCTGATGATACATCCATTTGCGGTCATTTATGTTTAGACTTTTTAGCTAAAAGTGTTAGTCAACTTTAAGATGTCTTCGTATACAGTGTCATTAACCGGTAACTCATGTACTTTGCGCAGTATTCTGTTTCCAGCGCTACGTTTGCAAAAAGTAAGACTATGGGAAGCCGCATTATTGGATTTAACAACATATAACTCTATTCCAAACGTTAGTGAAGGAATTAATAACAAAATACATTATTACAAGACAAAAGATAATAAAGGAAAATATTCAGCTTTGGAAGAATTCAGTTTACCAACTAGAGCTTATGAAATTGATAATATAAATGAAGTTATACAAAAACATATGGGAAAAGAAAATATAACGATAAAAGGCAATAACAATACAATGAAAGCCGAAATTACTTCTAAGTATTATATTGATTTTGGCCAAGAACGTTCAATTGGTAGTTTATTAGGGTTTTCTAAGGAAACAAAGGTATTAGAACCTTATACAACTCATTCTGGGAATAGAACTGTGACGATCATCAAAGTAAACAGCATAGACATTACATGTAACATTATACAAGGATCCTACAGAGATGGAGAAAATCGGCATATATTACACACATTCTACCCATCAGTCGCACCGGGTTTCAAGATAGTAGAAAAGCCTCAAAACCTTGTGTACCTACCGTTAAACACCAGTTTCATTTCAGACATCGTGCTGAACATAGTGGATCAAGACGGAAACCTTATTGACTTTCGAGGAGAAGCTATTACTGTAAGAATACATATAAAATCATCCGCTTAGATAATGGGGTTATCATTTAAAAAGAGAGAGCCAACCAGCAAAGAGGTCAGTAGCTCATCAGCTGTAGAAGGATTAACAAGTGACAACATTCGTTTTCTAGAAGAAATTGGATTAAAGGTCATTAACAATGGATATACTGGATATAGCGCAGGGCCCAACATTCGACGAGACCTTATGGGAAAAGGAATATCACACGCACAACCCTTACGCTTCGTCCAAATTAAACAATAACGATGAAATTAGGATTCCTATACAACAACAAGACATTTATACTCTTCCATGCGAAAGTTATTTATATATTGAAGAAAAAGTAACAAAAGCTGACGGTACTGTTGGAACCACTGTTCCGTTCATAAATAATCCTATGGCATTTTTGTTTGACGAGATTAGATATGAAATTTCAGGAGTTACAGTCGATTCAACAAAAAAGGTTGGAATTTCCAGTACCTTAAAAGGATTAGCGTCTTTAACACCAAATGAGAAGAATCTGTTAGCTGTTGCAGGATGGGTTGCACCAGACAAAAGTATAATTACTCCTGACGCTTCGGGAAACTTTGATTTTTACGTACCTTTAAGATTACTTTTAGGATTTGCTGAAGATTACAGAAGAATAATAATAAATGTAAAACAAGAACTAGTTTTATTAAGGTCATCAAACGATAATGATATTATTAAAGCATCTGCTGGAACAACTGAAGCCAATTTAGACTGGAAACTAACATTAGACAAGATTGTTTGGAGAGTACCACATGTGCGACTAAATGATGAACACAGGATTACATTATTAAGAAAGTTAAAATCAGATCGAGACATTGTAATGCCATTCAGAAGCTGGGAGTTTCATGAATACCCCGTTTTACCTTCAACACAACGGCATACATGGACTGTAAAAACTTCTACTCATTTGGAAAAAGCGAGATATGTAATCTTTGGATTACAAACAAAGAAAAAAAGTATATTAACTGAAAATGCTGGTGAATTTGACCATTGTAAATTAACAAACTGTAAAGTGTTCCTGAATTCACAATTCTTTCCCTACGACAACTTTAATATCTCTTTTGATAAAAAAAGGTACAGTGTTTTATACGATATGTACGCTAGGTTCCAAAATTCATATTACGGCAAAACAAACACACCTCTACTATCTCCCGTACAGTTTGAATCGAAAGCTCCGATTGTCGTAATTGATTGCTCCAAACAAAACGAATCTGTAAAATCGTCTAGTGTTGATATAAAAATAGAAATGGAATTTCAAGAAAACGTACCTGCAAATACATCTGCGTATTGTTTAATTTTGCACGATAAAATTGTTACATACACACCGTTGACTGGTATCGTAAAGACGGTATTGTAAAACGTTGTACCACCACCGGCACCGCCACTGTCGCTAACCTATAAATAGCGGAGCAACAATGCAGGTCTTCAGTTGATCGTCTATCATCGCATGGGCAACATCTTCTACAAAATGAGTTCTCCATCTGTTGTACAAGGTGATGCAGAGGTAGCACCGTTATTGGAACGTGATAATACTAGTGAAGAAAAAATCATCAAGGAAATAACTGCATTTTTAAAGTTTGGTAAAAGAGATAGAGAGGAGGAAAGTAATGCAGACCCATCAAAGGTAGTACCAAAGAGGAAGAAGAAAGTTGAAGAAAATATTCCTCCTCACATTTTAACTGAAGTTTTTTTGCGAATCTTTTACCCCATCTCAGCATGCATCAGTAAAAGTGTATCAGTTGGATTGATGAAGTCATTGGATTATTCCCCTACAGTAATACTACACCATGGAACAAAAAAGGTTTTATTTTCGCAAAATGCTTGGGAGTCATTTTTGAAACATGTACATTTAATAGAATGTTATTTAACTAACAGTTTGTGTGGAAGGAAAACACATATTCGACTTTTGGATTGTGACAATGAAATCGATATTGTTAAACATCGTGGACAACTACAAGTGCGAATTAGAGACTTGACTCAACATGAAAATAAGATTATACTGTCACATGAAGAATTCTACGTTTTAAACTACGCAACAGAACCTATTACAAGGTACATGAGACAGTTGGTATTTGCAAGCGCTATTATTAAAGAATATTTGGTCGATACTTTGGAAAAACAACCTGATAGCACCATCGTGTACGGACCTGTGGATACATCTATTTTTAATAGAATACCTCATGAAGTTTGCATGTGGAGAAAGTTAAAGGATTTTGAACCACTTGTAGAAATCGCTACAGAAGCTACAGAAGAAACAACACAGGAAGAAGAAACGGAGAAACAAGAAGAAGAAGAAAACGAAACACAAGAAGAAGAAGTTAAAAAAGACTAAAGTTTGACTTAGTAAAGAAGAACACACGTGGGGTAGGCCTATTGGGGACGGTGCCCACGTTAAATATACACCAACGCGCCTGCAACTGTACGGCCTGGTATTTAACCTACCGTGGTGTGGAAAACAGTTTAGTTGATCGCTAGGTGCCATGATGAGCGGAGGGGATGAAGAAGTGAGTGTAAAGCCTCGTGTAATAGAATTTCAAGCATTTCGAAATAATGATGATAGGTTTATTATCAAGGAATTAGTAATTTTAGACTTGCTTACATTTGTAGCCTACCCATTCACGTTTGATGCTCCTTTTTCTTTTAACAAACTTAACACCAAAGCAAAAAGTACAAACAAATGGATAACAAACTACTTTCATCACATACATTGGTATGAAGGATTTATAAGCTACAGTAATCTGCACAGTATTATGTTTAACTTTTGCAAACAATATTCACATATATACACAAGAGGATTAGAAAAAAAGAACTGGATACAAAAGTACACGCACGGTGATGTTTTCGATATAACTATCAGTAAGGACTTTAACATTAATCTCGGTAATATTTGTGTCGCTGCAAAAGATCTTAAACACGGCCAAACAAACTGTGCATTGTACAACGCGTATCGTTTGGCTGCTTACTTGAAACAAACGCAGGAATGTGGTGGGGGTAGCGGAGAACAGAAATGTGGTGGGGGTAGCGGGGCCTATAAATACGAGGAGACAGCACCGCTCCAGCACGAGTATTATTCGAGACTCCGAAGAGGCAACATCACAGAAGACACCACAACCACCACTGACGAAGATGGCATCACAACAGTTTCTACAAACACTGGTTGATCAATTCAACACTCATTCAAAATTCGACCTTCTGCTAACTAAAAAGTGTTCAGAACTAAAAGAACAAAAACACTACATTATTCATAACATCAAGAAAGTGGAAACCACACATGGAGAAACAATTCTAGTTTCATTGAGCGAAGGACCTTTCACTCCAGGAGATGAGCCGAAGTTTCAAGTATTTCTTCCAAAACGATTTGTTCAACTGCTACAAAATGAAGATTTGCGAGATATTCAACCGGGGACGTTGTATTTGGTATCACACGGTGTAAGCGGCAACAACTCGACGGAACTCACTCTGCACATCACGCATCCTTGTACATAATGTCTCTGTTTGTATTTTATTGTTTGTATTTCTAGTTATCAATGTTAAACTTAAGTTTATTGTATTGTAAGATGTTTGTTTAATAAAGAAAATATAAAAAAAATAAAATAAAATAAAAAAAAATAAAAACAGCAACACAGCAGTATATTATTTTATATACTGCTGTGTTGCTTTTTTAAAATTCAAATGGATGACCTTGAACTTTCATTCAGGGTTAACTTATGAAGAGGTATAAAAGAGAGGGAGCAGTGAAGTTAGTCTCAGTCTTGTCTAACACACGCTGCAGCTAACATGTCGGTGTCACCTATGAAAAATTTATTTTTCGATAACAATTTGAAGACATATTGTTGCGAGTTACAATGTTTTAAAATACCAGGCGATCAAGTTGACGGGAAAGCTTGTCGTAAGTGCAAGTGTTTCAGCTATTGCATATGTAGATGTAAAACGTATCAAATGAACCGACAAGATAAACTACAAGAATTACGCCGAAGGATTGCATTACTGTGGCGGCGAATGTAGTAGCAACCAGCTGCCACCTGCCGCCTGCCATCTGCTGTCCGCCATCTTCTCCGCCCCACCATTTTGTTTGATACCAGAACGCTAGCTAGCGAATAGTCAGTACACCTCCGGCTCTCGACTGGTGAACATCGAGTGCTCTTCACAAACGTAAAACATTGTATTAAAATGTCCATTAAAATTAGGTGTATTCATTATGACTCTATTCATCTGGCGACTTTCCAAGACCTCGAGGTTTTTAATGAAGAGTTAAGACTTCTCATTGCGTCCGGTTACGATTTATCTTTGGAACTTTACGCATCAAAAAACAACATGGACTCTGCGCAGGAATCAAAGTATATACCGTCTTTCTTCAGAAAGCGAAGTGATGGCCGCAACTCGTCCGGATCAACAACATCGATGACAACCAACAACGGGGAACTATTGTAAACATGAATTATTGTAAATAAAGTAATATTTGTAATATGAATTATTGTAAATAAAATAAAGTAATATTTGTATTAGTACTACCTCGCACTCGTATCATTCGATTGCTTCATTCGATAATTTTCATTCGATATTTTATCGAATTAAAACTATCGAATCACAATCGGATTTTACGCGTGCGAGGTAGTACTTTTTTAAAATTACCTCCCCGTGACCTTGAACTTTGAACTTTAACTCATTTCGTCACAAAACCGCCTACGTCACTGGCTCAGCCCCAGATGACGTCTTTCATGACTCAGCGCATCCGGTCACGTGACCGAATGACGTCACTTCCGGCGCAAAACCCGCAAACCCACACTACTAACACTAAATCAGGCATTTCACTCACTCTACGCTTATAATTAATTTATATTCACCTTAAAATACAGTGATTGTGTCGGCCTCCACAGTGATTTGATGATTTAAACAGTGAAACCGTGGCGGTATGAAAGTATAACACGAGCATGTTAAATAACAATCATCAATCACAATATGATTCAGTTGGTACTTAATCGGTGGTAAGACCACAGATGGTTCTAACAGGGGTACAAGATGTTTATAAGAGGTGCTCGAGTTGTTAACAATGCTTATTATCATACTTTCTTTCGGAAGGAAACACAAATGTTTAAGATGTGGTCTTTTGATACTTTTTAAGGATTACTCTCTATCATCTTATTTATTCTTACAAAATTGAATCTAAAACACTAACATTACATAATTATACACTACGTACAAAGATTTAAGTTGAAACACCAAATTATATATTTGTAACATGTATATTGTATAATTTCATCAAAGTGGTAATAAATGACAGGCTTTGTTAAACGTTAAAATATTTTAACGGTTTTCCATTGTTGTTTTATATTTTGAGTAATATTTGATGGACATTACTGGATTTATTAGTTTCCAAAGGTTGTGTATTGAAAGCACATTAGCAGAAAACAATTATTACATGAAATTATGATGTGATGAGGTATTTATTTTAAACCTGTACGTTTCATTGAAAAACTATATATGATAATGAATAGAAGCAAAATTAATTAATTGGAGAGAACGGTATTTTAATTACCTTAAAACAAGTTTCAATCCGTGGTAAAATAACTTGACATTAGGCCTAAATGGTTTAAACTTTATACAATTTCTGTAAGACTAAACTTATTTAAAGTTAAAGTGACATCCAAAAAAGAGTAAAAGTCTACTTTGTAAGTAGTAGAATCATGATAAAAACTTACTATTTCCGGGTAACATCAGCGTTTGAAACACAATGTAATTGGTGAGTGTGACAAAAGTTCCTTTGTAATACAATCTTATTCTCTAAATAGTTGCAGTTAATTTTAGCGTATGATAAAAACAAAAAGAATACAGATGGGTAAGTTTTTTATTTAGGGTTTTATCGTATGTGGTTGGGTATATTAAAGTTTTAATTGTGAAGCTTGGCCAAACATTTTTGATAGAAATATCATTTTACTATTTTTGGGTAACGACCCTAGAATGAGTTTCACACTGAAAGTGAGCAACAGATGGTTAGTGACAAAATTGCTTATAAATTAGTTTGGAAACTTTTATCAAATATTTCTAGGACAGTCTAATTACGTTCTATAATAAGTTTCCAGCTAGTCCATTATTGGGTGCGGAACTCAATTATGTTAAATTGTGGTTTATAGAACTTGCCTAACTAGAATACCAAGGGTATGAGGCAAGGGTTACCCCTTACCTGTTAGTATAAAACAGCAATTATCCATAAAATTGGTTCAAACAAGTGTAGGTTTTCAATGCAAAATAAATACTGGTTAAAATAAATAATATACAAGTTTGTTCAAAGCACAGTTTGATAGAGGTCGGTCAGTTGCTAGCTGTATTGTTGTTAAATAATTAACAGTTTAATTTTACCGTGTCATTATGAGAGTTTTATTTACCAAGAAGGATATCAGTGAAAGTACTAACATGAAGAACAAAATTTGTTTTTGTATAATATTTAATTTTTACAACTAAACATACACACTTTTAATATTTTATATAGTTTAACTTGTTATTAGTTATAAAATACATCTGTGGAAATTTTCTATTTTTACTAATGTATTTTATGTCCTGTTATTTTGTTATATTAAAATACAAATTTTTAAAACTAATGTTTAATTTAATTCACTATTATACGATGTATTTAATGCAACTTTTTTATTTATGTTTTTTGGAGCTACAAGTAGATTAAAGTAGAGGAAATAAAGTATTTGGTGCATGTCATTATAATAAGATATACAGGGTATCATAGAGACTTTATAAAGCTTACATCGGTATATTTCTTAGTTTGATAAAAATGTTACAAACTGAGAAAGAATTTCAATTTACAAGCAATTATGAAAAAATGTTATTTTTTCTATTTGTTATAAAACAATAATGTCTCTATATACAACACCATATTGAGTATTCTATGAGTGTAAGAAAATAGTTTTCTTTGGTTATAGGTTTTAATAATACTCATAAAATTTGTAGAGGTAATTCATAGACTCCTTTTCAAGTTCCACAAATTGAATATGTGGAGTGAGTATCACTTATTTTATGAAAGGTCGGGTATTGCAATGTAATATAAGCTGATGGAAATGGTTTGCACTATGTGACATATATTTATCATTCTATTAAAATAAAAAATATTCCAACTATCTATTGTGAGCCGGTGGTGTAGTACTCCGCAAAAAGATTCAGATTTAGAGAACCATGACAGTGGCCCTGACGTGGGTTCGTGTCCCAATCCTGGCATGTAAACTATGTCAGTATTGTATGACTTGTATATAACGGCTCACCCCTGCTCTGCTGGATACGTTCCACGCACGGATCTATATAGTATATGTGAACGGGCAAAGTAAGGCAAAAAGAGGCTGCCAAAACCTAAAAGATAAACTGAGATTGAATGGGGTTGATAGGAAGAACAAAATTCGTTTTTATATAATATTTAATTTTTACAACTAAAAATACACACGTTTTAATATTTTACATAGTTTAACTTGTTATTAGTTATAAAATACATCTGTGGAAATGTTATATTTTTACTAATGTATTTTATGTCCTGTTATTTTGTTATATTAAAATACAAATTTTTAAAACTAATGTTTAATTTAACTCACTATTGTACGATGTATTTAATGCAACTTTTTTATTTATGTTTTTTGGAGCTACAAGTAGATTAAAGTAGAGGAAATAAAGTATTTGGTGCATGTCATTATAATAAGATATACAGGGTATCATAGAGACTTTATAAAGCTTACATCGGTATGTTTCGTAGTTTGATAAAAATGTTACAAACTGAGAAAGAATTTCAATTTACAAGCAATTATGAAAAAATGTTAATTTTTCTATTTGTTATAAAACAATAATGTCTCTATATACAACACCATATTGAGTATTCTATGATTGTAAGAAAATATTTTTCTTTGGTTATAGGTTTTAATAATACTCATAAAATTTGTAGAGGTAATTCATAGACTCCTTTTCAAATTCCACAAATTGAATATGTGGAGTGAGTATCACTTATTTTATGAATGGTCGGGTATTGCAATGTAATATAAGCTGATGGAAATGGTTTGTACTATGTGACATATATTTATCATTCTATTAAAATAAAAAATATTCCAACTGTCTATTGTGAGCCGGTGGTGTAGTACTCCGCAAAAAGATTCAGATTTAGAGAACCATGACAGTGGCCCTGACGTGGGTTCGTGTCCCAATCCTGGCATGTAAACTATGTCAGTATTGTATGACTTGTATATAACGGCTCACCCCTGCTCTGCTGGATACGTTCCACGCACGGATCTATATAGTCTATGTGAACGGGCAAAATAAGGCAAAAAGAGGCTGCCAAAGCCCTAAAAGAAAAACTGAGATTGAATGGGGTTGATAGAGGATTATTTGCTTATTTTTACTTTGTATTTAATTTACCGATATTAAAAGTTTATTAGTGGATTAATTAAAGATAAAATATAGAACACTACTCTAAATATGTAATGGTCTTCACGAAAGAAAGAAAACTTAAGTAAGATTAATTATAATTGATTTTAGTTAATTAAAAATAATAAACATTTATAACTGCCAAATGTAGTATTGAGACAGATGTATATTATTAATTGCTACTACTATAGATTGTTATTAAATAAGATATGATCCTCCAAGAAGTTTACAGTAAACGTAAATAAGTGTTTGATATTTTTTTTATTTCTGAAGAATTACTAATAATTGTACTTACTCATTTTCATTCTTGACAGTTTTTACCATGACAAAAATTATTTACTGTATTAATTTGATAATGTATTAAAATTCGACCGTTGTTTGAATTACATAAATGGCATATTTACAACGGTTGACAGTATATAAGATGTCTACAGAAGTTAAAGACTTACTTTTTACTTTTTTACTTAATTTGTTTGCTTTTCATAGTATAATTTGTACAATTTGTTTAGTGCACCTACTGTAGAATATAAGCGTGAAAATACCAAACAGAGAATAATGTAAAGTATTATTATGAGCCCACTAACTCTTGCAGTCATCATGTTGTCAACTCACTGAATACAGCCTTAACATAACCGTTAGTCGTTTGTGTACCAATCTTTAATATTTGTTAGTTGTTTACTGTTACCTAAGACATTTTATTCTTGAAAAAATCAAACAAAAACTTTAATTTCTAAATAAAGATTTTAAATGTTATTTGCAGATTGTTAGCACTATATCGAGTATTTCATATTGTAATCGAAATTTACATTCAAATATTAATGTAAAAATAAGTAAACTGTGCTTCTGTACGGAGTACACAGTTTTAAAATTTATATTGTTAATGATAAAATAAACTTAAACACAAATACATACATATTTTATATACATACTCTACATTAAAATATATATCATATTTAAACTAAAATGAATAATCAATATATGTTTAGAAGCACTGAAAGACAAAGAAAAGAGTTAAACTTGAACCAAATAAAAGAAATAAAGTTAAGTTAAATACTAACACCCAACGATTTCCTTACCAAAATAAAAGAATTGTACTTGCAATATTATTGTCGTTGTATTACATATTTTGTATTGCTATTTTATTTTCAATGGTATAATTTATCATGGAATTGATTATATTTTCTCACATATATGTCAAATGAATTAAGAATCTCACAAAAACCATGGACGAATTCATGTATCCTATTAGCTGAAAGCAACTAGATAAACGTTATTATTGTTATTCAGACTAAATAGACAGTACAACTTATTCAATATTTAATATTGTCACTAGAATTCGCTATACGCAGCTTGCGCATCCCGTTTTGGGAAGCGAGAATAGTAAATAGGTGTTTAAATGGTAAACAAACCAATGACAGCCTGTAGTTAGATACAATCTAACTTATAACACCTGTTTATTTTATTTAATTGAACTAAGAAAAGAACACATGTGATATAAACCAAATACAGCTCCATATGAATAACATGGGGATTTGAAAGTCCCGTCGGGAAGATCCTTGAGGACTAAATCGAAAATCTAAAGCCAGTTTGCATATCTGCTCACCTAAATGCACATTTTAGTGTATTATATGTGGGAGTAAATCTGAAAACGAAATAGCCTTATTGTTTAAAAAGTTCGCATGTATCGTGTTGGTAATATAGTTAGACAGATGTACTTTTTTCTTCAGATACAATTATAATTCAGGCCCAATTACGATAATGAAGAAACAGAGTCCTAATACATATATTGTAGACATTTTTAACAAAATACGTTCCGTTCTTCCCTTTACATTATTGCCTTTACTTTCAATGTAAAACTAAAATCACTTGGAACCTAACACAGTTGTTTTGTGTTTATTCATTTAGGCAAGCACAAACCATAAATAAATAAAGTTATAGTCCTTTAAAAATACAGTACGTAAATCAGTAATAAAATAGTACCAAAGGTTATTCGTTAAAACAATATTTTATTTTTATTTTTCTCCGATATAACCTTAAACGGAACAAAAACAATTTACAATACCTGGTATACAGTGTATAAAGCCAGACAATCCCTTGATCTTACAACAATACACTGGTTAGTCCAAAAAAAGCTTAAACTGCTTATAACAAAATCCTTCCTGAGATACACAGTAATTATCAAAGACAATGGGATTTTCAATTATGTTGTTGGATTTTCAATATAATCCGTATTTCTGGTGCTCTTATTCGGGGCTGAAGTGTCAGCAGATCCTTAATAAGGAGGATTACTGGTTGCCGCTCACCTGATTGAAGGATTAAGAGGCACTCATAAGTCACATCCACATAGCAGACAGTATCCGGACCGGCTGGCTTGGTTATCGCTGGAATCATCCCTATGCCAAGCCCTGAGCAGCGGCTTGGCGAGGGGGGCCACTAGCTTACATAATTATTGTTGAGTGTCGGAAATGTTTAGTCATAACTGTACGCGATGGTCAAGACTGGTTCACCAGACTGCATACATTGCCCGGGCATTCTCGTCGATGCGGAACATACTTTTTACGCTGCCCGCGTTGTAAAAGGCCACGTATGAAGGCCACAACACAGACTGGTGTTCTGTCGGTGGACACAGTCTGCACGAAGATGTGGAGGGTGACGGCAATGGTACTGCACGTCATGGTCATAAGCTGTTATTAGCTGTAAGCATGGTAAGTAAGCAGTTATAAGCTGTACAAGATATCCTCTATATAAAGAATATAGACCAAGCTAGGACTGGGACTATGTCTTAAAATGTGTTTTTGGCCAGGAAGGAGTGAGCCAAGAGAAGGTAAGTATAAGTTAGCCCATCCTGAAGCCATGTTATAAATGGTTCGCATGATAAAAGTCCGAAAGTGTAGAGGAGGACTTTTAGTGATAAATTACAGCTTGTAGGAGCCCCACAGTACATGCTAACCCCCTGTGTGCATAAAGCAATTTTCCTGCCTTCGTCCTAAAAAAGTATATGTTTGTATCAGAATGTTTAAAGGAAAGGTTCCGTACACATTCTAATGTTTTACAAATTGAAAAACGAATGTATCAATAACAACAAATTATGTAAATAATAAAAAACCCTCATATTACTACAAGCTTAATAAATTTAATATTTAGATAAATTATTCTCTCATTCAAATTAGCTTAATTAGAGCATTACAATTTGAAGACACTGTAATAAATTGGGTATCCATTTAGACAAGTTCTGATTGTGTTAAAACAATAAATGTTAATAAAGTAGATTATTGACTGCCTTATGATATAATAAAGGTTACTTGACCCGTAACAATGCCCTGTACAGAATATTCACAATGAATTCTTTTAGAATAACTGACACATAACAAATATAAGCTTGAGCTCTAAGTGGGGATGGATTTATTTGCTTCTAGTACTCATAAAGAAGAACCGATCACCTAACTAATCCGTCATCAATCATAAATTTGTCTGAACAAAATAGATAAATTTGTCATAGATAGTTGAATCAGTTCCAACACTAGTTATCTGCAAGACAAACACACATTTGGCGTTGTATGAATTGACGATTTAGGATAGTGTACGTAGACTGTTTTACTTCAGTTGAAACTTGTTGTAAGTAGTAATAAACTTATAAATAACAGCACGTTATTTATCTAGATAGAATGAATTATCATGAGGTCCTTCGTCGAGAAGCCGTGATAAAATAATTGTCTATATTCAAAGATCTTATTAAGCGAAGCACTGAGCGATTTTTGAATCGATACCAATTTACCCACCCAATAGTAAAACCAGCGACAGTTGACATTGGCCAATATACGGTTCCACTGTTCTCAACTTGATATCGATGGTAGAATATATCTGAAGAAATATGTATTATTATGTGAGAAGATTTATTACCTTTCATCAATACCATTTTATCCTTTAAGAATTTATAACAACTTAGCCATGTGCACATTAAGGTAAAGCTCAGTTTATAATTAATAGAGGATTGTAATGAAATAATATTAAGAGAGCAGTTAAGAAAATTAAGAATTTCCCGTACATATAAATTATTTTCACTATAATAACCACAAATTAAATAGGTATAACTTTCGTTTGTATTTAAATAGTTTCGTGTGTTAAAGATTACCTTTTGTACGTATTAGTATAATGTTATGTATTTTGAGATTCTCACTAATGACCCTTGGTTTCTCGATCATTATAGGTGTGAAAAAGGTTAAGTATGTTTACGTTTTTCCTTGGGGTCGGTTTCGAGATAAAACGCGTTACTTGTTTTATTAAGGCGGTCCCACACTTCTGGCGAACAGGCCTGAACATTCGGCCGAACATTCTCCAGAATGTTCATTGAACATTCCATCCTGTATGTTCCCGTATGTATTCAAAGTTCGAGCAGCTCCCGCACTTCTCGTGAATACTCCGAACATTCGGAGTTCGCTCGAATATTCGGGCGTGTTAGCGAGAAGTGTGGGACCGCCTTTACTCTACGTCGAGCCGTCCGATTGTAATCCAAACAAGGCACTTAACGTTAAGCACCCTGCCTTAAAGGTCTGATATAAAAACACTGTTAATGACGCTTGAAATGCAATGCTTCTTTATATAATTTGTATTTACTTTTAAATACTTTGGAAAGTCATTTTTATACCTTTCCTATATATATTATGAATATTCCATAATTTATTTATGGACAATGGTAAGTAAAGAGGTTTAATTTTTATTTTTACAATTATGCTACACACAACGAGAAAATAGGGAATGATTATTCTTACCCACATTTTAAGCATACTACTTTACCAAAGTGATAAAGTGTCTCAAAGACGGGAGGCAAGAGGCGCCTCTTTGACTGTGCAATCTTCATTGTTTGGTGTATCCCAGCCGTCGCTACTTAATATATTACTCCTCCTAGAACCACTATGGGATGAAAATAATCCTCTCAATTCTTTGAAGGACACATATACGTCGTCATATTAAAAAATATGATGAACGAATGTTACATAACGGTTTATATATTTCATTTATATGTTTTAAAAAAAAGGATAGAATGATAAAATATTAGGCGATACTATCATGTTAGTCATGTTACCCTTTTGAATAATTTATGTTATGTTTAAAATTAAGTGTTTTAGCGAATTTCCCCTATAGGGAAGAAGCTATTACCGTAGGTCTCATGGTAAGACTTAAGCCCGAGACCATGATAAATTTTTGTTTTGAGGTCCCCAGATGCCAAAAACACAATTCGTTCAAATTTATATATATGTATATATATATGTGTGTGTCCGTGAATGCGATAGCTTGAGTAAAAAACGTCCGATTTCGATTAAATTTGGCTCAAATGTGTAAAATGACATTCATGACTTTAAGTTCGAAAACCAGAAAAATCGGACCACGGGAAGAGGGGTTTATGGGGGTTTTAAATTTTACAAAAATCCTTTTTTTGCATTTTTCACCCTAAAATTTTTAAAAAACTTAATTTTGGTTTTGACCATGTTATAGAGCTTAAAAAAACAAATAATATGGTATTTTGAATTATTAACCTAGGTTAAGAGTTTGCGGAGAAAATCCAAAAAAACCAGCTCATAACATCTCCCATGTTAATCTTATGGTAAAAAGGTGTTTGGCTTTTCCTCAGTTCATTTCAATATAAACTTCACATTTGCTTTTACCAATCAGTTAAGCTCCACAAAACAATCATTTCGGTGTTTAAATTGTGATTCTACACCCCACCGTTGGAGAGATATTCAAAGTGCTAAACACAGTACGTTGTCCAATGTTATCCTTAAGGAGAATAAATCAAATGTGATATCTCGATTATTTATGAATTAATTAATTAATAATTAATTAATTGATGAAACTTGGTATGTGGCTTCATGTAGCTCTGGTATATTGATATTTGTACAAAAAAAGATTTTTTGTTGATTATCCCCGTAGCAGCAAACCTGCGTACTCATCCCCCATTTTATTCTTATGGAGAATAAGTAGAATGACTCCCTTAATTATGAACATAAATTAATAAAACTTGATATGTGTAAGTTTGCTGCGACGGGGGTATTTATTTATTTGGGTTTGAAATTTGTATTAAAAGTGTGGTAATTTATTTAAAGGCAAATATTACAAACATACATACAAGTAAGTATGATTAACTTCATAATCATGTTAATCATGATTATAATTATGTTATATAATACATAGCCAAATTAAAAATAACCGGACCTCAAAATTGTTCTTAAAAATAAAAAACATTGTAGATATTTAATGGTGAGTTAGTCATTTTTAAAGGCTTAAGAAGATAAAGCTGAAAAATCACAACTAATGAAAAATTAAAATTATTGTAAATTTCCCTAATTTATAAATGTACTTACAATTTTGCTTGGGCATATATAAAAACAATGTGTTGTTTGTCAATGTGTTTTTATAAAAAAGGCAACATTGACAGTAGAAGAGCTTATAAAAAAAACAGCTTATTTCCACGGATAATTTGTTACACAGTGTCTATTTGCCACTTTATATTAAGTAACAATTGAATAAATTTGCAAAATAAAAAAAAGGAATAAGAATAATAATACATTTATTTTCTAAAATAATACAACGTTTTATAAGGGCTATTTATTTTTAGTAAGCGCATGATGTAAGTTTTAATATTTAATAATCTCAATATATAATTACTAATAAAACAAAAAAACACTAATATCATGATGTACAACATAGGCCTTAAACGAATTATTGATACAAGCACTCATATGTATGTATTACACTTTACAACAGTATAACTTGCTTTCTGAATATTTATAGTCGACTATCGTAGATATGCAGTAATATATCAGTAATGTAAGTCCTCTGAGACTGTACTGCCTCTGTAGAGGATTTTTCTACTATTAAGAAAATACCATATATCCAGCGCACTAACATTTTAAAAATAAATAAAATACAGTTTTTTTTATAAAATAATGAACTAGTGCCAATTATACCGTATTAAGCTAATTTTACCGTGCAAAATATTAAACACGAAATATATAAATTTTAACAAATTTATTGGACATATAGTGTACAAGTAGAGCCTATTGCATATATCCTTTAGAAGTTCTTATTTACTACATGCTGGCAAGCACTTTGCTCAAATTTGCACATCGATAAAATAATATAAGTTGAGGGTTTAATATTTTGTGGGATAGTCTAGGTGCGAGAAAAGTGTAACGATTAGTAAACAAATGTATTACTTGGCCTTTTCACCACCAAGTGGTCAGCATTACTCAGTACTTTTCCCTACAGATTGACTAGACTTACAAATAATAACGGTCAAGATAGTTGAGTTATTTTCTTATTCAAAATTATTGATATTCAGTGCTGTTTCTTAAGTCGGCTGGATTGTAGTATGTGTACTACACCAAAATACAATTTTATAATCATTTATACTATGAACGAATGAAAAGCATAACATTCTTAGAACGCTGACATTTCACGTTTATTTAAAAAAAAAATTAAAATATCCCAACAATTTAATCAAGTTTACTGTTTATACATAAAATTTGATTTTTATAATGCATATCTTGATGAACAATTAATCCCAGAGAATTTTAGAAAACAAAATGTAGGACTCAGTACATATTTTATCAGAAGCTGTATCATTGACTAAGCATGACATGTGTATATTATAGGTATACACCAAAAGTAATTCTGTTGTCGTAGGCTAAAATTATAAAATTAGTTTTCTCTGAACCAAGGTGGAAAAATGCTGTATCATATGCAAATGAAGCTATTTTTCCAGTTAAGTGTATACCTCAAAGATCATTAACATAGACTGTAAATAGTATTGCTCTTAATACGATTACTTGTGGAACACAATAAAAGATGTCATTCGTACTACTAAATGTATCGGTAATTGTTACACATTGCTTTCACCCCAACAGGTAACTTTCATTCCACAGTTTAAAATTTAAGGTAACTTTAAAAATTTAACCCACTTATACTGCACATTGACGGAACCTGAGTTCCATCTAAAATAAATAGTCTGTATAACACATAGATATTTTTACCTTCTAACCTATAGAACGGTTATATAATGCTGTACAAATTTTAGGTTACACCATGGCAAACAATAGAAAAAATTGTTCTGATGTTATTTAACGCAAACTTCTACAACTAACCTGATTAATTTTCGACCTGTACACATGTATCATATATTAAATTTCCCCATTTTTATTTTATACCGATTGGGTTAATAATTCTATAAAATTGTATTTCTACTATCAATATTATTGTAGACTTGTATAATGATTTTATAATGAGAAGTATATTACTTAGGAAATCTAATGTTATACTCAAAAATGTGACGTTAAATTCCCACATAATTAAATGTCTAAAAGTAAGGTTTAAGATGGGTTAAAAGGAAGGCTTAGGTATCACTTGCAGATTAGAAAAATAATAATAATCATTATTTTCTCAACACAGAATCAGATAGATATATAATTTGTACAACGTAAACGACAATACAAAAGGTAACAATAAACAACAAAATGCAATCTTCATTTCCAGGCTGACGTTACCTCAGTTATTTACATTTTATTTATTAATAACATTATTGATTTGCCTTTTTTTCTGTTGACCTGAGAAAACAACCTCCATGGCAAAGCCTGAGTGAAGGTACAAAACACTAACTAAATAATTGATTGAAGCGGTTCACCTTCGACTTCGGTGCTATCCCTTTATTGTTTGCGCTTAAAACCAAGCATATTGCACCCGATAGTTCTACAGTTAATTAGACCAAAACATACAGCATTTGCATACATAAATGCACATTTAAAACGACCTGCAGATAACATTTAAATATACAACATCGTAAATAAAACCTCCAGATAATAATCCTTGTAAACATTACGTAAATTTATTTAAAAAGACTCATTCACACCTAATAAGAATGTCTGAGGTGAACTTTAACTAACAAAAAACTTATTCATGTTTAACTATCCTCCTATGTGACAGCTATGTACTCTTGACGCGATAAACCTTTTAAAATCAACACGGTTACATGATTATAAAATATACATGTTGTAGCCTGTTTACGTTTTCTTGTTACGTAGGTTTTTATAGCACAAAATATTAGTTAATAAATCATAAATGGACTGGTGTATAGCAGTTTGGATAATAAATGCATTTAAAAAATAAATAACTCAACTAGTCAGTAAAATATAAATAATATTTAATATTTAAATTACGGGTTTTAAACCGTCCACTTAAAATAAATTAATTCCGCACTCTAGCTTAGGCCTATAACTTAACACCAGAAAGTTCATTAGATTCATTATCCGATATCGAATTCACATTAACACTTGACCATAATTTATTAGCCCCACTTGCTCAGGGAGTTTAATAACGCATTAGTTTATAAAGCTGATACATTACTGCCTATCTACAATGGTAGACTATAAATTACAGTATACAATAATATTTGTGTGTTTAGTTTTAATTTCAGATTTAAATTTATTCTAATAAAGGCATTAATCTATTACTTACAGAAGTATATTAATTTGAGAAATGATTAAACTCAGAAGATAACTAAATTTAGAGTATGTATGTCCAAGAAGTTGTAAAATGTTTAGAATCACAAAGATTTCGTTGGACTCTATTAACACAAACAAATCAATTGTTTTTATATTTTTAGCGAATTTTCCCTATAGGGAAGAAACTATTACCGTAGTCGGCATGGTAAGACCTAGGCCCGGGACCATGATGACTTTTCGTTTTGAGGTCCCCAGACCCCAAAAACACCATTCGTTCGAAACTGCATATATATATATATATATATATATATATATATATATAAATGTGTGTGTGTGTGTGTCCGTGAGCACGATAACTCTCGTAAAAATGATCCGATTTTGATGAAATTTGGTATAAACGTGTAAAGCAACATTTATGACTTTGAGTTCGAAAACCAGCCAGATCACTTTACCCGAAGGGGTATTTTTGGGGGATTTTGTACCCCAAAAATGGGTTTTTTGAATTTTTTACATATAATTTTTGAAATATTCAAGTTTTAGTTTTCACCATTGAATTCAACTTAAAAAAACACACAATTTGGTATTTTGATCATTTCTCTACGTCAATTGGTTACCGAGATATTGAAAGTGCTAAACACAGAACGTTGTCTAATGTTATTCTTATGGAGGAAAAGAAAAATGTTATATCTTGCTTATTTATGAACGTATAATGTCGAAACTTGGTATATGGCTTCATATGGTTGTGGTCTATTGATATTTGCTCAAAAAAATAATTTTTTGCCAAAGGATCCCGTAGCAGCAAACCTGCGTTCTCATCCCCATGTTATTCTTATGGATAATAATTAAATGCTATGTCTCCCTTAATTATGGACATAAATTAATAAAAACTGGTATATGACTTCACCTACTTCAGTTATATTGATACTAGCATAAAAACCCATTTTTCGTATTCCTTGTAGCAGCAAACCTGCGTACTCAGCCCCAATGTTATTCTTATAGAGAATAATTAAAATTGTATATATCGCTTACTTTTGAATATATTTTGATGAAACTTGATAAGTGGCTTGATGTAGTATTAAGAAATTTATATCTCCATTGTAAATTCGCTGAGTGTGCAGGTTTCCTGCGACGGGGGTATTGTATAAATAGCTCAATGTAAATATGTGACTAACCGTAAATTATTGGCAATCCAGTGAACAGATTTAAACTACTCTGTACGCATTTCGCAACAACTAGGCTGCATCATCAGCAAAAAAGGTTAAGCTGCATATGTAGATTGATCCGTGAGGATCTTGTCACGTAGTTAAAATTTCTAAACCTCTGTTGGGCACACACATTCATCACACGAACAACAAATACTAACGTAAATGGCCATTTTTACACCGACTATGATATGATCGAACATAAACTCAACGGTCACCATAAGAACGTGGTTGACAGTCGGCAATAACTGGCTTTTTGTTCGTGTTAAATATTTGTGTGTCCAACAGACGTTTTGAACATTTTTAACTTCGTGACAGGATCCTCGTGAATCTACCTATATATGTAGCTTATTCTTTTCTGCTGATGATGCAGCCCAGTTGCTGCGAAACGCGTACAGAATAGCTTAAGTCTATTCACTGGATTGCTAATAACTGACGGTAAGTCACATATTTACATTGTATAAGTAGTTCTTTAGTTGGTTATCATCTCATAAATAGCTTAACATGACGTTATCGTATATCTACAAAAGGTAAAGCCCTGGCTGACTGACTGACTGACTCACTCATCACTAATTTTCCATCTTCCCATCTAGGTAGAGAACTGAAATTTTGTACACTGATTCTTTAGGCATAAAATAGGAAAACTAAATGGTTTGCATTCTGATCTGACCATAGGGCTCCGCCAGATACACCAACAAAGTTGCCATGTATTCCTTATGGACATTCAATTTTGTTTGAGCTGATGAAAATACAAACAGCTGATCTTGATTCGTAGTAGTTTCACGGGCTAACCACAGAATGCAGCACACACAACTGTAATAGTTTGTATATATCATTTGTGGGGCGAAGCCTGCGGCTATCAGCTAGTATATTTATAAATGTATTTATGAGTATAACATTATGATTAAGATTTTTCTACAAATAGGAAAATAGTTACAGAGGAGAAATAGCAACCTAAACTAATTTAAATACAAACTTCAAGCTTTTTTAATCTTGTATAGTTTTTATTTAATCAATATCTTTTAAATAATGCAAAATATTAATGACCAATTTTTAGATAAATTACCAATTTAAAGGTTTGTTAATTTTGTTCAACAAATCGAAATGTTACTTTCCGTATACGTTTAATTACAACGAACATAGACGCCGCGTTTCAACACACTCCACGTGTGTTCGGTGACTTGTTAACAGCTTGAACGCTTGCCAAGCTTATGTCTAACAACTTTTCAACTCTTAGAATGACCAGCAGTATTATAGGACCAGATGTCCCGCTTCACTACACCCAGTTTTATTCCTACGCGCCTGGAAATGTTTGGTTTTAAAATTTTGTCGGTCATTTTTTTCGTGGTAATAACAGGCGTTATGTAATTAATTGTTTATGAATAAATTAAAACTAAATTCTTTGAAACATAAAAATAACTTACCCACACGAGAAGCAAGTCAGTGCCAGTGCCTGAAACAAAACAGATTGTAACTGTACTAGCAAAACAATCATAACAATCTGGTTATTGAACTATAAGAATACCACTTTTTATTGTGTATTTAAAAAGAAAAGTATAATTCTAGCCCAATAATATTTTGTTTACATTAAAATTATTTGTTGATATTAAACAATTTCTGATACGTTATCCTAGATTCATACCGTTGAGACTTTTTAAATTCTTTAAGTTTAATTTGTTATACTCAGTTTTTTTAGCTGTATTTTTAAAACTCATAATAACGATGTTTATAAATTTATCATTGAATTATTTGGTCTTTACCTATCGCTTCTAGTGCTTAAAACTCACTAAGTTTCAGAAGGTAAGGAAACCCCTCCCTTTCAACTGGCTAACCACAAGGTATCTTGTGTTGGTAAGGAATACATACATCAAAATAACATATGAAGTAATAATAATTGTATTTTACAACCTTGCACCTTGGTTTTACTTCGACATTTAATAGAAAAGCTTAACGGCACTACAATGGGCAACCGGCCAAAGCCGCATAAGCCGGATGAGCCTGCAACAATGCTTTTGTTAGCCCAACAAGAGCTGAACACTACTTATACCTTTTATGGACCTTGGTTCGTATGTAATTGTCTTAGTGATTTCTTTACAGAATTTCTAAGTATGAAATTGTTAGGACTAGTTAGACAATTTGAGTCGATGTGTTTAACAAAGGTTGTAATAAATACTTAAACTTAGCAACTTACAAACTTAATGACTTACATTTAATAATGTTTTTAAACCAAAATATATTTTATTTCAAAACTGACAATAATTTGTTATGAAACTTTCAATGAAGTATATTATTTATTTTAAGATTCTTTATGGATTTTTTATTATTTTTACTAAAATAATAACTAGAATCATGGTCGGAAATTTAAAGCAAATAAATATGATGACACTTACAAAGACGCAAATAATAGAGTTTTCACAAAATTACTTGTTCTTAGATGATAAAATACTAAAGTGTTTAAATCTACCAAACCATCCTGTTTGTGTAAAAATATTAAAAGTAAACGTCTTATTTAACTACATAAACTGGGTATTACTATACAAAATAGTAGTTACATTTACTCTTAAAAAAGGGTTGTTTGTAAAAGTTGAGTACCAGTGGCAACAATAAACACTTGTATCCACAATTTTAAATGTAACAGCACAGAAGAAGAATTAAATATAATAGCTTATGGCAATATTGAAAAGTGTGAATATGTGTAATAACGGATGCATTTTATAAAGATAAGCCAAGGCAGCAACGGACAAGGCCTGAAGTCGAGCGTGTGAATTGCCATTCAAAGGTTCCGCTACATTGCGTGGGAAAATTAGTTCCCCAACACTCGTCCATCCACACTTGGCTTTGTTAAAATACAAATTTGGAAATCGTTTTACTCAATGCATTCGCTAATATTTTAGCTGAGCAGAATAACATTATTTAACAAACTGATGGTATAAACTATTTTGATTGGGTTGGGAAATATATAAGATAATTAAATCCTCACAATATTCACAGACATGTATATTTATAACGCAAGAATCGAAAATCGGACTGGGCCTGACGATGACTGGTGTGTGTAGTAGAAATCGATTGACTTGTACAATAATCTATATATTTTTTACAGTCTTGTATGTAAGTACAGTATAAGTAGGAATATGTTTTTTAGTGTTGTAAGATAATTTATAGTATCCTGATTAATAGGAACAACACGCATCATGCTACTCGAGGTTTTGTAAACTATTCAGTAGATATTTATTTTCTATAATCTTTAATGTATTTTTTTCCTGTTCACCTCCAACCAATAAAAAAATTAAAGTGGAAGAGAGCATGTTTTGAAAGGGAGAACAGGCTTTTATTTCTAGAAAAAACACATTTATTTAGCTAGAACAGAATTTGTATATTTTCGTAGTGTGCTTGTTTTTTAATAAATATAGAAGGTAAGGGATTCCAGTTACTTCTTAAACATCAATATAGTTATAAATATGAACAGCCTTTTCATGTCTTGAAGGATGAAATATGGAACCCAATATTAAAAGTGTCAACGGCAATATCGCTGCTAAGTTTGGCATGGAAGGGGAAGTTACTCTATTTAGTCAGGGAGTGATAACCTTAAGAAAGTTAATAAATTTCGCGCTAGATCATGATTTTTACTATTTTTTACTTTATATGTAAGACAATCGTTGGTTTAAATGCAGAAATAATGACCCATTATATAGTGTATACAGAGTCCAGAGTTCATTTCAACAAAGAAAACCAGTTACATATTTTCTAATTTAAATTATTTTATAGTAATTGTCCATACGTACATCCAGCAATACATTTTCAGATCATTAGAATGAAATTTTAAAATACTAAACTTAATGTATTTTCACATCGCCACTCCTACACGATCAAATGCGAAATAAAACTTTACAATTTTTTATTTGGCATGTAATTAAAATAGTTATAGCATTTGCTGGGATTTTTTGGGTAGTTTATAAATATTGTATCCACAATGTTCATTTCAGCCAGGCGAAAGGCCACTCAACATAACTGTACCAGTCAACACAGATCTCCATGTTAGTTTAACCGAACCAATTGTCTGTTTAAACAACCACGCCTGTGGTGAACTAGCTCCGGCCATGCACCTGATTTGCATTATTTAAAAGCATTTTATAGTGTGTTTCCATCTATTTAACATTCATAATTTGGTTTTATAATGAGTAGTTGATTTAAAGAATAAAAATGTCGGCACTAACATTTTTGCTTGGAAATGTTTTATTTATACCCTTCATCTAAAAAAAGTATGTCTATAGGTTTTGAAAACATAAGCCGTAAAATGTTTTTATGATTATGGGGAAAGTAAATTTATTTCACAAAACACAACAACAATTGTCTACTTTTTATTTTAATTTGAGGGTTACAATATTTTAATATTAATTGAGGGATAAAATATTGACATGACCTTTTGAAAATGATCTTTCAATTTTTACTTATTTAAGTGAAATATTATCAAGATGGAAGATATTTAGATATCTTCAATCACTTTATTACCCGAGGATCAAAAAACTGGGAAAGAATATTGTTTTTCCTTAATTAATATATTTTTTTTGGACAATTCTTTAGATCACAACCTTGAATTATATTAACTGTAAACGAATGTTTGTTTACTTTAAACAGTTTTTATTGATATTTGTTTAGCCTTCAGATCTCAAGAAGAAAAATAGCTAACAGCAATGAAGGTGGAAAAATGTAGTGTTTCTAATCAAAGTACAATTTTGTATTAAAATAATATTAACCCTAAACTCAGAAAATGTACCAACTCTTCATAATAATGACGAAATACATATTAAATATTTATTTTACAAACTATCTGGTAAGCATTTTTCGTTAAATGCAAACTTTGATTTACTTAAAAAGGGCAAGAAACATGCATTAATGGTGTAACAGAGATTTAAATTTGCTAATAAATATTACTTAGCACTCTTCTTATTGATAATAATATGTGGAGATGTCGAATTGAACACTGGACCGCATTGCACTGATATTTATAAACAAGAGTGTCCAAACTGTAGTATATATTTTAGCCAACTAAAATCAAATCTATCTGCCTCACACAAATAAATTGCCGATTTAAGTGTAAATAGCTTGTCACAAGCTTCCTTTGACAGTATCGGTAGTATTTACAGTGACACTATTACAAACTATGACTGCCAAAACTTAGATAAAAGTGCCAATAGGGGGCCACATGGCAAATGTTCATATTTAAATGAAAATTCGTTGGACAGTTTATTAAAGGCTAAAGATTGCAACAATATTATGAAGAAAGAAAGTGATTTAATCAATTTTACCACAATATCATTACTAAATTTAGAATGGTTGACTGATGAGCCCATTAAATTTTATTTTGAATTGCTGGTTAGAAAGATTCAAATGGATTATTCAAATTTAATGGATCCAATAACAGCTGTGTCTTTGAAATTTCCTGGAGCTAGTAATATTTTAAAACTTCTTCACTTATACAATTATGAATTGTACATACATTTATAAATTTTGATACCTGTAAATGATTCTAATTCAGATCCTGAATCAGGAACACATTGGAGCCTTTTGCTTTATGTCCGTAATGATAACAAGTTCTATGCATTTGATTCTTTGGGAGATTATAATACTTTACATTTACTTTACTTTTTTCTTGATTAATAGCTAGAACTATAAATCAAGAACTAAAGCATTGTAAGGAACCAGATGTGATTACAGTCCAAATGCAGAAACAGATTAATAATCATGATTGCGGAGTTTATGTTACAATTTTTTCCGAAATAATCATTAATCGCATCTAACAAGGTGATAAGATTAAAAATTTTACATGGAGAACTGTAAATGTATATTTTTCTGAATTAAAAGAAAATAACCTATTGACTAAGAGAGATAAATATTATAAGAGAGCTAAGAGAGCTCAGTTGGCAATGTTATAGCCTACTTTACTAATAATATGTTATAATAATTAGGTTACAAACAATTGCATTGACGTCAGTGCACATCCATCTTAAATTTATGTTTGATCTTTTGATTAAATTGGGATGTAAATCTCTTCGGTAAAACAGACTATTAACTATTATCAATGAATATAATTTATAATAATTTTAATATGATAAAACACTACTAATGATGATGACCCAACCAACATTTTATAGTAGCAACAAAACCATAACTGGAGCACTTGAAAACGATGGAAATAAAGTTGAATCTGTTGCTTTCCATAAACAATGTGAAGAATGGAAGAAGTTAGGCCTAGGTCACTTCAATGTACCACAAAAACTTCCCAATTTTAAAAATAACGAAAGAATTCGTTTGAAAAACAGATATAATGTCTTAAGGGAACAAGATAAAGACAATTTAAATCAGTATAATAAAGAGAATAAAGATTTCTACAGCCAAAGGTAAAAAATGAACTGCGGATTAAAACTAAATAGTACAAAACATTAAACCAAAGAGCAAAGCAAACAAAGTAAGCATGTACAGGTGGACAAATAAAAAGGAAATAAAACAAAACAATTTGGAGAAAAATAACATTTGAATACTTGGGAACTCAATTCTCACACCGGCAAAAATTCCGAATGCGGTCTTGAAGATACATATTAAAGGAATTAAAGCCGGCGGACTGAAGCATCAACTTAAAACGGTGAAGGAAGAACTTGCATTTAAGCCTAAAGTAATAATGCTACACGTAGGTACCAATGACTTATCTTACTTACGTAATCCTGAAGATGTTATCGGGGAACTCTACACGTTGGTTAGAGATATGAAAAACTATTTCCCAAATTCATTGATTAAAGCAGTTAATAGTCTGCTTTACCGAAGAAATTTACATCCCAATTTAATCAAAAGGGCAAACATAAATTTAAGATGGATGTGCACTGACGTCAATGAAATGTGTTTAACCTAAACAATTTAATTAAAAATTAATATTTAAGTAGGGATGGATTACACTTGAATAGGAAAGGATCCTACAGTATATTGCAGGACGAGCGCTAACTGAAACGTTCATCAAAATTGAAGCAGGAAAACCAATAAGGGTAGCAGACGGTGGGAGGAAAAATAAGAATTAGGAAGGTGCCTTCAACTCATTTCAGTTATAATCAAATTAAAATAACTGAAGAACCAGAGTTTAACATCTTAAATAAAAAAACATCAGACTTCCACAAATTATCCAAATTTAACTTAGAAAGCAGTTGCCAATCATAGAAGATTCTAGTATAAAAACAAATAGATGTTATAATGAGGCATATATAAATGTCGAGTATATAATGAATTTGAACATTCAAGGAATCTGTAAAGACAATATGGCAAATTTGAAGAACTGGAATTATTTTTGATATCTATTTCAAGGCACATAAAACTCTTATCATGCTGAGAAAACACTGGGTACATAAAACTAATCATTTTGTACAGAATAATATAAATAACTTTAAATTCATATCTGGTTTTAGCGAATTTCCCCTATAGGGAAGAAGCTATTACCGTAGGTCTCATGGTAAGACTTAAGCCCGAGACCATGATAACTTTTTGTTTTGATGTCCCCAGATGTCCAAAACACTATTCGTTCAAATTTATATCTATGTATATATATATATATATATATATATATATATATATATATGTGTGTCCGTGAATGCGATAACTTGAGTAAAAAACGTCCGATTTCGATGAAATTTGGCTCAAATGTGTAAACTAACATTTATGACTTTAAGTTCGAAAACCAGAAAAATCGGACCATTGGAAGGGGGGTTTATGGGGGTTTTAAATTTTCCAAAAATCAGTTTTTTGCATTTTTTACCCTAACATTTTTAAAACACTTAATTTTGGTTTAGACCATGTTATAGAGCTTAAAAAAACAAATAATATGGTATTTTGAATTATTAACCTAGGTTAAGTGGTTGCGGAAAAAATCCAAAAAACATGCTCATAAAATCTCCCATGTTAATCTTATGGGAAAAAGGTTTTTGGCTTTTCCTCAGTTAATTTTACTTTAAACTTCACATTTTCTTTTACCAATCACTTCAGCTCCACAAAACAATCATTTTGGTGTTTAAATTGTGATTCTACGTCAAACCGTTGCAGAGATATTCAAAGTGCTAAACACAGTACGTTGTCCAATGTTATCCTTATGGAGAATAAATAAAATTTGATATCTTGATTATTTATGAATGTATATTGATGAAATTTGGTATGTGGCTTCATGTTGTACTGGTATATTGATAATTGCACAAAAAATAAATGTTTTGTTGATTGTCCCCGTAGCAGCTAACCTGCATACTCAGCCCTCATGTTATTCTTATGGAGAATAAGTAAAGTTTTATATCTCCCTTAATTATGAACATAAATTAATAAAACATGGTAAGTAGCTTCACCTGGTTCAGTTATATTGATAATTGCATAAAAACTCATTCCTTATCTTCCTCGTTGCAGCAAACCTGCGTACTCAGTCCTAATGTTATTCTTATGGGGAATAAATAAAATGTAATAAATCACTTATTTATGAATGTATTTTTGTCAAAATTGGTGAGTGGCTTTATGTACTAGTGAGAAACATATCAATGCATTGGAAATTCGCTGAGTACGCAGGTTTGCTGCGACGGGGGGTATTTATAGGAAATATCATGAAAGAGCTGCATTCTTTCAAATGATAGTATTTTTGAAATTTGTTTTGAGAGAACAGACCTAACTTCATTTCCAGTCAAAAATATTTGTGAAATCTCTGCAGCAGAAAGTTTAAAACTCAATTTATTAATTTTGTGTTTGTACAAGACACCATATCAAAATAATTTTGAAGAATTTATTTTACAACTAGAAGATGTATTAACTTCAATATTTATATCTAAGCATGAATTTAAATGTAAAGTTATTATTGGTGGTGACTTTAATGTTGATTTATTTAGGAACTCCAAAAATTCTTCATGAGTTATTGCTTTGTTAGAAAGTTATCGTTTGATTCCTAATATAAGTAAACCAACACGGATTACTTCTGACTCAAAGACGTGCATCGATAACATATTTACAAATTTTCAAACTATAATTTCTTTTAATGCTAATTCTAGTTTTTCAGATCATGAATCACAGTTATCACAGTATTTGAATTTAAGTATTTAAAAAGGTTATTTCGCCGTCAAATGAGGGAAAAAGAACATTTTCCACAAACAATATTAAATTATTTATAAAAAAACTAGAAAGTGAGGATTGGTCAAAATTATATTCTCTAAGAAGTACAGACGAAGACAAACAAAAATACATAAATGATTGCTATAAACAATTTTTGGACATTTTTATTTCGGCCCTGGATGAAACAATACCTATAAAAAAGGTGAAGAAAAAAGAACAAGAACTTGCCAACGATGGATAAATGAAGATATAAAATTACTGAGTAAACTTAAAAGGCATTTATTTTTTCAGCAAAAAGCATCAAGACCCATCAGACAAATTAATATTATATTAAGAATTCTAAAAACAAAAGTAAGGCTATGTGGATTGTTGTCAAGACTGACCTGGGGACTGATAAGAATGATGACAACTATACAGATTATTCAAATCCAAATTTAGCAAATGAGTTGAATGAAGTCTTGTCATTTTAAACATGACAAGTTTTCTAAATCTTAATCCTTCTTGCGATCAGGCAAAAACATATTTTTCAAATTACAATAAATGCAACCAAAATACAATCTATTTATCACCTACAAAAAATAATAAAATCTTTCAAATCGTTAAGTATTTAGAAGATAAACATACTGCAGGCTGGGATGATATATCTGTTCATCTAATCATATAACGTATTTATTCAATAGTCCCACACCTTTCTTATATCTTTAATATTTGTTTACAATTTGCTGTATTTCCTGATCTTTTAAAACTATCAGTTGTAATTCCAATTAAATACCCACGTAGCAGCAAACCTGCATACTCAGCGAATTTCCAATGTATATAAGTTTATCTTAATACCACATAAAGCCACATACCAAGTTTCATCACTATACATTCATAAATAAACGATTTATGACATTTTAATTATTCTCCGTAAGAATAACATGGCTGCTGAGTATGCAGGTTTGCTGAAATAAGAAACACTAAAATTGGGTTTTTATACAAATATCAATATAACTCAACTAGGTAAAGCCACATACCAAGTTCTATTAATTTATGTTCTTAATTAAAGGAGATAACACGTTACTTATTCTCCATAAGAATAACATGGGGCTGACTATGCAGGTTTGCTGCTACGGGGACTATAGGCAAAAAATGGGTTTTTGTGTAAATATCAATAGACCACAATGAAATCAAGCAATATACCAAGTTTCGTCAGGATAAGTTGATAAATAAGCGAGATATACAATTTTTCTTATCCTCCATAAGAATAGCATTGGACAACGTACTGTGTTTAGCACTTTCAATATCTCCGTAACCAATTGACGTAGAGCAATGGTTAAAAACCAAATTTTGCGTCTTTTTAAGCTGATTCCAATGGAAAAAAAATAAATTTTATTATTTCAAAAATTATATGTAAAAAACTCAAAAAACTCATTTTTGGGGCACAAAAGCCTCCCAAAATACCCCTTCGGATAAGCCGATCTGTCTGGTTTTCGTACTTAAAGTCATAAATACTGCTTTACACGTTTGTACCAAATTTCATCAAAATCGGACCTTTTTTACGAGAGTTATCGCACCCACGGACACACACACACACACACACACACACACACACACACACACACACACACACACACACACACACACACACACACACACACTCACACACACACACATATATATATATATATATATATAAACTTGCTTTGTTTTAAACTTGCTTGGGTATGAATGAAAAAATACCCATATGCCAATTTTTTTAAGATTTTTGAGAATGATGAAAGGATGGATATTGGCCTGAAGTTTTCCAAAGTATTCGTCCTATTCTTCTTTTAGCGAATTTCCCCTATAGGGAAGAAGCTATTACCGTAGTCGGCATGGAAAGACCTAGGCCCGGGACCATGATAACTTTTCGTTTTGAGGTCCCCAGACCCCAAAAACACCATTCGTTTGAAACTGTATATATATATATATATATATATATATATATATATATATATATATATATATATATATATATATATATACTAGGGGCTTGTAGGGGCAAAAGCCCCTAAAAAACTAAAATACATAAATTTTTTATCAACCTTCATTGGTCATTTATAAATAAGCACTGATGTTCTAGCATTATAATATAATATTATTATACTGTCTTATGTTTTTAATAAAATGTCCATTCCTAAACAACTATACATTGCTGTAGTTTAAACGTAAACAAACTGAATAAGTACAGCTGGTATCAATATCAAAGGCTAATTTAACTCTGTGGCACAGCTGTTTTAATTTCAAAAGATGTAAACAAATTAAACCCCATGTTGTTTTAATGGGAAAAGTTTTATTCTGTTGCGAATTTATGGTAAAAAAATAAGAAAAATGAATAGTTTTCCCTCAAAATTCACGTCAAGACCTTTAAAATGATACCCCTCCCATCCTTCTACGGCCATCCAGTCACTCACAATTTCTTTACAAAAATTTGACTTACGGAATTATATATAGAGATATATAACTGTATATAAATATATAACTGTATATAAATATATAACTGTATATATATATATGAGGTCCCCAGACCCCAAAAACACCATTCGTTTGAAACTGTATATATATATATATAACTGTATATAAATATATAACTATATATATATATACAGTTTCGAACGAATGGTGTTTTTGGGGTCTGGGGACCTCAAAACGAAAAGTTATCATGGTCCCGGGCCTAGGTCTTACCATGCCGACTACGGTAATAGCTTCTTCCCTATAGGGGAAATTTTCTAAAAGAAGAATAGGACGAATACTTTGGAAAACTACAGGCCAATATCCATCCTTTCATCATTCTCAAAAATCTTTAAAAAATTGGCATATGAGAGACTTATTAATTTGATAGATAAATATAATATATTAAATACCGAACAATATCATTTTCGAAGAAATACATCTACTTTAAACGCATTAACCAAATATACTAATCTAATCATTGAAAATGTTGAACAAAATCAATTGACAGCATGTGACATATGTGATATGTCGAAAGCTTTTAATAGTATTAATCACAAATTACTACTTGAAAAGTTACAATTTTACCGTATAAGAGGCGTAGCCGGAGATTTTTTCATTCATACCCAAGCAATAAGAAACAATTGGTAAAAATAAAATTTAAAAATAAATCATCCGAATCAGAACTTAAAACTGTAAAATTTGGCGAGCCACAAGGATCTATTATGAGGCCACTATTATTTATTATATATGTTGCTGATATGCCATTTAATGTTAAAGCAAGCCAAATTGTCCAATTTGCTGATAACACCAACTTAGTGGTATCAGCAGAAAGTTCGAAGATCTGCAGAATAGAATAAACGAGTCTCTGCTTGATATAGACCAGTGGTTTAATATGAATGGATTGGCACTGAATAAATCTAAGACTCATATTCTGAGCATGAAATTCAAAAAAGAACGAAACGAAAAAACAATTAATGCTAAAATTAATGGCACAACAATTCCTGCCGTAGAAGAAGTAACTGTTCTGGGTGCTTTCATTGATAGTAAACTAAATTGGAGCAGTAATATTGAAAAACATCTAAAAAACTAAGTTTATGTTGTTACTGTTTAAGAGATTTGTCTACGTCTCTAAGTAGAGAAATTTTACGAATAACATATTTTGCATATTTTAAAAACATATTTTTCTATTGTTTACCAATTTGGATTGGCACTTCAAACCGAATTTTGAAGACAAAATACAAATTTTAAAATTCAAAAACAGGTTATCCAAATTATTTACAATATACCACGGACGGAATAATGTCACAACTATTTTAAGGATTCAAAAATATTAACTGTATTCGGCCTGTATATACATTTTTAAACATTTTTCTGAAAAAGTTAAAGCCAATTTACTGAATCTCAACAAGTAAACAAATATAATCCAAGTAAAAATTCTTTAATAATACATCATATTCATAGAACAACTCTGTACGAAATATCAATTATATATACACCTGGAAAATTGATTAATAACATACAAAAGAAATAAAAACTAGTAATAGAATCAAGAAAAGATTTAAATAAATTTAAAACAATTTTGCTTGAAAACACCGTCTATTACATTAATGACGATTTCCATAAACTATAAACAAAAGAACCTCATAGAAATACCCAAGTGAACTTCTTTACATTTTGTTCTCCATTTTTATACCAACATGATTTTTTTATATATCGTTTACATGTAAAATGTTTATACAATAAAGATCTGTATTGCTGTATTATAATGGCATATTTATCCACCAAAACACTTCATTTCCCTAGTCCCACCCATAACAAATATTTCAATTATAAGTTTCAGTTAAGTCCTGGATTGTAACTAGATCACCAGGTGGTAGATTACTAGAAGTGATAGATGTCGAGATCCCTTTTAATATTGCTTGATATACTTTATCCTCTCTCTTCCAGTATCTGATAGCAAAACTGTTTCAGTATGAGTAGGTAGCCAAGATAATAAGAACCCAACGGAGTTTTCTCACGTAAAGTAGTCCGATGTAGACATCATTCGGTCTATAGTCTTCCTCTGCGATCAGACGCTAGTAATAAGTTTAATCAGTGAAGGTAATGAGGCTATAAACAGATCTTAATTTTATTCCCTCAAATATGACAAGGAGGTATGACCGGTTTGAAAGATGCATCTAGTCTGGTTTAGTAACCATAATGCATACATTTTTCCCTACGATTAAAATGAGCAATTGAATATTGTTGTGTTACTATCTGGAATTCTAGGCTTGTTCCTACAATATTCGTATAAAGGTTGACACCTAACTATTTTCTCATTTCAATAATAGCTGAGTTTATTCTATTCCTATAAATGCATTGGTTTGTCTTCCGTCTTTTCCTAGATTTCTCATTAATATTTTTTATTTTTTTACACGTTCCAAAGACATTAAATCTTCATATGCATGTTTTTTTGTATAAATTAAAAATATATATCACAATTAAGGTTTGCAATCCCAAATCACTAATAAAACACAATATATATATATATATATATATATATCTCTTTTTAATCAAAAAAAGTTATAATTTTGAAGTAACTGTAAATATAATTTAATTAAAACCACGTTTGACCACTGTAAAATCACAAAAATCGATGGTCGTAGACAAAACCACTAAGCTACCTTTTCTGTGACAGTGATTGTAAATAACTTTTACATAGTTTAGGCGAAATTTACACCTAAAAACTAACCGCTAATTATATGTTACTCACTCTTTAGTTTCCAAATATTTAATTAAAATGATTGTAAATGCGAGTTTGTATTGGAACATCAACCGATCTTTTATTTGTCCTGTTAAAGCAACTTATACTTAAGGTTAAACATTAAACTTAAGGTTTAGCAGGTAATTAAAGTTGACTGCCTTTAGTTTTAATTAATAAAATAAAGAAAAAGGGTACAATTTAAACTACTGACTTGACTAAAATAATGTATTTGTCAGTTAACGTTTTTTCAGACTTAGCCAACGTTAATTCCGGATCTCTTTAGTGTTAGCTTATGCCTAACAAGTGGTCTATGTTCTAGGCTCAGTACAAATGCATAACTCAAAGTATCAAAAGGTAGCACTCTTACTTTCCTAAATATTTAGGTGGTATCCCGAATATTTGTTGCAAGGATTTCATGGCGTACGTCCACACTTGCTTAATGTGTTTATAAGTCGTATTAAAACGTCTCCTCTTTACAGTTAAAAATACAAAAATAACTGATTTAGCAATTACACTATTTTATAATCGTGTCTATCGGTTTCACTGAACAGTAATATATTTAAATACTAATAAATCTTTATAATATGCTAAAATATTTTCCTCCAATTTAACACAAAATAAATGACTACGGGGTAAATTTAAATTTAGTCGTAATTCAAAATAAAAATGTCATCTATCTTTAGGCACAATTTTATATTAGCATTAAGATTTCTTCCTGAGTTAAAATGTCATAAACACTTTATGTAAAGACTGTTACGCCTGTTAAAGTAAACATCAAAGGTTACGACACGTAAATGAAAGTTACAACACACAGTAAATAAACTATGTAACTGCATTGATACTGCCCGTAAAATTTACATGGCGCAATTCTTCGTTGCTACACAGATTATGAATTGTTTATGCTTGTTATTTCATCACCGTCTAAGCTTTATTACCATTGTTACTATCATTATCAAAATAATGCATTCATCTGTGTAGAAGAAAGGTAAAGACTTATAATGTAGTTAAATATGGAATCTTGATATAGGGTAAACAATATGTCATAAATAAAATTATACCATAAAAATTTAATTTCTTGTGAAGTGTTACTCTATCAAATATCTTTATATTTGATTTATCAAGGGTTTTTTCTTTTTTTGGTAGGCCACATTCCACTGGGACTCCATCGAAACGAAAAATTGAACCATTATTTTGATTATCCCCACCTCTAAGTGTAAAAAATAAACGAGCAATTCATACCCATAAAAACGATAGTTTAATAGTTGACTCTTAGTTGTCTTCGTACTGGTGATACCCTCTTATAGCGACAATTTCAACCAACTCAAAACATATGTTTCAATGCGAAACGACTTTAATGACAAAAATTAAATAAATTAACAATTTTTGCCCATGTGCAGCTTCTGTGCGCATTGAAACACCTATTCTGAGTTTTAAAAATACAAATTACATTGTTTGAATCATGTTCAACAAACATGAAACAAAAAGAGCAAATTTAAAAATTGTTTGCAAGCAGGTAAATTGAATACAACTTCAAATGTTTTATATTTTCTCACTGATCAATATAGGCTTCCCCTAGGCAATGCCCGTTTGGGGAGTCCTTAAGGTGACTAAACTATTATTGGTGAAAGAAAAATACAAGTTTGTTGGTCTTTTCGATTTACGACGCTGAGACCAGTACGATGAAAAATAAATGACGGTCAAGAATAGGTACATTCATATAACCTTCAATTTAATTTTTGTAAGAATAGTTTTTTATTTGTTTTCATTGAAGGCATATTTTCTGACTTAAATACGTAAAAAAGAATAGTTTAGTTATTGAAAACATGCTGACACACTTTTGGTTTATAAAATAATTGATTACCTAACATTAGGAATGATACAATGTGAGGAAAGTGGATGTTGACTTCTATGTAAATCTAACCGGAAAGCAATTTTATAAATCTCTTTAAACTCACATAAAGTGTTTATCGTACAATGAGTAAACTGGCCAATGAACCAAATAAAATCATTGGGTTTGCAGTGTAGTTTATTTTTGATTCGGTGCAAATTATTCTAAACCTACTAAATGTAGGAGGAAGTAGAAGCGTAGGTCTGGCAGTTATCTCTAATCGTGCCGTCAACGTGTCAAGAGGAGCTATAGACTTCTTGACCTCTGATATCGACGGACGGGCTATTACAGGACTATTATGCCAGACCATTGACATACGTCAAGCCACATAAAGGCCGTCATGCCCAAAATTGCTGACTTGATAAATGCTGGCCTAAAAACTATCTTGACAAGTTCACTTTCCCCTACATCAATTATGTGCGAGTCAGTTTACGAATTCCTCTTTTTAAGTAGGTGACCTACAAAGTTATGGTAGGTGTATTATTTTTCGATATAATAGTGATTGGCATATCAAACAGTTCGCCATGAGTTGATGAATTGTATTTGGGCAAATAACTTTACATGTAACATGAAGTAAATCATTCAATTTAAAATTAACTTAACTTTAAAGAGTTAAAATTTGTCTAAGGACTAGTCCTTCCGTTTGTAAAGAGAAGCTCGTAATATGTGAAAATAACAGTAATTTTAAACTTATAGTGTATTATTAACAGTTTCTAAAAGGTTTATAGTTTTGCGGAATAGTACTGTTTTATTTTTTTTTTTAATCAGTGAACACGAGGGGCGAACCAGTTTATTGTAAAGATTACCTCCTCCCTTGAAGTTTTATACAGAACCATTAAAGGAAAGCCTCTTTTTTATTCAAGGTGCAAGGAGCTCAAGGGGTTAAAGTGGCAACAAATATGTTCCAGGAATCTAAATACAAATATATGTTCAGCAATAAAGAAATAAATATTTAAACTTTTTCGGTGTTACATACTGTTGACTAAATTCTTAAATCATTTCCAAAAGGCTAGTTGAACTGGAGTATAAAAGTAAAAGAGCACCTGGAACTGGTTACTTAGCTTATATTTATTGTCTTCTATCCCCTTTCAATATAAACCTATGCAGCACATTGGTTCTTTGGTTAACACCGTTTGTTTGAAATTTACTATTAAACCTTTAATACAAATCTATATAACCAAAGGAATCCTTTATAGCATATCCTTTCAACATAAATAGTACAAGTAGACAACACAGGGGAACTTTAGGCTATGTTTTATTAGAACTGCCGAAATAAAAGCTGTACCTCTCCTTATTGAAATTCTCAATCAATTTTCCAAAATTATTATGCAGTAATGAACACTTAAATATAGTTTCCATTACAGTTTAATGTTTCCTTTGTAGTATTATATTTAAATCATTTTTAACACACACACTCACAAAAAATGAAGGTCGCTCTTATAAAAAAGTAGCCTGAAACGGAAAACTACTGCCAAAATCCTTTCAGAAACACCCTCATCATTATATGTTACAGTGAAGGTTAATCCTATTATCGGACCCAAAGATCCATTACGCTATTACAAAGATCCTTTGACAACGCTTGTTTATAGTGTCATCAGAGGCTATTGGCAGCCACCGCGTACTTACAGCATGAAGCTTTACTGATAATGCACAGCTTCCCAATACAAATGTGTATGCAGTTTTTTATTCGGTTAGAAAACATAGTAAACAAATGTTAATCCTATATAATAATAACGTGTAGAGGCAACGTGTACACCTATTCAGAGAAAACTACTGAACGTAGAGCAGCCAGATGGTGTCAATAGATTTCCCTTAGGCCAAGGATGATGAACAAATACGATATCCTAAATTCACTGAGCCATAAGTTTGCAATTGAAAGAAACTCTGTTTTTCGTTTGGCAATTTTTCATCACTTTGTTTGCTGTACCTTTGCATCCAAATTCATTACAACAGCTGAGTAAAGTTAAGGTTATTTTTATAAACAACGCAAACAACAATATCTAATTAAATTTACGTTTTTGGATTTCAATTTACTAGCGATAAGGAACAAAAATTTTATGCTGAATGAGATTAGAGTTTATAATACTGTATAAAAGTGTCAGCAAAGTCAATTCAGATTTATGTACTCTATATTTTCTATTTATATTTCAGGTTTTTTTCCTTTTACTCTTGCGCCAACATTGTGTTTTATCTAGATAATGGAAACAGAAGTAGATGATCTTCCTTTGATAAGTCCTGGGTCTCAGACAATATTACAGCAGGAATCATTCTACCCGTTCACAGCTGGAATTGTGTAATTTTTTATTTTTTTTAGTTTTATGTAAAACTGGATCAAAGGCTTTTTTGGAAACAATGACGATAGCCATTATACTCCCTAAAGTACGATTTGTATATGAGTACATAAAAAAAATCATTAAAGACACAAATACAATTTAAAAAGTAGGGGTTATGGTTTTCTTTTGTAAAAATGCAAATGTAAAACCAAGCACAGAAGGTTTGTGAAGGATAAGACGATTGATATAAATTGATATATTGGATGAAATTTGGTGAAACTGTATGAAATTATAATACAATGGATAAGAACTAAGGACTATGGATCTATTCTATTGGCATTGAATGTATACATATTTGCTCATTCAGTTTAGCTAATTATGTATTTTTGTTGGTCCGTCTTTAGATAGTTTGTATAATAACAGACGAAATAAATTAAATGTTGGTAAATATGTAAGCTGTATTTATCTTTTAGTTATGAAAATGTTAAAAGTAGTTAGGGTAATTTGTAATAAACATTTGAGCCCTTTGAAAAAACTTAAATAAAATGTAACTACAGTTTTTATAAAAAACAATTGGCTAGAAGTGGCACTTTAATGGATCTAATTCAATATCCAAACCTAAACCACAACAACAACGTTTTAATGAACCATTAAAAATCCTTTTGGGGCTATTTTGTATGCAGGTGTGAAAAGGTTTTTGTATAAAAGACAGTTTTTGAATTTTAGCACATTCTAATGAATATTGTAATATGCAATATGTTCGGGCCTTATTACAATAACACCTTCATATTTTTCACGGTGGATTCCCGTTTTATTACGTGCAATTCAAAATTAGGGTATTAAATGTAATAAACCCTTAGAGAGCAATTTTTAAGCCACTACATTGATTACATAACTAATGAACAATATATTTTTAGTTTTTTAAGCTCGTATTTTTTGAGGCTAACAACAGCTAGTATTACAATAAACCTTGTTGTGAAGAGGGGTTTATAGTAGCATATGAAACTACCTTTTATAAACCCTTTGCAGTGACATAAATTAAACGTTATTGTTTTGCGGGCGATACGGTTACGTAATGTTTGTTCCGACTGTTACGAGCTGTAACTGAATATGATGAACTGAATATTGATCACATTGTAAAAGTAGTATTGTGTTGAATTACATTTTACCTGTTCATTTTCTCAAACATTACGAACTTATATACGTTTTAGTGAATTTCCCCTACAGGAAGAAGCTATTACCGTAGGTGACGTGGTAAGAGTTACCCCGAGACCATATTAACTTTTTGTTTTTGAATCCCCAGATGCCAAAAACACTATTCGTTCAAATTTATATATATGTATATATATATGTACATGTACATATATATTTATATATAAAAATGTATATATATATAAATGTATATATATTTATATATAAAAATGTATATATATATAAATGTATATATATTTATATATAAAAATGTATATATATATTTATATATATGTCCGTTAACACGATAACTTGAGTAAAAAACGTCTGATTTTGATGAGATTTGGGGTATGGGAAAAAGGTTTTTAGCTTTTCCTCAGTTCATTTTAATGTAAACCTCACATTTGCTTTAACCAATCAGTTCAGCTCTACAAAACAATAATTTTGGTGTTTAAATTGTGATTCTACGTCCAACCATTGCAGAGATATTTAAAGTGCTAAACACAGTACGTTGTCCAATGTTATCCTTTAGGAGAATAATTAAAATTTGATATCTCGATTATTTATGAATGTATGTTGATGAAACTTGGCATGTGGCTTTACCTAGTACAGGTTTATTGATATTTGCACAACAAATAATTTTTTGCCGATTTTCCCCCGCAGCAGCAAACGTGCATACTCAGCAGCCTTGTTATTCTCATGGAGAAAAAATAAAATGTAATATCCCCCTTAGTTATGAACATAAATTAATAAAACTTGGTATTCAGCTTCGATTGATAAAGTTAAATTGATAATTGTATAAAAACATATATTTTGTGTTCCTTGTTGCAGCAAACCTGAGTGCTCATCTTTTTAATGTTATTCTTATAGAGGATAAACAAAATGCTATATATCACTTATTTATTCGTGTATTTTGATGAAACTTGGTGAGTGGTTTTATGTGGTATTGAGAAACATGTAAATATATTGGAAATTCGCTGAGTACGCAGGTTTGCTGCTAAGGGGATATTCTTAGGGTATCAGGATAGATGTAATTAAATGCCTACATAATAAAATTCATAACCAGTAGTAGTAGGGAAAGGGGACTTCTGGCTCACTTGATTGATGGCTTCCGGTCACGTGACCGGAAGCGCTGCGTCATGAAAGACGTCATCTGAGGCTGAGCCAGTGACGTAGGCGGTTTTGTGACGAAATGAGTAAAAGTTCAAAGTTCAAGGTCACGGTGAAGTTTTTTAAAAAAAATCTACCTCGCACTCGTAAAACGATTGTGATTCGATAGTTAATCGATAATAAATATCGAATGAAACAATCGAATGAAGCAATCGAATGATACGAGTGCGAGGTAGTACAATTACAAATATTACTTTATTTTATTTACAATAAGTTATGTTTACAATAATTCATGTTTACAATAGTTCCCCGTTGTTGGTTGTCATCGATGTTGTTGATCCGGACGAGTTGCGGCCATCACTTTGCTTTCTGATGAAAGACGGTAGATACTTCGATCCCTGCGCAGAGTCCATGTTGTTTTTTGATGCGTAAAGTTCCAAAGATAAATCGTAACCGGACGCAATAAGAAGTCTTAACTCTTCACTAAACACCTCGAGGTCTTGGAAAGTCGCAAGATGAATAGAGTCATAATGAATACACCTAATTTTAATGGACATTTTAATATAATGTTTTACGTTTGTGGAGAGCACTCGATGTTCACCAGTCGAGAGCCGGAGGTGTACTGACTATTCGCTAGCTAACGTTCTGATATGAAACGAAATGGTGGGGGTAAAAGTGTGGTGGGGCGGAGAAGATGGCGGACAGCAGATGGCAGGCGGCAGGTGGCAGGTGGCAGCTGGTGCGAGGCAGATCCCGGTGCATGTATTCATATGGTTCTTTTTGCGTAGCAAACAACTGGTTAAAAGTGTTTCAACCTCAATTATTCTTCGACGAAACCGCTCATTGTCCACTAAAAGTGTAGACCTTCTGTCTTCATCGTCAGGGAAGTAGAAAGTAGTGTCAAGGGGACTACTGAAGGTCACCTTCCTCATGTTCCTGTAAAACTGCGACATTTTTCAGACCGTCTAGGTAGATGTTCATACGACAAGAGCTGGAAGAATAATGATGTAGCGTTATCGTGTATAATAGGCATCTACCCCCACCACAACGTTACCTTGTCCTTCAAACCATCGTTTTTACGCCACGGATGCTATACTGTTGGTTAGATTTAAATTTAAATTGCACCTACTTGTTCGCCTTGTCAAGCTGCGTAATTGAAGTACCCACATGTTAGACCTTGAACCAAAAACAAAGAAGTTATTTAGGTTTGTCCTTGAAAATAGTTGTTTTTTCGCTGTTGCTGCTATACCCTTTGTTGGATTTGAATTCTGTTTGCACCAACTTGTTCGTCTGATCAATCCGCGTAATTTGAGTACCCACTTAATATATTTTAAACCGTAAATAAAGAAGTTATTTAGGCTTGCCCTTGAAAATAGTTGTTTTTCGCTGTTGCTGCTATACCCTTTGTCGGATCTGAATTCTGTTTGCGCCAACTTGTTCGTCTGATCAATCCGCGTAATTTGAGTACCCACATGACACACTTTGCACAAACTGTGTACCCCCCCCCCCCCCCCCCTCCCCCCTCCCCCCCTTTTTGGGTCATGTTCAAGGTCAAGGTCAAGGTCAAGGACCTTGGGACTTAGAAATTTTCACAAAGTGGGCTGCACACAAACATAAGACTAATAGTCTCCTGCCTATGTACAGGCCAAGTCCCTAACTTGAAATGCTTAGGGTGGTCCTGAAAAGGACCGTTTGTGTTTGAAGGAGATGGTGAATAAGGAGCGGTGAGCGGTAGTCAGTGTTTATTTTTCCTTTGTAACCCACTTTACTTGTCCCTTCTGCCGTACTAAAATCAAGTCGCACTTGGTCTCAGGAGGTGGCAGAGTGGACCTTGGAAGGTGGACCTTGACGTAACGGCCGCCGCCAAAGAGGTGTTGGAGTAGGTACTCATCATCGCTGATCTTCCCCACAAGTAGATACTCCACGTTTAATTTCAACTGCGCAAACTTGACGGCGACAGACTCCAGCGGCGTTACCAACTCGGTAAGTTTCACCGTAGCCGTCCTCTTCATTATCTCCTCAACAGTTGGTGGCGGCGATGAAGGTCGAAGCGATGAAGGGCGAGGTGATAGCGATGGTGAAGATGCAGTGGACGTCGAAGGCCGTTGGTCGAAGTAAAGTGGGTGGTTTCGAAAATTCTTCCGTATGCAAGATTTAAAAGAACTAGGTCTTTTGAATCCGCTCCTTTTTTCCGAAGACTTCTTCAAAGTCTCCTTCAAACGTTGCAGTTTCTCGGGTGTAATGGGAGAAGACATAGCGCAGAGGTGTATTCAGTTCGCAAGGCAAAGCTGGAATGAGGTACCAGACGGAGCAAAGCGGGTCGCCAAGTGTAACCGTGACATTTCCATATACGGGTAGAAAGCTAAAAACCGGTCTACATCCGGTTCCCCTTCCCCTGTGACGACACAACCTCCCCCCCCCCCCCCCCCCTTTTGGGTCATGTTCAAGGTCACCCCCCCCCCCCTTTTTGGGTCATGTTCAAGGTCACCCCCCCCCCCCCTTTTTGGGTCATGTTCAAGGTCACCCCCCCCCCCCCCCGTGACGTAACATCCCCCCCCCCCCCCCCGTGACGTAACATCCCCCCTTCCGCTTCGGTGACGTCACTTTGCCTTTATAAGCGGGAGCAGTCCGCAGTCTCGTCGCAGTAGCTTGCCGCCCGCTGTTTGGGTATACGTCCCAGTGGGTTGCACTCTGCTGCAGCGTAGGTCTGTTAAGTGTGCGTTGGGCCCGACGCGCAATTAAGAGATCCGCGCCCTTGCATGTTTAGTTAGTTTGTTAAGCATGTTAGATAACGCTTGTAGTTTGCTGCTAGGTAATGTAGTTAGTCTAATATATGTTAGTGTTTGGTATCGGTTTGAAGTGTCTTATTTACTAATGAAATATGTACTCCCGGCCCTACAGGTCCCTCAACAACCTTGGTCAAAACTTGGGTTCGCAGCAGCCTGACGCCGGGTGTTTGGGTCTACGTCCCACCGGGTTTCAGTGATACTGTTGACCTTTGCAAAACCGACCTTGGTTGTTCTTGTAAAAGTAACGTTAACTGATTAATTTTGTTTACATAGTTGATGGTAAAGTCTTTATTTTCAAAGTAATGTATCTTGCTTCTCATCCTTTTCCTAACCCCTCTAAGGTATGGCGCGCAAACCGACCTTGTGTCAATACGGCGCGTAAACCGGTTGACATTTCCCATCTTAGCCTGAGAAAACTGTGTAAAATATAAAGTCAGTCTCTTGTTTAAAATCAGTCTCTTGTTTGTTGTCTTTTGTCCCCTTCCCAAATACAGAGCGGGGAATAGAGCAGTATGTTATGCTCTATTCCCCGCTTTGGCTTCATGTTCAGATGACCTTGGGACTTAGAAAATTCACGTACAAAGCGGGGAATAGATCGGTTTGTGGTCCAAGTGAGAATCAATTACTGCTCTATTCCCCGTTTCAATAATATGACCAAACGACCTTGACCCACTTCGGGACTTAGAAAATCCTCGTATTGTAATATCCCCCCCCCCCCCCCCTTTGACGTAACATCCCCCCTTCCGCTTTGGTGACGTCACTTTGCCTTTATAAGCGGGAGCAGTCCGCAGTCTCGTCGCAGTAGCTTGCCGCCCGCTGTTTGGGTATACGTCCCAGTGGGTTGCACTCTGCTGCAGCGTAGGTCTGTTAAGTGTGCGTTGGGCCCGACGCGCAATTAAGAGATCCGCGCCCTTGCATGTTTAGTTAGTTTGTTAAGCATGTTAGATAACGCTTGTAGTTTGCTGCTAGGTAATGTAGTTAGTCTAATATATGTTAATGTTTGGTATCGGTTTGAAGTGTCTTATTTACTAATGAAATATGTACTCCCGGCCCTACAGGTCCCTCAACAACCTTGGTCAAAACTTGGGTTCGCAGCAGCCTGACGCCGGGTGTTTGGGTCTACGTCCCACCGGGTTTCAGTGATACTGTTGACCTTTGCAAAACCGACCTTGGCTGTTCTTGTAAAAGTAACGTTAACTGATTAATTTTTGTTTACATAGTTGCTGGCAAAGTCTTTATTTTCAAAGTAATGTATCTTGCTTCTCATCCTTTTCCTAACCCCTCTAAGGTATGGCGCGCAAACCGACCTTGTGTCAATACGGCGCGTAAACCGGTTGACATTACCCATCTTAGCCTGAGAAAACCTTGTAAAATATAAAGTCAGTCTCTTGTTTAAAATCAGTCTCTTGTTTGTTGTCTTTTGTCCCCTTCCCAAATACAGAGCGGGGAATAGAGCAGTATGTTATGCTCTATTCCCCGCTTTGGCTTCATGTTCAGATGACCTTGGGACTTAGAAAATTCACGTACAAAGCGGGGAATAGATCGGTTTGTGGTCCAAGTGAGAATCACTTACTGCTCTATTTCCCGTTTTAATAATATGATCAAACGACCTTGACCCACTTCGGGACTTAGAAAATCCCCGTATTGTAATATATATTTACTCGTTACAACATTATTACCCCCACCGTATAACACTTGCACTCCCCACCACTATCAGTATGTATAAAAGAGGGTCCCCCAGCACTAGTAAAATCATTCTTCCTCTTGTGCTGTTATACCTCACACCATGGCACACATTAGGAAGCAGACACAACCTCTCAAATTGAAACCTTCTGCTTCGTCTTCGCCCGCCTCTACCACTCCGTCTTCTGCGGTTCCATCCATCCTTCGGACAGCCCTGATGTTAGCTAACATCGTCCCGGAGAACTGTCCACCACTACCTGCTGCGTCAACGACTTACACAAGTCCTTCACCTCTTCCGTCAACTTCTCGTGCTGTTTCTCCAAGTCCTTCACCTCTTCCGTCAACTTCTCGTGCTGTTTCTCCAAGTCCTTTGTCAACGTCTCGTGCTGTTTCTCCAAGTCCTTCTACATCTTCAAGTTGTTCTACATGTTCATCAAAGTCTTCCAAATCGTCTGCTTCTTCATCCTCATCAACATCAAGTTCGAGACCAAGCCAACCAGCCACCCAATCATCTTCTCCAACCAGACCTTCAGTAATCTGCACATATACTTCATCTCCTTCAGAGAAATTTAAACAACTTAAATCTGTACAAAGGATGTGCATGCTTCCTGCACAACAATGTAATTATATATTCAAAAAAGGTGCTAAGAAAGGTGAACGCTGTGTTAAACGTTGTATTTTAAATGAAGAAACGTGCAGTCTTCATTTAAAATTAAACCATGGCGCATCTCCTTCTTCACCACGTGCAACAGTGGTGCCAGTTAAAATTCGAATTAACAGGCTTTGTAAAAACAAACGCTACTTCTTTGTTAAAATAAAGGACTTTGCAAAGGTGTTGGTTCAATGTGAAGGTAAACTGTACTATGTAGAGTTACCTAGAGCCATGGACCTCCACGTCAAAAAACCTACCCACAAGGACTATTTAATTCGAAATGATACAGGTATCACTGTGTGGAAATCATTAAAATAATAATATAAATAAAAAGACCAAAAGTTTATTCCAAATTAAATAAAGCATTTTTTCCAAATTAAAAAAAAGTGTGGACAACCTATTTACAATTTGTAGCATATGCTGCAGAGTGTAAATAAGTTGTCCACACTTTTTTTGCAATGTTACAACGACCTTGACCTAGATAACGGACTTGGATAATTTACACTAAGTCAAAGATAAACTTAAAAGGAAAAAGGAGAAATATTATACTAAAGTCATTATTCAACAGTAAAGAGGGGAGGGGGTAAGCGGGTATTTAAGCGAGCGATTCGGAATATAATTATTAGTTGTATCATCATGAGCGTCAACAGCAACACATGGGGAAAGGAAATTAACGAAGAGGAGTTGTACGCAATTGCTGAGGCTGCAGAAATGACTGAAGTTTTTAAGATTAATAAGGTTGCGGAGAATGATGCTCAGTCACATCCGCAACAAACTACATCATCGATGCAGTCTACAACGCAGCAACCAAGACCCTATCATGTTATCCTGGAGGAGTATAATGAGGCAATGAGGTACGCCTTTACAAAGTGGTGTGCACAACCGCGTTCTCCTGAACAATGGGAGGAGCACGATGCAGACTTTCGCCTGGTTGGAGACTTAGAACTTGAGCTTCAAAGAGCAAAGGTTGCTCAATAGTGAGAAGATTTATTGTTTACTTTAGAATACAGAGCGGGGAATAGATCAGTTTGCGGTCCAAGTGAGAACCACTTACTGCTCTATTCCCCGTTTTGGCAATTTGTTCAGATGACCTTGGGACTTAGACAATTTTCGTTTGGTAAAAAACAACATTGAAATATATATATATATTTCTTACAAAAATATCTCCTCCCTAAAACTTGCACCCCCCCCCCCCCCCCCTTATATATGTGGGGGTAAACATATATAAGGCGTACAGCTTTAGAGTATAGTTATTCAGCTATGAATAGCCCAGCAGAGTTGATGCAGCCTACAACATCGACGCAGCCTACAACATCGATGCAGCCTACAACAAATAACAAGGAAAAGAATGATGAGGCAAGAAGAAGGAATGCTAGAGAAAGAGGAAGGATTAAAAAAATAAATCAAACATATAAGTTATTACAATCAAAATTACCGTTTATGGATAAAAAAAGTTCAAGGCATGCCATTTTGATACAGGCGATAAAATACATTAATGCGTTAGAAACGTTGTTAGAAGGTGCATCACTTCAACAAGATCTTCCTGAAGACCTTCTAGCATTCGTAATTGACTAAAGATGTTTTGGAAATACTGAACGGGGGGAAAACAGAACGGGGAATAGATCAGTTTGCGGTCAAAGTGAGAATCGCTTACTGCTCTATTCCCCGTTCTGGTAATAAGTTAAAACGACCTTGACCTACTTACAGGACTTAAACATCCTTGTTTCATAAACATTGTTACATATATTTGATACAATAATACCCATTTCTTATCACTAGTTACCCCCACCACTTAAATCGGGGAATATAAAAAGAGATTTCTCATCAGTGCTTATCTCATTCTGCTACTTGTGTTAGCACTAGAATATATAGCAGCTATGTCACCAAAGGATAATATATTTCCTTCTGCAAAATCAATCGTAGGAATTATAAAACATATTGTGATTGAAAGTGAGGATGAAAATGAAGACGAATTGGAAGATTTTGAATTATTAAGTGATATGGATGCAATGGAAGATTTTGAATTATTAAGTGATATAAACAGTGATGATCTTGAAGCAGGATATATGGAACAAATTGAACCGTTAAGTGACGGGGAATCTGAAACCTATAGAATCTATCAGCATCTTCTCTGTTCTGAAGAAATACATGATGAAACTCCAACCACTAGTAGTAGTAGTTTGGATGGGTTATTTTTAGATAGTGCACGAGGGGTATATCATATTCGTCGACGACTATTTCTTTCCGACGCTTCTGATACAACTGATTCCGATTCATCAAATGAGTCTGATTAAGTGTTGTCTTTTTCTTGTCAACTGACAAACTTACAGAGCGGGGAATAGATCAGTTTGTAGTCAAAGTGAGAACTACTTACTGCTCTATTCCCCGTTTTGGTAATATCGTTGTATAACCTTGACCCAGTTACAAGACAGAAAATATTTACCAGCTTTCAATTTTTTTTTTTTTTTTGCTTTTTTTTTTGTTTAGAAAAAGTGGGGGTAACTTATAAATTTAATGGTGGGGGAACGTCTATTTAATGTCGATGCAACAGTGTATATTTATCATATCGGCATGATGAACCCACCAGGAAACTCCGTTTGCTACAGCTTTCCCCTCATCGATATCGATGATGTGATAAAACTTACATCAATAACAAAACGGTTTGAACTCGAAAGGCGACTCATAAAAGTCGACGTAATTCCACAAGATCTTCGTTCTGCAATGTTGACCATCGAATATGTTAAAGATGAATCTACAACTGAAGATCCCTATTGTTTTATGAAATTTTTAGTTGATCGAGATGCAATGTGTACAATCCGACTTCACATCCGAGTTTAAAATCTATCAAATGTTCCTGTTGGAGAAAATTGTCTTAGTTAAATACAGAGCGGGGAATAGATCAGTTTATGGTTTGATATGAAATCATTTACTGCTCTATTCCCCGTTTTGGCAAATATGTTCAATGACCTTGACCTAAATACAGAACTTTGTAGCCTTCAGCTACAATAGTAAATATAAAATGCAAAAAAATAGTAAACTTAACGTAATACGTACCCCCACCACTTTTGCTAGGGTATAAATAGAGGGGCATTTGCAGTGTTGTTCATTATTGCCTTGACCTTTGTGGAGATCGCACCTACATTATGCATCGCTGCAATATTTGCAAGTCTTCATTTAAGGATGAATTTCTTTTAATGATTCATAATGAACTGAAACATAACAACAACCAAGATGAAAAATATGAAGAAGAAGAATTGAAAGAAATAGATCAAATGTTAGCTCAACACCAACATTCCAGACCAACTGTAATTCAATATGCACCATCAACATCGACTTCTACCTCTGCTCTGTCTACACTTCACCTTCCTTCAACATCATCAGCTGCATCGACTTCTACGCCTGCTCTGTCTACATTTCATCGTCCTTCAACATCATCAGCTGCATCGAGTTCTACGCATGCTCTGTCTACACTTCACCGTCCTTCAGCATCAACAGCAGTAAATGTAGAACTACATGCCCGAGCACTTCCGGGTAATGTAGTAACCCACTTTAAAATTGACAATGCAAAATTACAACTCGAAGAATTTTTAAATAACGCAAAAGGATTGGTAAGTAAAACTCTGCAAAATGAATTAAAAAGATTAAATTTTATCAAATTTGGACTATTAATGGATGCTTTATTTACAAACATTCAAAATGAAACTTCACCGAGAGGGTTTTTAACAAAAAACCGTACCATTATGTTTTCGTCAGATATTGATTCAATCGTATCTGAATGTTTTGAAGAGCTCAAGACAAAAATACAAGAACATGAAGGAAGAGGCTCTGGATGGAGTTTGTTAAGCATCACAGGGCTAGACTTAAGAGTACACAAACACGGCTATGGAATTCGAGGAAGTAGCTACATCCCTCTACCAACAAAGATTAGAAATACCTTTTCCTGCGTCAACGTACAAAATCAAGATACTGAATGTTTTAAATATGCCATGTTGGTCAAATATGTAACAGACAATCCGATAAGACCAAGTCACAAATATGAAGAAATACAACATAAGTATAATTTCCAGGGAATGAATTACCCTGTTGCAATTACTGATATATCAAAATTTGAAAAGCAAAATCCTTCAGCTTCTGTCAACATTTTTGGCTTAGATTCGTCAAACAATGCGTACCCCTTGCGCATAACACCTATTGAGCGCAGAGATCATACGGATTTGCTATTGATCACTAAAGGGGACATATCCCACTATGTCTACATAAAAAACTTTGCAGCTCTTGTATCTAAACAAATATCAAAAAAACACGGAGAGAAAACCATTTGTAAAAGATGTTTTTGTCATGTAGGCAAACCATTAAGAAGGGGAGGTTCAGAATGGTTAGTAGAACATCAAAGGTTATGTAATGGAAACTATGAGGTTAGAATTAAATTGCCACATTCCAGCAGAGCGCAGATAAAATTTGACAAAATAATACAACAATACCGTGTACCTGTTGCTGTTTACGCTGATTTCGAGTCTTCTTTACATCCACTTGAACAACAAGAAGAGGACGTTACAAGAAGAAGCAAATACCAACTTCATTCACCAAACAGTTATTGCATACTAATTAAATCCACGTTGACTGAAGACCATCTTCAAAAATATGGACTATCATCTTCTCCAAAGATTTATCGCGGTGAAGAAGCAGCCAAATACTTTGTCGATGATCTGTATGAAATAGCTGCAAAGGTAGAAGAACTGTATGGAACAAAGGTACCCATGTCACCTATGGAAGAAGAAGAGCTTCAACATTATTATTCAACAACAACGTGTTATTTGTGTAATAACACCTTTACACTGGATAACGTTAAAGTTCGTGACCACGATCATCTTACGGGAGCGTATAGAGGTGCAGCCTGTAACGCTTGCAACTTGAACTACAAACTACCATATTTCATCCCCGTAGTTCTGCACAATCTGAGTGGTTATGATTCGCACTTCATAATCCCCGAACTAGGAAGAGATAATGGAGCAATAGACGTTTTGGCTACTACAATGGAAAAATTTATAAGCTTTTCAAAAAAGGTGGGTAAAATTAAATTAAGGTTTGTTGATTCATTTAGATTTATGCCTTCAAGCCTCATGAAATTATCTGAAAATCTAAGAAGAACAGATTTGATAGAAACAAGCAAAATTGTACCCAATAGTAAAATGGATTTGGTTCTTCGAAAAGGAGTCTTCCCCTATGATTACATCGATGGACTGCATAGATTTGATGAAACATCACTACCTCCACCAGAACACTTCAAAAACAAACTTAATGATTCGGAAATATCACTTGAGGACTATCAACACGCACGTCGAGTATGGAACGAGTTAGATATGAAGACCTTAGGAGATTACTCGGACTTTTATGTCAAACTAGATGTAACTCTTCTTTGTGATGTAATGGAAGAATTCCGAAACACTTGTTTTGCTGCCTACGGTTTGGACCCTCTACATTCGTATACTTCACCAGGATTAGCTTGGCAAGCCATGTTAAAAGAAACAAAATGCAAACTCCAACTTTTAACAGACATTGACATGGTTTTAATGGTTGAAGCTGGAGTAAGAGGCGGATTGACCCAAAGTGTTACCAGACATGTCAAAGCCAACAACAAATACCTACCCGATTATGATGAAACCAAACCGTCAACCTATTTAGGATATTTCGATGCAAATAACCTGTACGGTTGGGCAATGTCAAACCCACTTCCTTTTGATAACTTTAAATGGATTAATCCCGACTTTATTGGCGATATTTTACAAATTCCGAAACATGGTGACACTGGATATATTTTGGATTGCGATTTTGAATACCCAGAAAATTTACATGATCTTCATTATGACCTACCACTTCTTGCTAAAACAGAAATTTCACCAATTGGAAAACACCCCAAATTAATGATGACATTAAATAATAAACAACGCTACGTGGCTCACTTTTGGGTGGTTCAACAAGCTATCGAATTAGGACTACGTTTAACAAAAATTAATAGAGTTTTGGAATTTTCTCAATCATGCTGGTTGAAACCCTACATTGATTCAAATACCATCAGAAGAGCAGCAGCTACATCAGACTTTCAAAAAGATTTCTTTAAATTAATGAATAATGCGATATTTGGAAAAACATTGGAAAACAAAAGAAGACATAAAAATGTTAAACTTGTTACCGACGCAAAAAAATTACAGAAACTAGTACAGCAGCCAAATTTTGGAACATCGATAATAATTAATGAAAAACTTGTAGCAGTGTCCATGAAGAAGACGAGTGTGAAGATGGATCGTCCTTTGTATATAGGCATGTCAATCTTGGACATCTCAAAAACACACATGTACGATTTTCACTACAACAAAATGGTGGCGTTCTACGGAAGAGAAAATATATCTATTACATATATGGACACTGACGCTTTTATATATCGCATAGTAACATTGGACATGTATAAAGATTTACGTACATTTATTTACAAGAACGACTTTGATTTCTCCGATTATCCAAAAGATCATCCAAACTACGACAATGACAGACACAAAAAAGTACTTGGCAAATTCAAGGATGAGGCTAATGGTGTTCTACTTGAAGAGATTGTTGCACTGATGTCTAAACTATATTCTTTGAAACTCTATAATGAAAAAGAAGAAGAAGAAGAAAAGAAGAATAGCTATATTAAGAAAGCTAAAGGTGTAAAGAGTTTATATTTAAAGAAGAAAGTGCATTTTGAACACTACAAGCAATGCTTATTTGAGGATAACATCATTACAGCTAAATTCAACACCATCAGAAGTTTTAACCATCAGCTGTACAGCGTGACTGAAGTTAAAAAGGCGCTATCCTGTAATGACGACAAAAGACAAACCCTTCCAGACAACATCCACACTTTACCATTCGGTCACTATTCCCTCAACCCTATTGACTAATAACCCTTTCATCGTCCTAGATCCTCTATCCTTTTCCTTTCCGTAAAAAAAGGGGAAACACAGCAATGTTAAGCTGTGTTTCCCCTTTTTTTACACAAGTTTTGAATGACCTTGAACTATATGTATATATATAAGCAGATTTATACAAAAGAATATTTAATACCATATCAGCTGCCTTCGTGAAACCATCATGTCAGACCTGAAGGAGAAGATTATTAATGAACTACACAAACCTGCAAGAATAAAGTTTCCAAGAAGAAATACTGTTATAAAAGGGATAAATGATCTATATCAAGCGGATTTAATTGAAATGCGACCGCATAGCAGAATAAACAAAGGATTTAAATATATACTCACAATTATTAATTGTTTTACAAAAGTTGCAGACGCTTTGCCTCTAAAGGACAAGACTGGTAAAAGCGTAACAGAAGCCATGGAAATAGCCATAAAAAGAGATAAAAACAAAATTAAACATTTACAAACTGATGATGGAACAGAATACTTTAATACAAACTTTGCACAGTTAATGAATAAATATAAAATAAATCATTATTCTACAAATTCAGAGAAAAAAGCTGCTATTGTAGAAAGATTTAATAGAACCTTAAAAGGAGCACTGTATAAACAATTTTCAAAAAGAGGTTCTTACGTATGGTATGATGTTTTACCACAATTAATAAATGATTATAACAACAGGTTTCATAGAACTATTGGTATGAAACCTAACAAAGTAAATAGAAGAAATGCAAAAGATGTATTAAAACGCATAAAGAAAAATACAAAGCCTAAAGTAGAAAAAATGCAGCCAAGAAAATTTAATGTAAGTGATAAAGTACGGATTAGTAAATATAAGGGAGTGTTTACCAAAAAATACCTTCCCAATTGGACGAATGAAGTTTTTACAGTGTATAAAGTGCAACCGACTGTACCTGAAACGTATATCCTAAAAGATAACAAAGGAGATTTGTTGCAAGGTGCATTTTATGGACATGAAATGTTAAAGTCAACAGTAGGTGATGTATATCTTGTTGAAAAAGTGTTACAAAGAAAAAAGGACGCAGTTAAAGTGCGGTGGTTAGGGTTTAACAAAACTGAGGATTCATGGATACCTATAAAGGACTTGGTTTAATACAAGCAACTCATTTCATCGTTAACCTTTGAGCAGGATGGAGATTATTCACCATAAAGATCGATTCAATATTAATAACATAGATGATTTAACTGTGGATAACGTTAAAATCAACAATGGTAAACACGGTAGTTTACTTCCAAACACTGTTCGATGTATAGTAAGTGGCCCCTCAAACTGTGGAAAGACCAATGTTGTCTTTAATTTGATCACTAATCCGCAGGGATTAAGGTTTAGTAACCTATATATTTTTTCAAAGTCTCTACATCAACCAAAGTATCAATTGCTGGATAAAATCCTATCTGATGTGTCTGATGTTAATTTTTACAAATTTAACGCTAGTGATAGCATTATGCAACCAAACGAAGCGAAACCGTATTCTGTATTTATATTTGACGATGTATCTTGTGAAAATCAGGATACTATTAGAAACTACTTTGCCATGGGAAGACATAATAACATCGACAGCATATATATAGGACAAACTTATAGCAAAATCCCAAAACAACTTATCAGAGATAATGCAAATATTCTAATTGTATTCAAACAAGATGATACTAACCTAAAACATATATATAACGATCATGTGAATGCGGATATGCCATTTGAAAAGTTTAAAGAGCTTTGCGGAAAAGCATGGGCGGAAAAGTATGGATTTTTGGTTATTATGAAAGATCAAGCTATAAAAGATGGTCGTTATAGAATAGGTTTTGATAAATTCGTTTTAATACACTGATTAGCGGTATTACTGTACAAGTCGTCAAGGTGTGAAGATGGTTAACCAGGAAAAGCTATTAAAGGAAATAAAATCACTTAGTGATTCTATTAGACAAAAAAACCGAGCTTTAAAATCAGGTATAAATGAAAGAGAGCAATTTTTAGAAACAACATTCAAACCTGTTACTGAACCTTTAAAGCGATTAGCACAAAATATGGAAAGACCTTCAATTCGCTTCGAAGGAGACAAAATGCTACCAATTTCCAAATATGAAGAAGAATTTCAGAATGATGAAAGTTCTGACCAGTTACAAACATCTGAAGAAAGCGACGAGTATGAAGAAAGCGGAGATATAGGAGATTTAAGGGAAAAGAACATTGCAGGAGATACAAGTACAGAAGATACAAGTGCGGAAGATACAAGAGCAGAAGAAGAGGATATCAACCCATCCAACTTAAGCAAATTAGGCACAGATATTATGTTTAAAGGAACACTTGGAAGAAAATATACATTAAAAATGTTACATGGCACACATGCTAATCGAAATTATCATACATATGGAGCTAGAATAGAGGATAAAGGATTAATGATTGGAGATAGAAAGTTAGATATAAACGAAAATGATGATATAGTTATTGGTGATAAGAAATATAAAGGTACAACAGGTTTGTTTGAACTCATCTTTAAAAATAATCCTGGTAAATATACTAAAAAGGATTTACAATTGTTTAAAAATATACTAGAGTATACAAATGCACATAGAAAAAAATATTCCAAAGAACTACCTATTCATAGAAACAGGTCAATAAAATACACAAACATTATATCTAGTCTTTTCCCCTCGAAATCAAATAAAGCTCCAATTAAAAGAAGAGCTTTATCTTCTGCTGAATTAAATGTTTTGCATAAAAAAAGAAAAACAACTGATCCTACTACATCTGGAAGGGGATTATTAAAAAATGTGTATAAAACCAATATAATATATTACAACGATATAAATAAGTTAGTTGATCGAATGAGGTTATTACATGAAGCTATGGAAGCCGGGCACACTGGTTTAGAAAACGAATGGGTAGCTTTGGTTGATGAACTGCGAAAACGAGAAATAATTGTTCAGTAGACGTATATATATATATATATATATAGTAAGAACCTAAACGATAGCGATTCAGTTACATCATGAGTGTGGACAAGTTTGGACGGTATTCCGAGTTTGGAGTAAAATCTGGATATAGTGAAAAAAGAGCTGGGTTTCCGTTAACACCTGATGGTAATTATAATTTTGAAGGAAAAGTAATTCAAAATGTTGGTGATCCGCTTTTGTCTTCTGATGCGGTTACGGTACAATACATGGATAAAAGAACCCCGATTGTACACGAAGACCATTGGGGATTTTCCGGTAAAAGGTTAAGCAATATAAAACATCCCATTTATGATGGTGAAGCAGTAAATTTAGCGACTTTAAAATTGTTAACGATTTACAAAAAGAATGAAACTGATACAAGCTATGATGTAAAAAAATTAAAATTGTCAAATGTAGGTGATTGTGAGCAGGATGGAGACGCTGTAAATAAGAAAATATTTGATATAGTACACAAGAAATGGACTACAGAATATGAAAAACATATGGAAAGGTTTGGTGCAGCTTTATTTAATTATATCCATCGGGCTTCAGGAAGAGCTGTAGCTTCAGATGTTGACAGCCACAATTATTTAGACTGGAAAAAGATACACAATCCAGAAAAACCTAATCAATTAGATAAACCGTCTGAGCCTTCTAAAGTCAAGACATTAGGAAAGGGGGATAAAGTGAATGTGATTAATGAACCAACAGAAAACGATGAAGATTATATAAGAGAAAAAAGAATTTAAATACCCATGATAAGGGATAAAGCATCAGTTATATTCGAGAGATGATACAGAGAGGATGATGGAATCCAATATTACTGCGTGGAGTTTAATATCTCAAGAGCCGAGATTTCCCCAAGGAGTGCTGACAGATGGTTTTGTTCAACGGTTTGATAGATATATGGATTGGGAACAACTTTCCATACACTACCTCTTCACAATGACTATGTTAAGAATTTATTTTCACAGAGTTAACTGGATTCATATTTTACAAAGACAACAGTTTTCAGAAAACTTCCTTGTAGAGATGACATCAAATTTTAATAACTGTTGGGAAGTAATAAGTAAATATCAAAATCTCTCTGAAAATTACATTGACAATTTTAAAGATAAACTAGACTGGAATGTGTTATTTAATTACCAACGATTAAGTGGCAAGTTTCTAAGGGAACATGACAACTATTTAGATTTTATTCATTTTACCGAAAACAACGATACCATCACCAGCGGAGAAACATTTGAAACATCTTCAATTACACCTTATTTCTATTTTTACTACTTTTATTTATTATGTCTACATTTAATTAATTAATCCATTTCTATATAATAAATGGATTTTAAACAGTATATATAATACAAGAAGCCAAGACTAATATTACATTCATTGTAAAACATTTATAGAGTGCACCTACTGATTGTAAGTTTGGCTATAAATAGTCATGCCGAGGGCTAAACGCATCAGTCATAATCGAGAGAGATTACAGAGAGGAAGGGGAATAGCATCAACAGCATTTTCTCTATTAAGTAAACCGGTTGGAGCTATAGTTAACAAGGCGATTGATTTATTACCTGTGGAATTACATTTACCTGGAGGATATCAATATTGTGGTCCTGGAACCAAATTAGAGAAACGGCTTGCTAGAGGAGATCCTGGAATAAATAAGCTTGATCAGGCTTGTAAACAGCACGATATAGCGTATTCCAAATTTGGTGATACAAAAAATAGATCAATAGCAGATAGAGCACTTTCTGAGAAAGCTTGGCAAAGAGTAAAATCTAGTGACGCGAGTATTGGTGAAAAAGCAGCGTCTTTAGCAGTAACAGCAGCAATGAAAGCAAAAACTACGTTTGGAGGAGGAAAGAGAAGAAGGCGTGGGAAAAGACCCGCTAAGAAACAAGGAGGTAATATCAGAAGAAAACGTCGATCTACTAGTGGTAAAGGTAAAAAGAAACCAACAATATGGTCAATGATAAAAAAGGGAGGAGGACTATACCTAAGACCGTATCGTGTGTATTAAATAAGAAAGAGCAATTAATAATTAAAAACAAAGAATTAACCAATGAAGAACTGATTACATATGCTTCTTGTTTGAAAATCCCATTTTTTAGAGGAGTATTTATGAAAGATGAATTACCGGTTAAAATGTGGAAAAATGAGACTGGTATAGTAAATTTGGATAATAGTGAAGGATTAGGCACTCATTGGGTGTGTTACAAGAAACTTGGTGAAACGATTTATTATTTCGACAGTTTTGGAAACCTTCCACCACCGAAAGAACTTCAACAATACTTTCGTGCGGCAGAAAATGTTTTTTACAATTATACAAGAAAACAACCTGATGATACATCCATTTGCGGTCATTTATGTTTAGACTTTTTAGCTAAAAGTGTTAGTCAACTTTAAGATGTCTTCGTATACAGTGTCATTAACCGGTAACTCATGTACTTTGCGCAGTATTCTGTTTCCAGCGCTACGTTTGCAAAAAGGAAGACTATGGGAAGCCGCATTATTGGATTTAACAACATATAACTCTATTCCAAACGTTAGTGAAGGAATTAATAACAAAATACATTATTACAAGACAAAAGATAATAAAGGAAAATATTCAGCTTTGGAAGAATTCAGTTTACCAACAGGAGCTTATGAAATTGATAATATAAATGAAGTTATACAAAAACATATGGGAAAAGAAAATATAACGATAAAAGGCAATAACAATACAATGAAAGCCGAAATTACTTCTAAGTATTATATTGATTTTGGCCAAGAACGTTCAATTGGTAGTTTATTGGGGTTTTCTAAGGAAACAAAGGTATTAGAACCTAATACAACTCATTCTGGGAATAGAACTGTGACGATCATCAAAGTAAACAGCATAGACATTACATGTAACATTATACAAGGATCCTACAGAGATGGAGAAAATCGGCATATATTACACACATTCTACCCATCAGTCGCACCGGGTTTCAAGATAGTAGAAAAGCCTCAAAACCTTGTGTACCTACCGTTAAACACCAGTTTCATTTCAGACATCGTGCTGAACATAGTGGATCAAGACGGAAACCTTATTGACTTTCGAGGAGAAGCTATTACTGTAAGAATACATATAAAATCATCCGCTTAGATAATGGGGTTATCATTTAAAAAGAGAGAGCCAACCAGCAAAGAGGTCAGTAGCTCATCAGCTGTAGAAGGATTAACAAGTGACAACATTCGTTTTCTAGAAGAAATTGGATTAAAGGTCATTAACAATGGATATACTGGATATAGCGCAGGGCCCAACATTCGACGAGACCTTATGGGAAAAGGAATATCACACGCACAACCCTTACGCTTCGTCCAAATTAAACAATAACGATGAAATTAGGATTCCTATACAACAACAAGACATTTATACTCTTCCATGCGAAAGTTATTTATATATTGAAGGAAAAGTAACAAAAGCTGACGGTACTGTTGGAACCACTGTTCCGTTCATAAATAATCCTATGGCATTTTTGTTTGACGAGATTAGATATGAAATTTCAGGAGTTACAGTCGATTCAACAAAAAAGGTTGGAATTTCCAGTACATTAAAAGGATTAGCGTCTTTAACACCAAATGAGAAGAATCTGTTAGCTGTTGCAGGATGGGTTGCACCAGACAAAAGTATAATTACTCCTGACGCTTCGGGAAACTTTGATTTTTACGTACCTTTAAGATTACTTTTAGGATTTGCTGAAGATTACAGAAGAATAATAATAAATGTAAAACAAGAACTAGTTTTATTAAGGTCATCAAACGATAATGATATTATTAAAGCATCTGCTGGAACAACTGAAGCCAATTTAGACTGGAAACTAACATTAGACAAGATTGTTTGGAGAGTACCACATGTGCGACTAAATGATGAACACAGGATTACATTATTAAGAAAGTTAAAATCAGATCGAGACATTGTAATGCCATTCAGAAGCTGGGAGTTTCATGAATACCCCGTTTTACCTTCAACACAACGGCATACATGGACTGTAAAAACTTCTACTCATTTGGAAAAAGCGAGATATGTAATCTTTGGATTACAAACAAAGAAAAAAAGTATATTAACTGAAAATGCTGGTGAATTTGACCATTGTAAATTAACAAACTGTAAAGTGTTCCTGAATTCACAATTCTTTCCCTACGACAACTTTAATATCTCTTTTGATAAAAAAAGGTACAGTGTTTTATACGATATGTACGCTAGGTTCCAAAATTCATATTACGGCAAAACAAACACACCTCTACTATCTCCCGTACAGTTTGAATCGAAAGCTCCGATTGTTGTAATTGATTGCTCCAAACAAAACGAATCTGTAAAATCGTCTAGTGTTGATATAAAAATAGAAATGGAATTTCAAGAAAACGTACCTGCAAATACATCTGCGTATTGTTTAATTTTGCACGATAAAATTGTTACATACACACCGTTGACTGGTATCGTAAAGACGGTATTGTAAAACGTTGTACCACCACCGGCACCGCCACTGTCGCTAACCTATAAATAGCGGAGCAACAATGCAGGTCTTCAGTTGATCGTCTATCGTCGCATGGGCAACATCTTCTACAAAATGAGTTCTCCATCTGTTGTACAAGGTGATGCAGAGGTAGCACCGTTATTGGAACGTGATAATACTAGTGAAGAAGAAATCATCCAGGAAATAACTGCATTTTTAAAGTTTGGTAAAAGAGATAGAGAGGAGGAAAGTAATGCAGACCCATCAAAGGTAGTACCAAAGAGGAAGAAGAAAGTTGAAGAAAATATTCCTCCTCACATTTTAACTGAAGTTTTTTTGCGAATCTTTTACCCCATCTCAGCATGCATCAGTAAAAGTGTATCAGTTGGATTGATGAAGTCATTGGATTATTCCCCTACAGTAATACTACACCATGGAACAAAAAAGGTTTTATTTTCGCAAAATGCTTGGGAGTCATTTTTGAAACATGTACATTTAATAGAATGTTATTTAACTAACAGTTTGTGTGGAAGGAAAACACATATTCGACTTTTGGATTGTGACAATGAAATCGATATTGTTAAACATCGTGGACAACTACAAGTGCGAATTAGAGACTTGACTCAACATGAAAATAAGATTCTACTGTCACGTGAAGAATTCTACGTTTTAAACTACGCAACAGAACCTATTACAAGGTACATGAGACAGTTGGTATTTGCAAGCGCTATTATTAAAGAATATTTGGTCGATACTTTGGAAAAACAACCTGATAGCACCATCGTGTACGGACCTGTGGATACATCTATTTTTAATAGAATACCTCATGAAGTTTGCATGTGGAGAAAGTTAAAGGATTTTGAACCACTTGTAGAAATCGCTACAGAAGCTACAGAAGAAACAACACAGGAAGAAGAAACGGAGAAACAAGAAGAAGAAGAAAACGAAACACAAGAAGAAGAAGTTAAAAAAGACTAAAGTTTGACTTAGTAAAGAAGAACACACGTGGGGTGCCTATTGGGGACGGTGCCCACGTTAAATATACACCAACGCGCCTGCAACTGTACGGCCTGGTATTTAACCTACCGTGGTGTGGAAAACAGTTTAGTTGATCGCTAGGTGCCATGATGAGCGGAGGGGATGAAGAAGTGAGTGTAAAGCCTTGTGTAATAGAATTTCAAGCATTTCGAAATAATGATGATAGGTTTATTATCAAGGAATTAGTAATTTTAGACTTGCTTACATTTGTAGTTTACCCATTCACGTTTGAAGCTCCTTTTTCTTTTAACAACCTTAACGCCAAAGCAAAAAGTACAAACAAATGGATAACAAACTACTTTCATCACATACATTGGTATGAAGGATTTATAAGCTACAGTAATCTGCACAGTATTATGTTTAACTTTTGCAAACAATATTCACATATATACACAAGAGGATTAGAAAAAAGGAACTGGATACAAAAGTACACGCACGGTGATGTTTTCGATATAACCATCGGTAAGGACTTTAACATTAATCTCGGTAATATTTGTGTTGCTGCAAAAGATCCTAAACACGGACAATTAAACTGCGCATTGCACAACGCATATCGTTTGGCTGCTTACTTGGAACAAACGCAGAAATGTGGTGGGGGTAGCAAAGAACCGGAATGTGGTGGGGGTAGCGGGGCCTATAAATACGAGGAGCCAACACCGCTCCGGCACGAGTATTATTCGAGACTCCGAAGAGGCAACATCACAGAAGACATCGCAACCACTACTGACGAAGATGGCATCACAACAGTTTCTACAAACACTGGTTGATCAATTCAACACTCATTCAAAATCCGACCTTCTGCTAACTAAAAAGTGTTCAGAATTAAAAGAACAAAAACACTACATTATTCATAACATCAAGAAAGTGGAAACCACACATGGAGAAGCAATTCTAGTTTCATTGAGCGAAGCACCTTTAACTTCAGGAGATGAGCCGAAGTTTCAAGTATTTCTTCCAAAACGATTTGTTCAACTGCTACAGAATGAAGATTTGCGAGATATTCAACCGGGGACGTTGTATTTGGTATCACACGGTGTAAGCGGCAACAACTCAACGGAACTCACTCTGCACATCATGCATCCTTGTACATAATGTCTCTGTTTGTATTTCTCTGTTTGTATTTTATTGTTTGTATTTCTAGTCATCAATGTTAAACTTAAGTTTATTGTATTGTAAGATGTTTGTTTAATAAAGAAAAGAAAAAATATAAAAAAATAATATAAAAAAAATAAAGAAAACAGCAACACAGCAGTATATTATTTTATATACTGCTGTGTTGCTTTTTTTTAAAATTCAAATGGATGACCTTGAACTTTCATTCAGGGTTAACTTATGAAGAGGTATAAAAGAGAGGGAGCAGTGAAGTTAGTCTCAGTCTTGTCTAACACACGCTGCAGCTAACATGTCGGTGCCACCTATGAACAATTTATTTTTCGATAACAATTTGAAGACATATTGTTGCGAGTTACAATGTTTTAAAATACCAGGCGATCAAGTTGACGGGAAAGCTTGTCGTAAGTGCAAGTGTTTCAGCTATTGCATATGTAGATGTAAAACGTATCAAATGAACCGACAAGATAAAATACAAGAATTACGCCGAAGGATTGCATTACTGTGGCGGCGAATGTAGTAGCAACGATCTGCCTCGCACCAGCTGCCACCTGCCACCTGCCGCCTGCCATCTGCTGTCCGCCATCTTCTCCGCCCCACCACACTTTTACCCCCACCATTTCGTTTCATATCAGAACGTTAGCTAGCGAATAGTCAGTACACCTCCGGCTCTCGACTGGTGAACATCGAGTGCTCTCCACAAACGTAAAACATTATATTAAAATGTCCATTAAAATTAGGTGTATTCATTATGACTCTATTCATCTTGCGACTTTCCAAGACCTCGAGGTGTTTAGTGAAGAGTTAAGACTTCTTATTGCGTCCGGTTACGATTTATCTTTGGAACTTTACGCATCAAAAAACAACATGGACTCTGCGCAGGGATCGAAGTATCTACCGTCTTTCATCAGAAAGCAAAGTGATGGCCGCAACTCGTCCGGATCAACAACATCGATGACAACCAACAACGGGGAACTATTGTAAACATGAATTATTGTAAACATAACTTATTGTAAATAAAATAAAGTAATATTTGTAATTGTACTACCTCGCACTCGTATCATTCGATTGCTTCATTCGATTGTTTCATTCGATATTTATTATCGATTAACTATCGAATCACAATCGTTTTACGAGTGCGAGGTAGATTTTTTTAAAAAAACTTCACCGTGACCTTGAACTTTGAACTTTTACTCATTTCGTCACAAAACCGCCTACGTCACTGGCTCAGCCTCAGATGACGTCTTTCATGACGCAGCGCTTCCGGTCACGTGACCGGAAGCCATCAATCAAGTGAGCCAGAAGTCCCCTTTCCCTACTACTCATGAAACTCCCAGCTTCTGAATGGCATTACAATGTCTCGATCTGATTTTAACTTTCTTAATAATGTAATCCTGTGTTCATCATTTAGTCGCACATGTGGTACTCTCCAAACAATCTTGTCTAATGTTAGTTTCCAGTCTAAATTGGCTTCAGTTGTTCCAGCAGATGCTTTAATAATATCATTATCGTTTGATGACCTTAATAAAACTAGTTCTTGTTTTACATTTATTATTATTCTTCTGTAATCTTCAGCAAATCCTAAAAGTAATCTTAAAGGTACGTAAAAATCAAAGTTTCCCGACGCGTCAGGAGTAATTATACTTTTGTCTGGTGCAACCCATCCTGCAACAGCTAACAGATTCTTCTCATTTGGTGTTAAAGACGCTAA